>CM042541.1:23220000-23455000 GCA_023630585.1 Cranoglanis bouderius
GACATATTAGGACATTTATATTATATGCATATTGTAATTTAAAGGTACTCCAGGTTTTACATACAGGAGAATTAGAAATCTGTAGAAAGACAAAGTGCTTTTTTCCATAAACAATACATTTGTGATAAAACCACAAGAGTCTCATTATAGAAACACAAGTCCCAGAAGTTTATTTAGCAAGAATAACAGTTCTGCAATGGATCGCATAACTTCAATGTTCCCTAAATGACCATATGAGCAGGAAAGAAGGAAGGGTGTTTTTTCCAGGAATTAAGCCCAATCTTACCCTAAGCCAGTGATTCTACATTGAAACTCCTTTTTAGTCCAAGGTTAGGCTTATTCTGGGAAACCAGCCCTTAGAATCAACAGTTAAAATTACATTTAAAAAAATACATTCATAACAGTAGAAAAGACAGATTGTCGCTATAGAGGATGCAACATTTTAAGCATAGTACATCACCCTTCCTGCAGGTTTTGTCCATGCACCAGCCTCTGTAGTCGACTTGAGTTGATAATTTTGCTCGTTATTAACTGGATGAGTGTTAAGCAGGAGCTACGATGACTGAAAATCTCCAAATGATGTACATTGACGAAACTGTTACTGGGCAATTTGAACCAATCCTGCCTTTAAACATCATTGCCAATACCTTGCAGGAAGAATGCTGTACACGGCTTAAGTGCGTTTATTCCCAACCCAGAAATGGTCCACTGAATAAGCTACAGGTCATGAATGGACGGATGGATTGGACACAGTGCAGCATAAAAATCTAATGACCATACGTTCACATGGAAGTTATTTTACATCGTCAATACGAAACTTACACACGGCAACCGCTCAAAACAACTCAATTCAGCCTATAGGGGGGAAAAAAGAAATTTTGTCGAACAGCTGGGAGAAGTCCTCCGACATGAGCCATCAGACCTCTCTAGCCTAGAACAGATCATGGCATTTACTTGGGACAGGACCAATAGAGCTTTTTAAGAACAGGCTTGTGTTTAAGACTAAAACCCTGTCGTTTAGTGTCTGCCTTTGTCCTTTTCTAAAAGGCGTGCTGAAGTAGTACTATTCCTTCCAAAATATTGCTCCACTATTCATGCCTGGGCTTCCCTAGGCCAAATCTACTACCTTTTTGTTTTTCTTGTTTTCCCTCCCCACCTAAAGGTTCCTAGTCTGTTGTAGTTACTACGGACTCAATTACTCTAAACTGCAGCTAGTCAACGAACACTACATGTACATTTTTGGACCACTTATCATTAAAAGCCCCTGATATCCATGAATGGATTTTCACCATACAGTTCCAAGACCACTGAGCAGAGGTTGCATGAGAAACATGCAGAGTTAAAGGAGAGCGAGCAAGTTCGAAATCAAGGCAAGCAGAGAAGCACAGAAACATGCCAAAACCAAATAAAGCATGCATTTTGCTGTTCGCCATAGTACATGTTATATAACTTTTAAAATATTGATACATGTATTACATCATATATTTAAGGGTTTTTTTTCCTTATCTTAGATTATATGTAAACAGTTCTTTGATTTTTATGGAATAATAACGAGGTGAAGACGAGGAAAACAAGTCAGGGGACGGGGGGAAAAAAAAAAACAAAAAAAAAACAGGCAGAGCATTGGAGAGGACAGCTGAACTGAAGGGAAGAGGAAAAGGGAGGAGTGAGAACTAAGTAATGGAAAGCAGTAGGAGGACGGTGTGAATGCTTGTTGAAGGTTTACAGTGAGTGTTGCTGCCCACTGTTTGGTCTCCTGTAGTCCTTTGGGTTTCCAGTTTTACTTCGCAGTCATCATCTGGACAAACTCTGAAAGTGAGAGGGGCTGATAAGTTCATGATTTTAAAATGGGACACTTCTAGCAAAACTAACGCTGCGGCAGAACAATGTCCATGTCCATGGTTGAAAGACTGTATCAAAGTATATAAGCTATATACATCTTGAAGGCAAAATATATGCATTAACACACAGTCGTTTACATCACCGTCCAAGGAGGATGGTCATTCCTATAGCAATGAGCATCATATGTTCAGTATTCATATATTAATATACATTTAAACATACCAATCGTTAAACCTGCTTGGGCATATAACGCAAGTATAACTTACTTTTGTTCAGTGTGAAATTATTTCCTTTTAATCAAGATTGAATTGCCCGTCATTACACAGACTTTCTTATAATCAGAACTTCTGTATAAGCAACACACACCATCACTTAACAGCTTTAGTGAAGGTTCTTTATAAAATTTTTTTTTTTTTTAATTTAAAAAACACGAATAAAAATACCTACCTTCATAGTTGACCTGGCCGTCCCCATCGATATCTGCCTCTCGGATCATCTCGTCTACCTCCTCATCGGTCAGCTTTTCTCCCAGGTTCGTCATGACGTGACGCAGCTCTGCAGCACTGATGTAGCCATTTCCGTCCTAAACGTAAACAAAGTTGCTCACTACCCGGTATTCACACAACCATCTAGAAATATTATTTGGAAAGCATTATTACCCTGGCGCCGCCATGGAGCGCTCGTCGTTCATTACCTTGTCAAAAACCCGGAAGGCTTCTCTGATTTCCTCCTCGCTGTCAGTGTCCTTCATCTTCCTTGCCATCATGGTGAGAAATTCAGGAAAATCGATCGTTCCGTTACCTTTGTGTTGATTAAAGATGTGAAAGCTGATTAGTTCCTGATTGTGGCCATTTATAGCTAACTGTGCGTGTAGACTTCCCCTCACCGTCAGCATCAACTTCGTTGATCATGTCCTGGAGCTCGGCCTCTGTAGGGTTCTGCCCTAGGGAGCGCATCACGGTCCCCAGCTCTTTGGTGGTAATGGTGCCATCGCCGTCTTTATCAAATAGTGAGAAGGCCTCCTTGAATTCTGAAAAAAGATACAAAGAGCATTGGATTAGTCAAGAATAATTAGAAGACAGGATAAAGAGTATATATATATATATATATTTTTTTTTTTAAAATATTTAACATGTTTAATTACCAGCGATCTGCTCCTCAGTTAGTTGATCAGCCTGTTAACAGAGCAAACAACAATTAGAAACCATGATTTTGCTATTTTGCTATAACACGGCCTGGTAATGGGTTAAACTCATGTGTGTTTTCTAAACATCATAAATATCCAAAACAGCACTAATTGTTTAACAGGATGTTTTCAAGTCAAGACGCAGTTCACTGATCCAAATTCGTCCTACGGGAGTCTGGTGATGATTGTGACCTTGGATTAATGAGCTGTGGCTTAATGGACTTGAGATTATTTGCATCTGCACAAGAACCAAAGCACTGATGTACAGCTTTCATGTCGGAAACATTCCAGTAGGACACAAAAAAAAAATCCAGTTCATGACATCATAACCCTCAAGTAACCAGAAGAATGAATGGACCATTTGAAATCATACTGATGGGGAAAACTGGAACCATTAAGCCAATTCTCATTAGTGTTTTCTTTTTTTGTTTGTTTAGGAGGTTTTTTTTTTTTTTTTTTTTTTTTTTTTTGGGGGGGGGGGGGGGTGTGTGTGTGTTTGAAGTGAAGTGCTTTGGTTTGAAGAATTACAAATGAACCCCTAAACCATCAACATTCTGTTGTCTAAAATTTATAATATATTGTGCGCATATATTTGACTACATTTGATGACCTGATGTGAGGCGTCTGCTGCGTAGCTTAGCTAGTTAGCCATATCTCATTATCAAATACGCATACATTCTCCTTAGCACAATTAGCTTTAGCTGTTAATGCTTGGCAACTGCCGGCTGACTGCATCGAGCGGAGTGCGTTAGACCTGAGGCTTAATCCCATCTGAACCATTAAGATCTAACAAAATGACATATTAAATGCTGATTCTCACTAATCAAAATTCAGTCGATAAATACCGATTCTCGTAAACGATACGGAACACTAGACAGATTAGCATCCTGCGCTTTGAGGTTAGCTAGCCGCCTGGCTAATCTAGGTAATGCACTGCAGCAGTCGATTCAATTGTTAGCTAGCTTACGGGTTAGCCAAGTCATTTCACTCAATAAGAGATCTGTTTCACTTCGTATTTTACGTGCAAAGTAAACGCTTCATTACTTACCATTGTTATTGTTTGTTATTCGAACAGTTATTGTGCTCTTTACGTAGATAAATTACGCAGCTAATTTCGCCTCTGTTCCGCTTTCCTTTCCCGCAGCTAACCGCTGTGCGCCCAAATTTCAGGATCACTCCGCCTCCGTTCTTGGGTCGAAAGCGGGCCGCCGCACCCCCTAGCAACCAGGCTGTCGCTATGGTGCGCCTGCGCCAGATCGCAGTGAAAACCAAGCAAATCCGAGAAAATTAAACAAAGCCGATCCTCTGATACTTGTTCCAAAACACAAAGATATTGGCTAATATTTCTTTACGTATCTAGCACACACTAAGACAGCTTATAGTTATAAATTACACAAAACCTAAACCTTCCCCTCGAAGTTTGAACAGCGCTATCAGTGGATTTATATATAGAAGGCGGTTGGCGCGTATCAGCTGACCAGAATGAAACGATTTGATTGGTTCCCGTCCACCTGCAATGCGTCAGGGAGTCACTGAGGGGAGGAGGGGATGCGCAGGATTCTTAAAGAGACAGCCCCATACTTTGCGGTATACCTCAGGGATGGTGTCGAAGGCTTGTCTAAATAGCCTTCACCTTATTTCTAAAATAAGGACATTAGCCCTGTAGTCGGGATTGACAAAATAAACACGTCACGACTGGAAAAAAAAAAAAAAAACAGGAGAGGGAAACCAGACTTATGTGTTGTCACTGAAATATTAGCTTTGTGGGGGGGGGATTATTCATAGGCACCTCACCCCAGGCAATTTTCATTCCCTACGAAACAGGTTCCCAACCTTAGTCCTGGACAACCCCCTGTCCTACACATTTCAGTGCTTTCTGCAGGACAGGGTTGGAAATCTGTGCTCTAGGGTCCCTATGATGCAGGTATCCCTGATTATCTGACACATTCCATAATAATGAAATCCATCCATACATTTTCCCTACCGCTTATACGTTTAACCTGGGGCCTGTTCCAGGGAACTCGGGGCACAAGGTGGACATCACCCTGGACAGGGTACCAACCCATTGCACAATGACACACACACATTCACACACTACATGCCAATCAGTCTATTCTGATTGCTTTTATTTCATTACTTTAATGTACATAACCAAATTAATTTTTTTACAGTATTTAAACATGTAATTATTGTATTTACATATAAATCACCTGTATTTAAAGAAGTACTTGTCTTTCTATTGTGTTTTTAAATATTTGAATGACTTCCTCACAGTTAATTGAAATGTTACACTTGATTGAGAGGAGCAGTGGGTCAGAGAGCCTCTCAATCAAGAAAGCCTCTCTTCATTACAGAGACTTCGAAGTCTGGATTTCACAAGTTTTAACTTTGAAAATGACCGTTCAACTGTAGATGTGGAGACAAGTAATGTGGCATATATTTTTAGGAGTTGAGAACGAGAGGGGAAAACAGTCTCAATCTCATTGTCTTTTAGGCACTTGAGCATTTCCTGGACATTGCTTTTGGGGAAGGAGTAGGATGCATGAAACACTTCTGTTCTGTTAAGACCTGGGAGATGATAACATTACTCAATATTATTTACTTTTATTTTACCAAACAAAACAGAGAGAATCAAGAAGGTGATCATGTTGAATTCATGTTCAATTTTGTTGATGTTGTAAACTTTATGTTTGTATTGTATGGATGAAAGTGCTAGCTATCGTGAAATGAAAGATATGAATGCCTTACATGTTAGAGAGTTGGACTTAACTTTCATTTCACTTAGATGCATTTCCCCAAAACATACCATAAAACTTAAAAGTATTAAAAACGTGTCATTAAATAAATACTCTCTGGGAACTAATACTTAAATGAGCACATAAGCACAGTATGTGCTAAACTACACTGTCGTTGAATGGTTTTGGATAAAAAAACAAATTGAATGTCATTGTCAGAAATGCGGCAGCAATTGAGTTACATGTTTACTATAATTAATGAAGCATAACTCGCCGCATTCGCTACGTTTACAATAGCATTGTTGTACACATTTACATTTTCCGTGTTAACTGTGGCTCGTGAAGTAATTTGAAGACTCGCGTAGTGCTGTAAAGGAAGCTCCGCCCACCGCTCCACCTCTGCCCACCGCTTCACCTCGGCCTAATGCTTCCGCCAAAACCCTCATTATCATGTACCTTTGAACTATTCATTACAAGTTTGATCATATTTTATCTTGTATTTATTATTATTGTTAGTGGCAGTGGTAGAAACGAATTATTTGTTATAATAATAATAATAATATTTTATTATAAATATAGGAGGGGCACATTTACATTTTGAGACAAAGGGGGCAGGGGCTCGAGCCCCCACCCCCGTGTACGCCACTGCTACAACACATGTCTTTGGACTGGGGGAGGAAACCAGAGTACCTGACGGAAACCCTGAAGCACAGGGACAACATGCAAACTCTGGGCACATAGAACAGGGGCAGTATTTGAACCCCCATCTGTGGATTTCTGAGGCAAACGTGCTAACCACTAATCCACCATACCCTGCAATGAAGTCTTCTGTTATACAGTCTGTACAGGAATTCGCAGTTTTTGTGATTGTTGTGGCAAAAATGCTTCATGTTGCAGCAGCTTTTTTCAAAATTTGCAATGCAATTTATGGAGCTTTTTTTTTCCTGGAAAAACTACTTGAATTGGCGAAATTGCAATTGCATGGTCTTTCCCAGTGATGTTTGCTGGTAAGACCTTTTAGCTGTACTCATATTTCACACACATGAATCGAAGAGGGCTTTGACTGAATGTGCATTTTGATAACATCACATGGCGTCTTCTGCGGAGGTCTGCGAGGTCCTCAGAATATTGGAGAGTTTGCTTGATTTTGCATTAATTTCTGCGATGGCAAAATCGTGAAATCACGGAGGGACTGATAAGTGTTTTAAGTGACAGCCAATGTATGGTAACCCATACATTTATGGTAATCCTCTGCATTTAACCCATCCAAGTTAGTGCACACACATTTGGAGTTGTAAGTAGTGAACACACCCAGAGCAGTGGGCAGCCATTTTTGCTGCAGTGCCTGAAGAGCAGTTGAGGGTTAAGGGACTTGCTCAAAGTGGCAGTTTGACGGTGCTGGGATTTGAACTCGCGACCTTCTGAACAGTTGCCCAACTTCTTAACCACTGAGCTAGCACCACCCATTTAGTGACCAGCAATGTAATGCCTGCTTTTTCAGTCACATAATCTCTCCCCATTGGTGTAACAGGTAAAGTTTCCCATATAATCCAAAGACAGGGATCACATGAACTACAAATTTGAAATCTAAAGAAAATGGCTCCTAATGGCATTTTTTTTGGTATTTTATTGAACCAGATCATCTAATTTGTGTGATTACACTTAGTTCATCAGGTTTGCTGTTTATCCATTATCCCCTTCACCCTGGATTACCCTTGAGCTTATTTTAGTAAGTGTTAAAATAAATAGGTGAGATGGCACGCTCCCCATGCATAATGCATTGATATAAAGCGTCAGTGGATTTCTAGTTAAATCTAACCACTTGGACAAATTATTGCTGGTGAAAGCTTTATGATTTAATCATGATTCACTTACTCCTTACAAGAAAGGAAAATCAACCAAAATGGCAAAAAAAAAAATACACCAGGCAGATATCATGAATACAGTCCCATTTTTATTTCAAATGGTATTTTTGCACAGGGTTTGAAAACACTATCAGATCAAACTCAGTAACTTGCACAATCACAAATCGTATTATAACCAATAAAACTTTTAAATAGGTTGAAACTTGGAATGTTTGTTTTAAAAACAACAATGTAGGTGGAAAAGCCCCATAAAACCATTGGTCTTGACTTACAGGGCTTTGATCTACGCACAATTACAGTACATGCATTAGTAATATGCATTTCTATTTTGCTACCCAATTCTGCACATTTTAGCACAATATTTCATAAAATGTAACATACAACAACCACATGTTTTAGTCTACATTCATGTAGAACAGCTTCTATTTATGCAATATAAGGGAACTTTAGCATAACAGCCTGTTGTGGCTCCAGTATTAATTCGGCCAAGTTAATTAATTGGTCAGGGGCCATTTTTGCATCATCAGTACTAACTTTGACTTTGGCTTCCTTGGGAAGCATTTCGTGACTCAGCCGCAGAGTGGCTTGATCATCGGGAGAAAAGTTGAATGCAACAACATAGCGTTCACTCTGGTCCCATGAGCGCAAGTATGCGAGAGCACTGGTGCTGTTGTACAAAGGCACATAATCTCCATGCAGAAGGGAGCGTTCCTTCCCTCTCAAGTCACTCAGAGTCTTGAAGAATGTGCGCAGAGAGTTCTGCCGTTCTACCTCAGACTGCAAAGCAAGAAAGATAAGTTTTAAAAAAGAAGACGAAGAAAAAAAAAAAAAAAAAAAAAAATTTAGGGACAGTCAGAGCTTGCCATTTAAAATTTTTAGATAAGATAAGCGAAATGTGTGCATGTGTATTACTTTCTAACTTCCAACTTTCAAGAAATGGCTTCAAGTTAACTTTTCACTTCTGGCACTAACAAAGTCCAAAAGGGGCACAAACCACCATTTATAAAAACAAGTCACCTAAATATAATGACTTGGCAAACAAAATTAACCAGCACACATCCAAGTATTCACCTGCTCAGTGGGCTAGCCAATTCATTTTAAATTTGTCCACCCCTAGATGGGATTCATTTTCAGTATGCACTGTACACAAGTGAATGAGCAAGTCAGTCATTTTCATTACCTTCTCAGTCTCATTAGTGTTTGAGGAGTCCCAGATCATCGCTGGATATGTCACATTCTAAATCAGGAAGGAATAAAGTCAGTAAACAAGACCATATCTGCCTTTCAATCCAGATCACCATTCCACTTTCTCAAAAATCATGCACATCAGGTATTCTTACCTCATCCTTTAGTCCAACTTCGTCACCATTGTAGAAGATGGGAGTACCAGGCAAGGTAAACAGTAGCAACTGGTGCAACTTGATAGACACAGAATGTACCATGCTGGCCAGATGTCCCCCGACACGGTGACCCAAGTTCCAAGCCAGCCGGTCCCCATTCTGGGAATAGAGTTTCTGCACAACTTGACCAATTGCTGCACCAGCTTTGTTTCTCAGGACATCAGAAAGAAGCAAATCCACACCAGTCCTATTCAACAGGTTGTTCACCTCATCAGGAGACTGGGCCCGGGTAACTCCAATTAAGACCCTTCAATCAGAAGAAAAACAGGTTTCAAAAATCAGAAAAGGAAAAACGGCTCTTCCTCATACAGAGCTCAAAATTTCAACAACCAGATGAAGCACTGCAAACAATAAAGACTGATCTATGCTACAGTATAATCTCAAGATAAGTACTGCAATAATGCAAGTGTTCATGTTGGTGTGAAGTTATGATGCTTGCAAATATTTTCCTCATGTGTAATCATGGATAATTCAGTACATAGCAGCTGAAGACATTTTTGCAAAAGCTACAGTGATAATGTGGTGATTTCTGCTTACTTTTTCTTCTCCTCTTCAGTGTGATTACTGAGGGTCTCCCTTATGCTAGCCCAAACCGATGGTACAACAGTGGCAACATGCTCAACACCATATAGCAGGATACCATCAACACCTTTGTTCAACCAGTAATCAGTGGCAACCTGAAAAGAAGGGGGGAAAAAAAAAAGAAAGGAAAAAAAAAAAAAAAAAAAAGAGCGACACGATTAACCACCACCCTATTGAAATTTTGAGGTACAGTGAGAACAAAAATGTTCCTGTCACAAGTGCTAATCATTCATACCTTGACTTCTTCTGCCACTTTTGCCACGGAACCGTCGGAGAACCATGGCTCAGATCCTTTGTAGTTCGGGGTCAGATCCAAAACCACGGAGATACCTAAGCAAAGGCAAATGAGCATTGCAGTTATTCAGTAGTAACGTATGCAGAAAATATTTCATTATATAGCCGCACTTAACATTATTCAACATTGTGCAAATAAAAACTCACTCTTCTTGTGTGCTGCCCTAATAAGTGCCTCCAGATCAGACAGATTGCCGGCAGAAGGGGCGAGCTCCATCAAATTCAGGCTGTCAGACTGATCAGCAGTGGACACATGAATGGGACCGACAATCAGACCCTTCACCTTCAGCTGTCCCAAAGCACCAACCTTCGTCTCCAAACCTGAGGAGAAGCAGCATTGAGGAAATCAGGTTAGCTTGTTCCTAACTGTTTCTCGAGGTGCACGACATGTACAGTTTACACCAAATACAACGCAGTAAAAATGATGAAATTCACCACTATCCTATACAAGGATACACATTTACAGCTTTAAATGCTGGTCTTGCAGTGGAAAATGCGCGTTATGTATTAAGTGGTGTCTACATGCACCTCGCTCTAATCTACGTGGCCATATGCTGCATTCATGACAACAGGGAATTCAGAATTTTCCAACTCGGTACCTCCTACTTCCCACATTAGATCAGCTGAACTCAGCCATCGGAAATAAATTACTCACTATAAGGTGCCTATGAAAAACAATTAAACAATTTTGTAGGAGCTGTGATAGTTCACTGTTAATAGCACTAAAGATTTCATGAAAGAGCAGTCTGAGGGAAGAGGGGAAGAAGAAAAAAGACAAAAAAACCCTTCCAGAATGCTAATTAATATTGCAATCATCCAAGGATCACCCAGTATTTCGTGAACGCCAATATAAGACAAACTCAAAAGACCACTATGAACCCTGCCATGTTGAAGTGACGTCACAGAATCGCAACTCTGAGCGCTCAACAACAACAAAAAAAAAACCTGTTTTCCCAAGTGGGAATTCCAAGTTGGAGAGCCATTCAAATCGATTGTTCATACTGGGAAGTCAAAACCTTGTACTTACCGGGTCATGAATGCAGCAAAAATCTTGAACAAAGACCGCATAACACGGATAATGTGTGTCCCTCACGCAAACCATTCATGCCTAGGGCAGTGTGTGCAACAGCTTTGGGAGTGAATGATCACCACAGCTGAGTCACAAGAACAGGAAATAACAGCATGTGCTTATGAGTATTGCCTTGCCCAAACTTGTGTAGCTGCACCGAGTCTGTGAAATACCCCGACGTTTAACAGGCCTCATTTTTCATTTTGTACATTCCCTTACCTTTAAGGCCAGAAGACCCTGCAAATGCGTTAACGTCTCCAATCTGGTACAGGGGCCCGAAATCCCACCAGTTCATCTCAGGAAGCGGCTTGCACCGAGGTGCCTGTACGATGATGGCGATGGCGCCGGCAAGCATGCCAAGCCAACCGAGCCAGAAGAGAATGAGGAGCATCCATCGGGCTCGCACCCACCTAGACAGAAAACAGTGCCAGTTATTCACACGATCACAAGACTGAATCAAAACATGAAGGAGTATAAAGGAAATGTACCAGGAGAAAAACATCGAATTTATAGCAGCCATACCCTGGGGTTCCAGCAACTTGTAACAGCTCCTCCTTGGACAGTCCAGTGAATTTAGATTCCTTCTCGTCAGGAATCTTGACCTTCACGATGCCGTTTTTTAATGCCAAAGCCGAGTTGGCATCACCGTTTCCAGCGGTCATGGGCTGCTTTTCCGCGTCCACCTCATTCAGCTCCACGTCCTTCATGTCGACCGCGGAGTCTTTGGACATCTTGACTGCTTTCTTTGATTACAACCTACAAAGAGGTAGTGTAATGGTTTATACACCGCGCGTTCTAGATGCGGAAGATGAAGTCGCGCGCAAACGGAAAGCAATGTTGCATCAGTATAACCGGAAATGTGGAGTCAGCCTCCTTAGAGTGACGTGGGACAAGGATAGCGAAAGACTGGATTACAATATTTTTATAATAATAATAATAATAATAATAATAATAATAAAAATAATAATAAAATTTTAAAATTAAGAAGAAAAAAAGGGGGGGGGGGACCCATATCAACCAGTCTAAACATTTTGGCAAAAAATATGATTAACAAACTATAAGGGGAACTATAAGTGTAGTTGCTAATATACGGCGCACCGAAGAGTCAATTCATTTAATCACATAAAAATTAAAATACAAATATAACTACTATTAAAATGTTTTGGAGGGAGGGGGAAAAAAATAAATGTATAGTTTACTGATAATGACAATAAATCATGTCTATACAACAAGCGAGTATCGCTGAGGAAGTCGCGCGCAGCACATTAAGGTGGAAAACCGGCTCAGACCAGTTCTGCCTCATTGAAATACAACCAACGAACATTTACACAATTACAACAGACTAAAATGAGAAACAAATGCCAAGAACAAGGTTACTTAATGTAATTGTACAAGGTAGACATTTTAAACGACTCACTTCAGTCGAAGATGTAAAGCAAGCTGTGTTAAATAAATATCCGTCTGTAAAATTATTTCTTCCCCCAGTTAGAATTAATATAAACTTAAGGATAGAGATATTTACCGTCAATATTCTGAAGAAGAAATAGGGAAAAACGATCAAATTCGTATTTCAAGGTTACACAAGTCACTCCTCGTGTATTTTATGGTTGCGTGGTCCGGTGACGCTCAGGTTTTATACAGGTTTCGCAGTAAGCGAAGGTCTAAAACCCCGCCCACATTTAAGGTGGAGCCATCTTAAAGCTGGCTTGCATGATTCCTTTCAGCTAAGCTATCAAAAGCTACCAAACTGTTATAGTTAGATTTTTGTGGGTTTTTTTTTTTTTTTTGCCATTTTGAAATATATAGCAGCTATACAGTTTTACCTACTGCTACATGTGCTACTCCATGAGCTCAAATTTACCAAGGCTGATCCGGTTTGTCCCAGATGCTTGAAGGGATGCTGCTGTATAATCGGGTTCAGATAAACTATTTTAATAATATAAATACATTCTGACGACCGTTTTGCTTTATTTTAGGATTTAACCTTCGCCAATTAATGCAAACCTTATTACAGCTTCCAAGACTGAATATTATGTCAAGATAAAATTCTTGGCTTAAAAAAAAAAAAAAAAAAAAAAAAATCAATGAAGTCCACCTTAAAGGGGTCTTTTATTACCCCCCCCCCCCAGTCACGTTGTTATGTGAACACAAGGCCAAACATGTCTGATGTTGTTAGGCATTGGATTTCTTTCTTGGAGAGAAAGTGGTAAACAGCTTTAGATTTTAAATAAGTGAATTAGATAACGAGAAATAACAGCCTCACTTAACAGTCTGCTAATTCATATTCAGTTCTTGATTGTGAAATGTAAAACATGTTTACATACTTTTTTTTTTTTGTCTTCAGGAACCATGTAAATATGTGATCGCAAAATTAATCAGCAGTGAAACTGATTTCATCAACATGGTCTCAGTGCAGAGAGCCCTTTTGATCAACTGACGAATTGATCTAATCATGAAATGAGTAGGTAGACAGCTAGATTGCTTTTCAGTGCAAAACGAGGTGATGTTAAGTGTGAGATCCTCAGTGTGACGTCATTCTTTTTCTTGGCCATTCATGTGTGAAAATCTAAATTTTACATTTCACTGATCTCTTTGGCAGTGAAACAGGTTTTAAAAGCACTACATGTTCTCCTTTTTCAAAACAAAGTCTGAAAAAAAAAAAGAGGCCCGTACTGACATCTTGTCCTCCGAGCTGCTGGAATAAAGCTGTCCTACCAGGAAATCATCCTGCAATCGGATCCAGCAGTGCAGTTTAGAGCACAAGTGTATTAGCTCTAGTATCATTTGAAACTAAGGGTTCTGTGCAATAATTAGGACATACATGATTTTCATCTTTGGTCTTATAATTAAAAAAAAAAAAAAGAGATAGAGATAGAGTACACTTCTGTTTTGTATCTTATTTCTAATACTTAGACAAAACAAAGTCAGAACAGTTCATGCTGTACACTCCTCCCTCAGAGTGGGGGCAAGAAAAAGGATCACATATCATGTAAACACCCTGAAGCAAAAGTCTCATTTGGTTCTAAGTAGGGCTTAGGCATAATAAAGGCATGCTATAACTCATGCTGGTCTAACTGGTCACATAAGCTTTTAACAAGGCAATTCTTTCCAGTTCCACCAGTGACAAGGATTTGCTGATGAAATCATTCTGAATGGCAAAAACAACTTTCAAAAAAGACACTTTATTTTAAGCTTGAGTCTTCTCCTAATGTCCGAGAATTTAAAGTAAACTTATATGGGCTTGTATTGATTGAAAAAATCCCAGACAGTGAACATCCACATTGATCTTTGAGCCAAGAAATAAATGATTAGGATGAACATCTGCCCTTCAACAGTCTCGACGGAGTCCGCCTTTTATTTCTCTATTCCAGTTTAAAGAAATACTCCGGTGTTTTTCAGTCTAGTCTTTTGTACAAGTACATGATTACAACAAACATTAATTTCATCACTTTTTTTTTTTTTCAAATTTATATTGGAAGTCTAAGGGCAGTTGTTGGGGCAGGAACCTGATTTTATCCTGAGTACTGCCTTTGTGGAATCTCCTATGCTCTCCCCATGTTTATGCGGGTTTCCTTCAGGTACTTTCTCCCCACCTCCCAAAAACATGCCGGGTTGGAGGATTGCCTGAGATAAATTGCCCTTGGGTGTGAATGAGTGTGTGAACATGTGTGTACATGGTGCCCTGTGATGGACCTTCCCATCCAGGATGTATTCCCAGTTTATGCTCAGTGTTACTGGGATAGGCTCTAGAATCACCTGACCAAGATAAAGTGCTTACTGAAGATGAATGATAATAAATGTATTATTGTACTAACCCTATTTCCATAAAAGTTGGATTTTTTTTCTTCTAAAATGCAGTAAAAACAAAAATCTGTGATTTGTCAAGTCTCTTGAAACTTTAACTGACAAAAGTACAAAAAAAAAGATATTCAATGTTTTACTGACCAACTTAATTGTATTTTGTAAATATAAACAAATTTAGAATTTGATGCCTTCAACACACTCAGAAAAAGTTGGGACAGAGCATTTACCACTGTGTTACATCACCCTTCCTTCTAATTACACTTTTTAATTGTTTGGGAACTGAGGATATTAATTATTGCAGTTTTGCAAGTGGAATTTTTGCCCATTCTTGCTTGGTACAAAACTTCAGCTGCTCAACAGTCCTTGGTCACCATTTTCTGATTCTCCTCTTCATGATGCGCCATAGGAGATGGATCTGGACTGCTGGTAGACCAGTCAAGCACACGCACTTTGTGTCTTCAAAGCCACGCTGTTGTAGTCCGTGCAGAATGAGGCCTGGCATTGTCCTGCTGAAATAACCATGGACTTCCATGACTGAGCTTTTGGTGGATGCTCCTTTTATGCCCAGTCCTGATACCCTTCCCTATTACCAGTTAACCTGATCCTCCAAAATGGTGTTACTTGAATATTCTATAAACCTTTCAGTCTTATTTTGCCTCTGTCCCTCTGTTTTTGAGTGTGTTGAAGGCATCAAATTCTATATTTGTTTATATTGACAAAATACAATTAAGCTGGTCAGTGAAAACATTGAATATCTTTTCTTTGTACTTTTGTCAGTTAATTAAAGTTTCAAGAGACTTGACAAATCACAGATGTTTGTTTTTATTGCATTGTAGAAAAAAACCCAACTTTTATGGAAATGGGGTTAGTAGAACGTAGTAGTTGTGTATTTTACACATTTATTGACACAATTCAATGACTACCCTTAGGCTTCTTTACTTGTATATTTCAAATGAACAGTTTTTGGTCTCAGTACTGGGCACAGGTTGAAATTCCTGCTTGTGGTTATTGCACCTACATATAGATATGATAGATAGAGATTACATTGAATACTGGAACATTCCTTTGAGTGTCTCTCGAGTGAGGAAACCCCACAGGAAAATCTATGCTCAAACTTTACTCAGCAGGACAAACAGGATGACAAACTGATTAAAGTACTGGACCATTGACTCTATGACGTGCCTACCCAACCATTAAAATTGATGACAGAATTTAGCAATACAGCCTTAATTTGCTTATGATAATTGCTCATGATTTTGAAAGTCATTATTCTGTACTCTTTGTACTGTAGACCAAATACAAGAATGAAATCTTTCTGAAGGGGTAACTGAAGTGCAGAGGTGGAAAAGTATAGAGAAACTGTACTTAAGTAAAATAAATAAATAATAATTAAAAAAAAAAAAGGGTACTGTGATAAAACCTTAATTAAAAGTAGGCAAAAATTTACTTTAGTGAATGCTCAAAAGTATCTATATTTAAACATACTGAAGTATTTAAGGGTAAATAGTACATATTTTTAACTGATGAAAAGAGCTGACCACAAGTTGATCATGCCTAATCCTGCTTGACTAGCTAGTTTGCAACGCGATCAGTCATAAGGAAATTATTTTCTACCTCAGACAAACCTAGAATTTGGCTCACCGGTTAGCTAATGTTTAATTATCCTTTTGGGTTATTTGCACATTAGAAATTAAAACAACTCTATTAAAACAACAAGACTTAACTAGCTAATTTACCAAACTTCAAGTTGGTAAACTTAACGCAACATACTTCTTTAGCGTTGATAATGAATTTTAAAGGCTGATATTTCATTTTTGCATTGGAGGGGAATGAGATGCCTCATCCTGTAGAAGATCCAAAAGACGACATCTTACTGAGAAAAGAAAATAGGAAAAATAGAAACAAAGAAAAATCACATAGCATTTAAGATTTATAAAGTTCTTTAAAGGTCATAATTGTTTTTTTTCTCTTGGAAATTTACTTATTAATTGTGTAATAGTACAAGTATTCAATTTCAATAATACTTGAATAAAGTATAAATCTGTACTTAAAGTAAGTACAGAAACAAAGTACAATTACTCAAGAAGACAGGATGGCCCACATACCTCAATACTTCACTTGTCTTTTCCTTTACTTGTGTTCTTCCTGCCCTGCTGTACAGCTTTTCAATGTTATCTCTAATCTTACGTCTAAGTATTGTGTTCAGTGACCTTGGATCAGATCTGACTAAATCACTCACTTCCCCAAAACACATTGATTGCTAAGGTGTACTTTAACTCCTCGGTTAAATGATTGATTTTTGTGTATCAGTACTGAGCTCTAGCACTATTTGATTAAATATTTCTGTTTAAATTTCAGGATTTCAGGAATCAGCACATGTGTTGTGGTAGGTTTGTCAAAGGCTTTGCTTTGTTCTCATGCCTTTTTCATGTATTTAAACAAATATTAGAGCCTGCTGGTTTGAAAACTTTTCAGTCCACTCAGCTCAACAGCTCATGGACTAGACCACTGGTTCTCCCAGCCCTGGTCCTGGACTACCACCTGTACAGCTAAAAAAAAAAAAAAAAAAAAAAAAAATACTCCCTTGCTTTAACTGATGTGAATATTATATAGCAGGGGACACGGTGACTTAGTGGTTAGCACATTTGCCTCGCACCTCCAGGTTTAGTTCGAATCCTGCCTCTGCTCTGTGTGCGCTGAGTTTGCATGTTCTCTCCGTGCTTCAGGGTTTTCCTCCGGGTACTCCGGTTTCCTACCCCAGTCCAAAGACATGCAGTGTAGGCTGACTGGCATTTCCAAATTATCCATAGTGTGTGAATGTGTATGCGATTGTGCCCTGCGATGGGTGTCCCCTGCCTTGTGCCCCAAGTTCCCTGGGATAGGCTCCAGGCTTCCCTGTGACCCTGTGTAAGCAGTATGGAAAATGGATTGATGGAATATCATATAGCCTTTGAGGAAGTTTGGGATAGCTTTGGTAACCTGCTTTTTGCAAATAGATCCTAGTTGAATCTGACTACCAAAGTACCCAACCCTGACCCTGGAGTACCCCCTGACTGCCTTGCACATTTTAGTGTTTTTTTTTCTTCTGCTCTAACATCACCCACTCTAACGCAGGAAGATATGTTCATTATCTGATTAGTTGAACCAGGCATGTTGGGAGCAGGAAAAACACTAAAATTGGCAGGACAGTCAGAGGTACTCCAGGATCAGGGCTGCAAACCTGTGGACTAGACTATGGAGACCTTGTTTGCTTTGGCATTCAGATGTAACTAGGATCTGTTTGCAAAAAGCAGGATAGCAGACCCAGCCCAAACTAGCTTAAAGGCTATGAGTTATTTACATTTCAGTTAAAGCAAGTGGGGGTACTTTATTTACAATTCAAAATGTGTACAAAAAAAACAAAACAAAACAAAGAATAGCTGCTAAACATGATAGTGTTGCAACTTCTCAGCTCCGGGCTCCCTGGTTTGATCTTGAGCTTGGGATACTGTCTGTGCTGAGTTTTCACACGTTCTCCCAGTGTCTGTCTGGGTGCTGGTACCTGGTACCTGGATTGGCTACTCTAAATTACCCCTAAGTGTGAATTAATGTGTAAACGTGTGTATGTGAATGGTCCCCTGTAATGGGCTGGCGTTCCATCCATCCAGGGTGTATTCCTGCCTCCTCTTCCCAGTGTTCCTGTGATAGGCTTCTGGATAGTGCGGTTACTGAAAATTAATTAATGAATGTCTGATAAGCAAGTTTTGTCCCGTTCACGACAGTTTGCAAAGTATTATGTGACTCACTGAATATAGTGGAGGGCAGACCAGATTTCAATTTCTCATATAAACCTGTGTCCTTGGACACCTGAGATTGTGGACACCTGACAATCAAGTTAAAGTTCAAGTTCAGTTTATTTGTATAGCACTTTTAACAATGGACATTGTCCCAAAGCAGCTTTACAGAAGTATATAAATTCAGGACATAGATTTTAAATTTATGAATTTATCCCCAATGAGCAAGCCAGCGGCGAGGAAAGGTGGCAAGGAAAAACTCCCTGAGATGATATAAGGAAGAAACCTTGAGAGGAACCAGACTCAAAAGGGAACCCATCCTCATCTGGGTAACACCGGATAGTGCAATTATAAATAAATAAGTCCCTTCTATAAATGTACCAGTACAACACGGTCAAATAGCAGTTGTGAGACCATGAAAAATTCATTACAGTTTTTATATGAAGTCTGTTTTGTTGAACTTCACCACTGTAATCCCAATGATCTTTAGGCTGCACCGTGTGGGACCATCCTCAGCAGCATCATGTGACTTCAGTTGATGAGGTCTCCAACCAGAAGTAGGGCATCAGGATGGATCGGGCAGGTCCAGAGAGCAGAAGGAGTCGGATCACTGGCATCTCAGGAGTATCATGTGAAGCTCGACAGAAGGGGAGGGAGAGAGAGCGAGAGAGAGTGAGAGAGAGAGATCATTAGGTATGCTTATTGTCCCGTAATGGTTAAGGACAGTGTATTTTGCGTAAGTGAAAGCAGGTACTCTGGCAAGACTAGCTTATGACAGGATAACTAAAAGGGAGAGCCAGAAGGTAACACAGACATGAGGGCTCCCTGGGACAAGGCAGCCAGCCACCCCACCACCAACAAACCTTGGTGGACGCCTGAAGGTGGGGGGTGAGAGCATCCAGACATCCCAGTTCACCACAACACACTATGCCTGTGAGACCTCTAGATCTGCTCCTTTACCTAAGGAAAAAAAACTATTCACGAAAGGCTTGATTAAACAAATATGTTTACAGCCTGGACTTAAACACTGAGACTATGTCTGAGTCCCGAACACTAATTGGAAGGCTGTTCCATAACTGTGGGGCTTTGTAAGAGAAAGCTCTTCCCCCTGCTGTAGCCTTCACTATTCGAGGTACTGACAAATAGCCTGCGCCTTTTGATCGAAGTAGGCGTGGCGGATCATAAAAGACCAAAAGTTCACTTAGGTACTGTTGCGCGAGCCATTTAGCGCTTTATAAGTCAATAGTAATATTTTATAATCAATGCGGGATTTCACTGGGAGCCAATGCAGTGTGGATAAGATAGGAGTGATGTGATCATATCTTCTAGTTCTTGTAAGGACTCTTGCAGCTGCATTCTGGACTAACTGGAGTTTGTTTATGTTCCTACTGGAACATCCAGACAGTAAGGCATTACAATAATCCAGCCTAGAGGTGACGAAAGCATGGACTAATTTTTCTGCATCATGTAGTGAAAATATATTTCTTATCTTAGCAATATTTCTGAGGTGAAAGAAGGCTATCCTAGTAATATTATCTACATGGGCGCCAAAGGAAAGACTGGAGTCAATGATCACACCAAGGTCTTTTACTGCTGCACATGATGAAACAGAAAGGCCATCCAGAGTTACTATATAATCAGAAAACTTACTTCTAACTGCATGTGGTCCTAGTACAAGTACTTCTGTCTTGTCAGAATTAGTAAGAGGAAGTTAATGAGCATCCACCGTCTAATGTTCTTTATACATTCCTCGACTTTATTAAACTGGTGTCTGTCATCTGGCTTTGCTGAAACATACAACTGTGTGTCATCAGCATAACAGTGGAAGCTAATTCCATGTTTAGGAATAATTTGACCCAGAGGTAACAATCACACTCATATGTGCTTGTTGAACATCCCATTCCAGATTTAGTCCCCCCCCCCCCCTTTGCTGTTATAATAACCTCCACTCTTTTGGGAAGGCTTAAGACTAGATTTTGGTGCGTGAAGTCAGGCACTGGTGTCAGGTGAGGAGGCCTGGGGCGCAGCTGGCATTCCAAGTTCATCCCAAAAGTTTTCGGTGGGGTTGAGGCCAGGGCTCTGTGCAGGACACTCGAGTTCTTCCACTCCAACTTTGGCAAACCATGTCTTCATGGAGCTTGTTTGTGCATTGTCATGCTGGAACAGGTTTGGGCCTCTTAGTTTCAGTGAAGGGAAGTAGTAATGCTACAGCATACAAATACATTCTAGACAAGTGTGTACTTCCAACTTTTTGGCTAAAGATTGTATTGAACTGACTACTGTATTGTGATTTGACTATGAGATGAAAAACAAACACCGCAATTCTACCACTAGCCACCAGAAGGCAAACCATCTCGAGAAAACCCGGATGTTCAGGAAAGGAAGCGGAAGTAGATTTGTTAAAGGCGGGATCAGGAAGTTGAGTTTTGAACGCTAGCTAGCTAGAGTTCGGATTATTGCAGTGACTGTGGACTACAGTGGCTAGAACTTTCACTGGCTAGGTAATTCATGTATTTCTTTCGTTATTTTATTCAAAGAATTAAAAAAGGAAGAAAATATAGTTTTGAAATTTGTCTCGTATGCCTTAAGCGGAATAAATAATTAGTTTACAGGGGAGTAAATCTAAGCTGGTGTTATAAAACGCTGCTCTGCTTGTGTGCTAGTTAGCGTGATCTTTACGCTAGCTGCATCGAAACTGACTGCTATATAAAATGTTAATTTATTAATGTTGCTTCGTTTTAATAAGCTATATTCTGCAAGGCGTACATGTTAAATACCACCTTGTCATTTTAGCATGTTTCAGCTGTTAACATTGTAAACCGTTGGCTAGCTAAGTGGCTTATCTTGACCATTAGCTACCAAGTTAGTTAGCTTTCATATTCCTCATAAGAGGTTTCGCTTTCACGAATCCCTAGTTATTATTAGCGGCGGTTATGACAGAATACATCAAATGTAAAACGGATAAATGTTTGAAGTTATAATGTGAAAAAAAACCCTTGCTTTTAACGAAATCAAATAGTTATCTTTTATTTAAAGCAAATAAAGTTTGTTTCATTATCAGGTTGAGATTACGTCATATAAATCATTGGACTAGACCATGTGTAATTGCGGGGGGTGTGGTAATTTTATTTTTTAGCTAAATATAATCCTTAAAACTCATCTAAGTTACATATTTGGAGCTAAAGGACTGCTGATTTGTCTCTATCTTATTATTATTTTGTTTGTGAACCAAAGAGGTGTTTCTTATTGTTTATTAGAAAAGACGAGAATTGATCACACAACTTTGACTTATAAGTATTATTAATTTGTCGTTCGGCTCTTTGAGTCGACTCTTTTGAGTGAACTTATATGAATCGAGTTTTGTTGTTTATTTCCTTGTAGGTTTAGGTCGTGTTATTACTCATTGGGACAAAGTTGCTGGAAGTGAATAGGAAAATTGGAAAATCCCTGTCACATGGATGCCCGTTCGAAGTACATTCTGTCAATCAAATGCCATATTTATTACATTCATGACTATTCATGATTTAACAGGTTTTATTACGTCACACACAGCGGTTAAACACGATTCAGTGGTGTGATGTATTGAAGATGTTGCATGGGGTGTTTTTTTTGTTTTTTTGTTTTTTCTCCTTTTATTGCTGTTAAATATAGAAGTATAATGTTCTTAAACAATATTTGGAGTGGCAATGTAATTGTGGTCTTAAATTGTATTGAGATACAGTCTAAAATGTTAAACATGAGGAATATCTATACACACCTTGCAGGACTGATTTGACTCCAGATTTGCATTCTGGTCAAGAATATGAATATACTTCTGTCCTGGCTTTGTGAGGCAGTTGACTTTGGAGAACAAAGAAACCAGGCATGTGTAGGCAAACCGATTATTACTTCTGTTAAGGTCACTGACTAGGAGCTAGGGCTGTGACGGTGGAGTGCCACCTGTGGTAGTGTCACTTCACACGCCACGTTAATGTTTCTGCTTGAGTGGGCACTATGCAAGTACAAAGTACACCGTTTTGTATGGTTGTAATATTAACTTGTATTTATAAACTACTGTATAGTGGGAGATTTGATGTTAATACACAAATTACGTAATCATAATCAAATCCAATCCGGCGAATTCTGCAGTTTCACTTCGGGTTCTGCTGCGGCGATGGATCTTTTTGGGAAACCAAATATTACATCGGCGATCTGGGAACATTTTGGATTCGTGCCTAACGAGAGTGAAACGCTCGCGACTGTCCCAGACTGTCCCAGCACTCCGCCTTTGTGGCTCTCCTCAGAGTCCACACTTTGGTGACGTCAGCTAATGCAGACCTACGGGGCGCTAAGGTGCAAGTCCACAAGGGCGATGGGGATATTAATAGACGGCGTTTGGCTAGCTCGACTGTGGAGCTAGCCAGATGGCTTGCTAAAGGATATTCTGAAAAATAGTACTGAACCATAAATACAAAAACAGCATCGTTTTTATTGACAACGGCCGTAGCCTGAAGTTCCATTCCATTTTAATTGGCTATAATTTCACGTTTTTAATCTTCAAACTATGTAATGAACTATTACTAAAAGCTAGAGCTACAGTTCAATTACATTATAAATCATTGTTAATTATAAAAACAAAAACGTACACTTACTCTTCTGTCATGTTGGCTAAAACCTGCGAACTGAAACTCCTCCTCCGCTTCCCGTGTCAACGAAACCCCTCTTCTGCTTTTTGATTGGTCTGTCGCAAGGACTGTTGGGTAGCGGACCGCCGTGAGCCTGCTGCAGTGTGGGCTTCGATGAAGTCCGCATCGAGGCGCAAAGGGGGTGCTCGCGAGAACCCTCACGAGCGCTAAAGTCACAAATGGGACACACTACAGACTCGTAGACTTCGCGCACGCGCAACTGGAGGCCACGAGACCGCAAGTCCACATGAAGTGCGCCATTCGGGACAGGGGGTGTGTTTCACTCATCTCTTTATTATCCATTTCTTCTCCTTCTCCCCTTGTGGATCAATCACAATACCGTTTCCCATAGCGCCCTCAGGCTGTTTCCTCATTGCAACAACACACGACACAACAAGGCTGTATTGAGTTGTTTACAAACAAGTCAGTCAATAGATGTGCTATGCAATTAAGTTACGTTATGTTTTTCTCCTTCTGTCTATTCAGTGTGATATCTTGAGGAAGGAGAAACACACCTACACCTGCAATGTCGTCAACATCACAGAAACACAAGGAGTTTGTTGCCGAGCCCATGGGTGAGAAGCCTGTGATGGCACTCGCTGGAATTGGAGAAGTGCTTGGAAAGAGACTGGAGGATAAAGGCTTTGATAAAGTGAGTGAACTTGTCGTTTAATCGCTTAGAAAATGTGTTTTGTATTTAGTGACTGTAATAACGGTAGTTATGCGTAGACTATACGTGAAACTATATGTATAACAAGCGCATATTATATAAATACATAAGAATCAGCATCAGTAGGCACACAAGTGGTTCTGGACATTTTATAGTCTAACCTGTATAGAATTAGACGGATTCACCCCAATCTAGGATTTGACTGTACTTGCATTCTCGCACCACAGGACTTTCCTTTCCAACTTATTTATGAAGTTATTTTTTTATACTACGTGGACATTTTGTGTGTGGTTAGCATGTACGTACAGGCACAATCAGAAAGGAAATCGTATGCCGCTTCAGGAAAATAATCAGTGACGAGTGGCACAATGCGGCCTGACCTGGAGTGGAAGTTACCATACTGAAGTTGATTGATTTCCTATAACAGCACCTCTTCATCTTATAGTGTTTATATCTCTGGTACCACAGCATTTCGACGGTGATCACACTTCATACTTTTTATCCTTTTGTAGTTACATCACCAGCCACTTTTTTTTTTTCCCTCTCTTGACATTTATAGGATATTTTGTCATGTTATTAAGTCGTTACAAAGCGCCGACACTGGAGACTCTGTCCATAAATGTTAAACAAACGTTTCCTCGCAGAAAGTTTCACCATATCAGAGATTATACAATTAAAAAAAAAATTTTTTTTTTAAATAACAACAGGTCTTGGATTATGTGGAGCATCTGCCTTTGAAGTCACTGTGACTTATCTGTTGCTATAGAAACATTTAACATATTTGAATGAGGGCATAAATGTAAACCTATCATTTATGTTATAGCCAGAACTACTGTCAGAGCTGCTGTTGTAGGAAATTAACCAACACCTTCTGTCCGATCAGACTGGAGAGTTCAACATCTTTGTGGTATGATGAAAATGTCATGGCGCACCATGTTACTCCAGAGAGAGACCCAATGTCCTGTTACAAGGGGAAGCCTAACCCGAAGTTGATGCATGTGTATTTAAACAGGATGTGCTGCTGCAATCCAGCTGTAACAGAACACGTGTCCTCAGGAGTTACGTTAAAGCTGTGTGTCTAGTTTGTGGAAATACTCCGGTATTAGGGATGATGTGAGTAGAGAAGAGCTAATGATGCTTTGTTGCTTTCACTTTCTATTCTCCTCACAGGCATATGTTGTTCTTGGCCAGTTCCTGGTGCTGAGGAAGGATGAAGAGCTGTTTCGGGAGTGGCTAAAGGATATCTGTGGGGCGAACTCCAAACAACAAGGCGACTGTTATGGCTGCCTTCGAGAATGGTGTGACTCCTTCCTGTAATTAGGTTCTTTGCTTTATTTTTTTTTTTGTTTCGTTTGCTTGTTTTTAAAAACATGCGTTTCCCTTTCCAAAAGATACACCAGTAGTCGGCTCGGCTTTAGCACTACAACCTGGGTAGGATTTTCAGACACGGACATGAGGATTATACTGCCTTGTGCGTTTTTATGTATCGGAACTACACAGATTATTTTTGCCAACATTTTATTGTTTTATACTATCTAATCAACAAAATCGAACCTGTTTGTTAAACGCTATTCACGGCATGCACGTAGCTGTTTTCATTCAGTCCTCCTGGTGACGATCATATCGTGCGAGTTAAAGCCGCGCGTACCCGATGGTTTTCTTTATGGAACGGACGGCATCGTTTTACGACCTCATACTGACACGATGTTGACGTTTCATTTTCGTTTCTACACGTGTTTTAATTGAAAATTGCTGCAGTTGTATCTAGTCATTAACATGAAGGTTGTTTTAAAAGGATGTTCAAAATAAATGTGGTTCAGCTGAACAGCTGTTACATGTTTTATGTCCCAGTGCTCTTTTTCATTTATATCAGAAATGCCTTAACAAAGAAGTAAGTGATCATTCTGTGTATTAAATGCTATCTAATGATGGGCAGACCTGAACTAACACCTCATGTATCCTTATTCTCAGACATGTTTTAATGTGGATTTAAGTGGTTTACTCTTTAGCAAACATTTTACTTCTGAAAAGTGAGTTTTAAAACATGGAAACACCGGCAAGCATTTATTGTGAAAGGGGAAACAGATAGAATGATTTTTTTTTGTTTTTTTTTTGTTATGCATTTCTCTTTTGAATAAAATTATACAAATTATACTATGAACCAGTGCAGTAAATTGTATGGTGTATGCAGGGTTGGGAGGGTTACTTTAAAAATGTGCTCCGTTACAAATTACTTCATAAAAATGTAATCGGTAACGTAATCAAAGTATCACAATATGAAAGTAATATAATCTGATCATATTTTGGATTACTTCAAGGTCACATAAAAGTAAAAGTCAAGAGAAAAGCAATATGATCTTAAAATACTTTTATTTAGAGCTTAAAATATGCTCAGTGTTTGGATTTGTTTTAATAAAATAAATAAATGTGTTGCTCGTGTGAGTCAAAACTGGCAAGAGAACCAGATCTATAATCATGCCGCTATATTATAATAATAACAATATATGTCTATATTGTGTTACGTCAAAAGATTTATTTCTTTGGTTTTAAATGGGGAAAAAAAACTGTAATCCTGATAGTTTTCCCATTTTTTTTTACAAAATGTACCTGTAATCTGATTACTTTGTTTTTTGACGGATTAACGGATTACAGTTACCGTGTTTTTTTGTTTTTTTTTGTATCCTGATTACGTAACGCCGTTACGTGTAATCCGTTACTCCCCAAGCCTGGGTGTATGACGATTCATATCGGTTCATCCATCGGAGAATATCCTCTGTTACTTCTGCACCAGTTGCTGTCATGACGTCACATTTTACGGGAATAGTTCTGTCAGAAATGATAGAATTCCACTCTTTTACTACAAACACAGTCATAACTATGTCTACCTAAGTGTAATGAATTTAAATAATTACCCCCAAATTTGGAGCACAAGCTGCGATGCGCTGTGACACCTTTCCATCATAGCCAACATGAACTTTTTCAGTAATTTGTGCTGTAGTAGCTCTTCGGTGGGATCGGACCAGACAGGCTAACCTTGACTCTCCATTCGCGTGAATAAGCCTTGGGTGCCCATGACCCTGTCGCCGGTTCACCGGCTGTCCTTCCTTGGACCACTTTTGGTAGGTAATAACCACTGCATACCGGGAACACCCCACAAGACCTGCCGTTATGAAGATGCTCTGACCCCGTCGTCTAGCCATCACAATTTGGCTCTTGTCAATGTCGCTCCTTACACTTGCCCATTTTTCCTGCTTGCGACACATCAACTGTTCACTTGCAGATTTTCAGCTTTAATTTGAGGGTATTTACCTCTGAATCTGGTGAACAGTGTAGTAATTACAGTGCTTTTTCTATGTGATGACACCCCCCCTATTTTCCGGGACCTAAAGTAATTGGACAAACTCACATAATTATAAACTAAATTGTCATTCAAGAATTCACAAGTGGTTTCCAGCTCTTTGAAATTACCCCTTCTCACTGTTAACTTTGTACTTTTTGTCTGTAGCCATGATGAAATATTCTGTAAAGCAATTTGAAGGTGTAGTCAGAAACAAAAGGCTCTTGTATATTGTATATACTGTGTTAATACACTCTGCTGCCTCTGTCAGGTGAAAGAAAAACTTGGTTGGCCGGAAAGCCACCTATCATACACAGACCGACTTTGGCCCTGAGGCCAGATTTTGGACACCCCTGAACTAACACATTTGGTGTCTGATGTATGTGTGATAATGCTAATCTAGGAATCAGTAATGGAAGTCTGTTGCACAAAATCCAGAAACTCTTGCTTCAAGTGGAACTTTAGTGTCATTTTCTGCATCTGCAACTTTTAATGGTACAGATTTGAGTTTAAAATTCAGAGGCCTAAGTTTGGTGTAACAATCTCAAAATGCATTAAAGAAACAAGTGATTCTGGTTGGCCTAGATGGCCGCCCCCATAATGTTATAAATGGATGTGGTTTGAGAAGGATACTTCCAGAAAACATCTGATGTGAGATTAGCGGAGGAAAATACTTGAGTAATTCTGCTTTGTTACTATACTTAAGCATTATTTTTGGCATATTTAAATGAGACTTTTTTATTAGTTGTAGTAATATTGAAATGGAATACTTGGACGTTTTCTTAATTACATTTCCAAGAAAATAAAAAAGAACTTCTTGACTGTCTCTTCTCTCATCCAGCCAACCAGACAATGACTGTATGCGACAATTGAATGGGCTCAGTTTAGCATCCAATCAAGTTCATCAGTGTAGAAAAAAAATCTCAAGAATTGTGTGAATTTTATGTCTGATGAATTCATCAGCAAACTACGTAGCATGAGTCATGTATATGACCAGCAAACTGGTGTAGTTGCTTTAAAAGAAAAATCATCTTCTGTTTTAGATAAGTAAATAAAATTTACTCGTCACATGAAAACATGACATTAACTTAATTTCGTTATGTTAAAAAATATTACTTCTTACTTTTTGATACTTAGATACATTTAAAATTTGACTAATAACTTGAGTAAGATTTTGATCTACTATTACCAATACATTCACAAGTATAATATCTCAGTACTTTTTCTACCACTGGGCGATACTCTAGATACTTGTTAGCTACATTAGCCTCATAGCATCAGTTGTACACTGAAGAAGCAAACTTTATTTTATTGTGATGCTTGTCTCTTAACCCTTTATTTTGTTGTGTTGCCATATGGCAACAATTAATTTATCTCTAATTTGTTGATAGGCAATAATACAAAAGTACTATTTTCCTATTCAACTGGAAGGGGGGACTTTGACATTTTAAAAAAAAAGAAAATGCAATGTCAGATGACCAAAACATGCCTGGATCTTTTTTTGTTTTGTGATTTTTGTTTGTATTTTGTGTGAGTAAATCCATCCACATACTTTTTACAACTGTAATTGTTTTCTACAACTTTTACATGCTTACTAGATGGCAAAAAAAAACCTCGTATAAACAACGTATAGTCTGGAAAATGCACTAATTGAAATTGTAATCTCATACATTTTGTGTTATGTTTGACTCTACTTTCCACCATTTCACACTTTTGCCATATGGCAACAATTTACCCCTAGCCTCCCCCTCCCCTAATTTTTTTATTTTTTTGTAAATATATATACAGTACTGTACAAAAGTTTTAGGCACCCTATTTTATTTATTTTTTTAGCACAAACTTTGTTATAGAGTTTTTATTTTATGACTTCTACATTATCAAGTCGGTACAAAAAAACATTTTAGATTCCCAAACATTAGTTTTCTAGCACAAAATTAAATGTTACAGAAAAATGTTTGTATGTCATTGAAGAAAGCAGCGTATTATGTAAGACACTTTTCAGACAAAAAACACAATGAAGGCTGCTGGGTTTTGCTGAATAGAAGCAATAGAATAGAAAAATAAGAAGCGAGTGCGAAAGTCAAAGTCTCCAGAAGAACTGTGTCTGGTTCTGCAAGACGCTCAATAAAACTTACCACTTTCCTTATAAAACTGCACAAATTGTACCAGAGACTACTGTTTGTATTTTTATTTATTTATTTTTGTCACACCATATATTGACTTTGTTTCATTTACTACTGTTTACTGCTCTTTACGCTTTTTTTTTTTTTTTAATGTGGAAACATTTAATTTCATTATTTTGAAGGCATCTTTGCTCTACAGCATTTCTTTGCATGTGCCTAAAACTTTTGCACAGTACTGTATATATATATATATATATTTAATTTCTTTATTACTTGAACTATTTTTTTAATGTAAATGTAATAATTCATGCAATAGAGGGTAAACTAGCTTATGCATTATATATTAAGTATGAAACATTCCCATAGTCTGTAATCTTCCTGAATGAGCACTACAAGATTTACAAGAACACAAACTGTCTTGGTGATATTTTTATTTTTCATTTAATTTTGTCCGCAGTATTTTTGTAAAACCCCAGATTGGGTCACAAGTTGTTGTTTTTTTGTTGTTGTTGTTTTGTTTTGTTTTGTTTTTTTGGTTTACAGTTGCTTGGGCTCTTAAACTTTTTTAGCTAACAGTCATCTCCTATTCTGAATCCGTCCTGCATGTGAGATCTTTGATAGCTATTCCCATTTTGAAAACCCTTTAGCATATGTTTCAGATGATTTTTAAGTGTAAATATAGTGTAGATCAATGCATCCCGCCTGGCCAATTCTAAAAAAAATTAAGCTCTCGTACCTTTTTACCAAAATGTACACACATACAGAGCCACTTAAAAAGAAGCTTAAAAAACCCAAAACATACCGAATTTATAAATCACGACTGTATACCGTGTGGGGGATAAAAGCAATATACATGTTACTTAAATGTGTAGTAATTGAAATAGTTTAAATAATAAAACATCCAACCGCAAAACCTTTCATTTTCATTTGTTAGAAAAATTATGTGCTTGCATATGTACGTGTAGTATATGTGTGTGTTCACCGTATACACCATTTAGTATAGTTATGTTTGCGTCATTACTTTCTATTTAATGCACACCTGCCTAATAATATTGAGACTTAGTGCCTCTCATAGAACACGAAAAACAGCGTAGCACAAAATGTCCTCACACGTTATGGATGTTTAGCCTTGACCACAGTCAAATGATCAAATTCCAAAATCAGAAATTTAAAACTCACATTTTTTGGTGTTGTGTGTGTGTGTGTGTGTGTGTGTGTGTGTGTGTGATGAGCATACACAAATCAATCATCTAAATGAGGCTAATTCGATTCTTGCTGATTTCATGTTCAGAGGAGAGCACAGAAGAACTTTTTCTCCCTGAAGGGGTTCTCTGAGGTGGGCACAGGGGTGATGAGGGGGTCCTCGCAGGCGTGGGCATCGCAGTAAGCCATCAAGTCTGCGGCTGCCTTCGATACCTGAGGGAGCAGGAGCACAGCCATTCAACAGTGCTTGATTCAACCAATTTCTTAATCAGTCTTTCTCAACCCAGTCTTCATATACAGTGATACTGCTTGGTTCAGGTGTATTGTGGGCTGAGACAAAACCAAAAATGTCTGGAGGGGTTCTGATGATTACGAAACACCACTCTAGGATGCGGTATACACTTGGAAAATGGGGTTCTTCAGGGGTTCTTTGGATGGTTGATCATTTTAAGCTTCTTAAAAGGGGTTCGAAATGAAACCCTCTGTGAAAGGGAAACATAGAACCTTTAGGAATTTTCCCAGAGGAGTAAGCCAAAATAGATTTAACCTTTTTTCCTAGGAGAGGAAAAGGAGGTGAGCTGAAATACTTGACCCATGGAAGTCAAGTTGCCTGAGTGGTCTGGGGTATCTACACAAGGGCAGTAGGAAAACTGAACCAAAGGAGGACGAACGATTGGAATTGGAAGTTTGGTGTCCAATGCTTGCTTCCTTGGTTCTTAATCTTTTACACAATTAATCATTATAGCTTAACAATGACACTGTAAGCATATTTATAATGATTTGGTCATTACTATTAGAAATATAATAGATCTTGATGATAAATAATGAAGTTTTCTCTTTAGAACTTTTATCTCCTACCTGAAGGGTTCCATACTGAAGAATGATTTTGGGTGAGACAGACGTCCAGCAACATTAGCCAGGTTTATACATGCTTTTAACTACAACCAAATGCTTGCTCATGGTACAAAATACATGTAAATAATTTTTTTATTTTTATTTTTTTTAAATTTCTTTGTCATTTCAATTATTTTGCCTTAACACTGCCTTAACAGTCATGCCAATTATTTGTATCAGTATAGCGCAATGTGATGCAAATGACCGCATCAGACTGAACGAACTAAAGCTGTGTCTCAAATGTACTTCTCTAGCTTTCAGTATTAACACTAACAGATTTTTTTTTATGGTTAGTGTTTGAATAAAAAAAAAAAAAAAAACCTTTAATGTACCTTTCAAACCTACTGAAAAGTCTGTCTTGTATGCAAATGTAGAACGAACAAGTAGCCTAAATATGTTTGAGCATACTTTTCAATTTGAGATGCAGCTCATGACAACAATCACGATGGCGGCAGAAAGTCTTAAACAGAAGCTCATGTGCTTGGACATGGAAACCTGATGGACAGTGATGTTTCGGCTGAGACTTGCTATCTAGCGGATGTTGCCTTTAATCTGCCAGGTGTGCATAATTATGTAAACGGATGATCACTTGAATGATGCCTCGTGTTGCCGATGCACACACAAGCGTAGTCACGCATCAAGCGTAAACCAAGGATGCTTCTCATTTCATCTTGAATTAAATTGCACCTCCTCGTTTCTTTTCCTTGCTTCCCTTTCTCACTTCTTAACTCCTCCTTCTGAGGAAGCGAGGAAAGGATGCAAGGAAAGGAAATCTTCATATACATGACAGAGATTACATGCTAAATTATCCTTAATTAAAACATTATAGCACACTTATATGTTGATAACAAGATTCTACTCCTCACCCGACTTCTCTGTTTTTATTGCAAGGCATATTAATTGACTTTTGCCCAAGCATATTAATTGTTTATTTAATTAAGATTGTCCATAAAGCATGCAGGTAGGTGGACTGGCTTCTCTAAACTTCGTGTGTGTGTGTGTGTGTGTGTGTATGCATAGTGCCCTGCGATGGACTGGCGTTCTATTCGCGGTGAATTTTTCTGGGTTAGTCTCTGGATCCACCATGACCCTGACTAGGATAAAGCAACTGAACTTGAATGGATCTATGAATTTTATATTTGTGATTCTTGTTATTATATCATTTACTGTAATTTGCTACACGCTACAACAAAAATACTCGAGCATAGGAAACACCTGTGTATCTTTGCTCTAGATGACGTGTATCTCCTCTCTCCTCGATTCCTATGACTGCATTTTAAGAATTGGACATCCTTAAGGACGGAGGACTTCTTGGTCGATTTCTTGGTCACTTGCTGAACGAGGTAGGATTGTGGAAACAAGGAGGCATCATTTAGAGTTTTGGGACGCACCCCATACCTTATAGCTCCAAAACTAAAGCAGTGAGCTTTGTATGTACAAGCGTGTATTGGCTGTGTAGATTCATGCACATTTTAATTTTGGGTTCTTTCTTTAAATGACTGTGTGACTTGCGTAGTCAGAAGGGATGGCAGAATTAGGCCATACCTATTAACCTGATTCCAGATTTGTGAGTACGTGCAATACTGATTAGTCTGTGAGTCTATGAGTGGAGAAAATCCCCCTCTCTCACCTTGATCCGACAGAAACTAGCTTCGATCTTCAGCTGTTCCACCAGCTTCCTTGCCTGACCGACACTCATGGTGCTGTTCACAGGGGTGTCTCCTTTCATCCTGCCATATACAGACATCCAAGCATTGGCAAAAAAAAAAAAAAAAATAGCACTAGTATAAGACTACTAAAACAGTTGCATTTGAATGTACATGAATTGGACATCTTAATTGCCTCAGGGACACACCTCAATGAATCCCCATTGCTTCATTAATTATTATACACAGTGATCTGGTTTACAGGAATCACGCAGGGATAGACGCAAATGGAAGCCCATCCTCTCCTTCACCACTTACATCTCTCCTGTCCTATTCAAGTGTCCTTCCCTTAAGAGACTCACCCCTACTAGTGTCAATTACTACATCCTTTCTAAAACCAGCCTGCCCTGGAAAACCTAAACCTCACCTTGATAAGTGACAATCTGAACGCGATAGATCACACGGTACTGGAGAACAGCCAAACTCCTTGTGATCACCATTATTATCACCAGTACATTCAGATCTAGTCCTTTAGTAAAGCATTTATATTTATATTTATAGGTCAACTCATATTAACTGCTTTGTTTTACTAACAAATCAATAAGGATATACTAGCATTTTAGAATATTCACATTATATTTTCTCTTGATATACAGTTGTACTAACCACCATCAGAATGCAGAATGCTGGCTTTTCATTTTCATAGTCTAATAAACAATTACATCATCATATTTCTGCAGCACATTTCTCAGAAACCTCCAACAAATAAAATCTATAGATTTGTTTCCAGTCCATATATCATGACTTAGCTTCAGGTAATAAACTGGGCCAAACAAGTCCATGGCAATAATGGCCACTCGTACATTATCAACTGATACCAAATCAAATCTGATTGAATAAAGTAACTGAATGAAATCTCAATGAACATCATATATTAAAAGCATATTTCACACGTGTTAAAATAGAGAGCGTCTTTCGGATTTCAGAAGAAATTAAGGATGGATGAAGGAGGAGATGAATGGGAAAAAAAGACCTCTCGAGATCTGTTTCACCCAGTGTAGGCCCTTCTAATTTTTACCCATCTCCCGCTTTTCTCTTCTGTCCTACCCTTGTTGTGTTCCTCTTCTGGTGCTCGCCCTCCTCTTCTCTCCTTATTCCTTTTTCCCTCTGTGTGTGTTTTGTCTCTCAGTGCAGCCGGACCCCACCCTCACCGACAGTATGGATGCTTCCCGGTTCTGTCCAGTCCAGTGCACTGCAATTCTGCTACACTGAGGACCAGGCTCCTGATGGATGCATTAAAAACGCCCCTCTGCAGTGAGTGGAACAAGCCAGGAAGAGCCTGGGGGGCTCTACTATTCTGCGGGTTGGTCTGTACCATTTCTGCTCCAATTAGGTAGGATGAGGGGGAGGTGATGTGTGTTTGGATGAAAATACACAGCACGAAGGCAAACCATGTAAACGATAAGCATGTTACGTTTGGCATTAAACCAAAGTGCTGTAAGAGCTATATGTGTTTGGTGTGTGTATTTTTGTGCAACAGTAAATCCTGCCTCTCACGGCTCCCGTTACCATGGGAACTGCTGCAGTCTCAGCCTCTTTGTGTGAATGTGTGTCTCCATTTTGCCTCAGTGGTCTCTCCCACTCAGATATTACAGCTCGCTCCATCTCCATATGGCCACATTAACATCTCTGCCTATTCTCCTCCCCCCCATCATCCATTCCAGCTCATGTTACATTTATGAACACTACTTTATGCCGAGCCTGTGTATGTGGAAATGCCTCCAAGCTCACAGGCACATCACAAGCTGCACTATAATTCACTTCTTATATAGAGCTATGAACTGTAAGATCTAAAAGATTCATTAATGCATATTATTAGCTAAGATTACAAAACAATTTATTCACAGATTAAGTATATTTCACATTTTCATCATCATACAATTTTCAGAAAATAATACCTAGCCTTGAATTTTCTTTTGGATTGGATTATGCTACGATTAATTTCTCCATTTAAAAGGCAACACAGAAAATGGTTACATTATATAAATTTAAATATGGTAATCGAAACCTAGCACAAGTAGATTCTTTGTAGATTTTATCCAGGAAAAACTTTACTTAACAACGTTTTGCTATTTCTCATTGCTTTCAGGGATATATTTGTATTTTTTTTTTTTTTTACAAAAATAAGAATGTTTGTTTTTAGTGTTTGCAGTTGTTATGTAAAATATAATGTAGTAACTTCACCTCTAATTTTCCATTATTTATTAACTCTTTTATTAAAGCTTTACAGACACCCAGAGGTAGATTTATAGTTAGAACCTAATGAGCAAACCAAAGGTGACAGTGACAATGGAAATCTGTCTGAGAGGACATGTGCCAAATATTAAATCAATAAAAGCATGTAAAAACATGATATGAATTGTCTAATGGAAAATCCTAGTATTAATTCATTAATTCATAAAAAAAATAAGCTAAAGGCAATATAAAACAAATTTACTGAAACAAAACTCCTTTACTGGTTTACAAAAAATATAAATGAAATTATGTATTTGTCTTGGGAACTTTCTTTACTAGCATACATATATAGTATACAATTCATTCATTCATCTACCCATCCATCCATTCATTCATCCATTCCTTCCTTCGTTTGTTCGTTCATCCATTCATAATACCATTCATCCATCCATCCATCCATCCATTCATAATACTATTCATCCATCCATCCATCCATCCATCCATTCATAATACCATCCATCCATCCATCCATCCATTCATTCATAATACTATTCATCCATCCATCCATTCATAATACCATCCATCCATCCATCCATCCATCCATTCATTCATAATACTATTCATCCATCCATCCATCCATCCATTCATAATACCATCCATCCATCCATCCATTTATCTATTCATTAATTCAGTTAAGTCAAGGTTTTAAAAAAAATTTTTTTATCATTTGCAGAGTATGTCCAGTCTTACTGAATTTCTTGTGGCGAGGTTGAGGTAAATTGCTTACATGTAACAGAATACATTGAAAAACAGAGTCTTCTCTTTCAGAGTGTAAACAAAGTCTAATATACAATACATGTAAATGGAGAAAGAGAAAAAGAAATGTGTCAAGTGACCAACTGGTAATGGAAAAGTATGTGAAATGTCTCTGTGACACTGGGAATGGGGACAGACTGGTCTACGGGCTATTTATTTAGCTATTAGTTAGTTGTTTTTCTTCTTCGTTTCTCCTTTTCACAGTTCCTGTGCTTACCTTCCCCCTGTATCTTGCTCTTCATAATTACTCCCATTTCCTTGCACGACAGCCATGAAGACATGACAGAAAATTGAAATACGTCGCGCGCCTGTACTTTTTGTCCCTCCACGTTTTCCGTATTTGAAGTTTAGCCGCAGTGCTAGCAGTTTGGTCTCCATCACTATTCCTTCCTCTTCCTTAGGGTTGGGTGATATTTATTTTCATAGAAGGTGAGTATGATGACATTTCTCATTTCACAATCCTATGTTTTCGTGTTTTGGATGATTAATTAGGAACAACAATGGAGCTAGTTAGTTAACGACTATTTCAGTAATGTTAGCCAGCTATCAGCCCATCTGCGCGCGCACTGGTTAGTGATGTCTAACGTTTTACTTCATTAAGGTTTAATATTTGTGTGGAAAATTTGAGTTGCTAGTGGGGGTTTTCTTTCTATATAGTAATGTTAGCTGACTCTTTGTATTTACTATGCCGGTCGTGAGAACATCGTGTACCCTCCCAGGTGACTAGCTCAGTGTTCCAGCTGTCTGTGTGTATTTGTCAGTTTATTTAACGTTACACACCTGTCAGGTGCAGATACACACCTGTGCACGTGCTGTAGGTACACATCTGCCCATCTGCTGCTTTACATAGTTTGTCAACCTCATCCATTTAAGGATATTTAAAATTTTACATCATGCCTAGCCTTAAATTTGTATCGTGGATTAACGTATGCTCAATTAGAAAATTATTAAATGTTCCTACATGCCTGCATGGTGGTGAAGGGGGGTAGCTTTGCAGCCTCACAGCCCCAGGGTCCCTGAGCCTGGGTTATTGTCAGTGTGGAGTTTCTGTGCACATGTGTGTTTCCTCCGACCTCCCAAAAACATACCAGTAGGTGAATTGTCTACACTAAATTGCCTGTAGGTGTGTGTGCATGGACTGGGGCTCCATTCAGGGTGTGTCCCTGCCTTGTGGTATAGTACAGTATATAGTACTTTCGTTGTATCTGTAACGACCTAGAAGCATCCAGCTGTCATGTACCATGTTTTGTGTATGTTAATATTTACAGTTTATTTTTCTTTCTCAGGTTCTTGATGATGACAGCAATCAAAATTAAGATAAGAAGACACCAGTCAGCCGTCATACGCTCAAAATGAGTCCCCGCGTTTAGAAGTTAAAACTGATGATTCTCTGCGAGCGCAATGAAGAGAACCAGTCAGAAAGCAAAAAGGCCTGTATGCATTTGACTGGGTTTGTATGAACAGTTTAGGGCATTCAGACAGGAGGACCTGAATGTTGAGCCTAGAAGGCTGAGGACGGAATCGGACGTACTCGATGATGGGTCCTGTTCTGGTCTGGCTCCAGGACGTGGCAGCTGTGACTCTGCTGAGGGCTCGGCGTACGCTGCTGCGGGCCGCCATTTTCTTCGGTGTGTTGGTGCTGCTGCTTTGGGTGTCGATATTTTTGTACGGCAGCTTCTACTACTCCTACATGCCCACCGTCAGCTTCTCTACGCCTGTGAACTACCACTACAGGTACTGACATTTTGTATTGTGTCTGTTAGACGTATTATTTATAGGTAGGACTAGAGTGTTTATAAAGGTGAAGAAGGAACAGGGTTTTTCACTGCTTGACCATTTTAATGCACATTTTTCATATTTATTAACTGTTATACAAATTTTGGTATCTGAGTTTTAGATTGTAGTTTCTGTAAAGACTACATTATATTTGACCCTACCCATTTTTCAAGTGGTCAGAAATATTGGAACGTGACTGACAGGAGTTTCTTTTTGCCTGGGTGTGCCCTGTTAGATAGATTGTTTAAACAGTTAATAGCTCTGAATGTTAATAGCTCTAATCTTAGTTTGAGCCCTGGGTTTCACCTGTGAAGTCCGCAGGATAAACCAACATGAAGACCAGAGTGCTGTCTATGGGAGAAAAGCAAGCCATTTTGAATCTGAGAAAAGAGGGAAAATTGAAGCCATTACACAAGCATTGGGCATAGCCAATACAACAATTTGGAATGTCCTGAAAAAGAAAGAAACCACTGATATACTAACAACCAAACATCAGACTGGTTGGCCAAGGAAAAAAAAAACAGCAGTTGATGACACAAACATTGTGAGAGCTGTGAAGAAAAATCCAAAAAACAACAAATGGTGACCATCAACAACCTCCACAGGGCAGGGGTGAAGGTATCACAATCCACCGTTTGAAGAAGACTTTGAGAGCAGAAATATAGAGGCCATACCACAAGATACAAACCACTCATCAGCAGAAGGCCAGATTGGAATTTGCAAAGAAATACAGAGATGAGCTACAAAAGTTCTGGAACCAAGATTAACCTCTACCAAAGTGATGGAAAGGCCAACGTGTGGAGAAAGAAAAGATCTGCTCATGATATGAGCTCATCAGTCAAGCATGGTGGAGGTAGTGTCATCGTTTGGGCTTGCATGGCTGATTCTGGAACAGGCTCACTAATCTTTATTGATGATGTAAATCATGATGGTAGCAGCAGAATGAATTCAGAAATCATCAGAGACATTCTGTCTGCCAATTTATAGAGAAATGCATCCAAACTAATTGGGAGGAACTTCATCATGCATTAAGACAATGACCCAAACTCATTGCCAGCTCAACAAAAGACTACATACTAGATGTAAATATGGGGAAATGAAAGCTGGAATTCCAATCTATTGTCTTGTATTTATCTCAAAACCAAATGTCTTCAGTATATAGCAAAAACAATAGAATTGGCCTTTCCATTTCGATACTTTCAGAGGGGACTGTATATACGTATTAATTATATAACTAAGAATATATCTGAATATTTTGTTTCAGAAGTGATTGTGAGTCTGCCAACTCAGTTCTTTGTTCCTTCCCAATGGCTAACATCTCTCTCCTAAAAAATGGCAAAGAGCAGGTAAGATCCACACATTTATTGCTTATTCCTTCTCATATAAAGTATCTACAAGCATAATGTACAGCCCTATTTTCACTAGTTTTCTCTCTTTTTATTATCACCATATTGCCTGAAATTATTTAGATGCCACACCTCTGTCCAAAAATCATGTTTATCTTGAAAGACAAGTCAGTTTAACAGCACTTAAGTCTGTCTGTGCTGTAGGTGTTGATGTACGGTCAGCCTTATCGAGTCTCGCTTGAACTGGAGATGCCGGAATCACCTGTTAACGAACAGCTCGGCATGTTCATGATCAAAATGTCCTGCTATACCAAACACGGAAAAACCGTGTCCACCGTGGCTCGCTCTGTGAGTAAGAATTCAACTCATGTTGCTGTGTTTTGATTTGATTTTCCATTTAATTCCCCTGTGAACTAGGACATGTTGGGCCAGCTGTTTATAACTTTGTGGTTCAGTTGTTTAGAACCTGTGACATATTTGGGTCATGAAATCAGCTAATTTATAATGGAATTTAAAAAAAGCTAACTGTCAAGGCCACAAGAGGGCGCCCTGTACTTTAGCGTGCACAAAATTCTAGGTTTGTGATTGGTTTAGTCTCCAAATATCACCGCTGCAGTATTTCTATTGGGTTTTTCAGTCCCAAATTGGTTACTAGTAATATTAAAGGGTTTAGGCTTTGACAGCTGTAGGGATGGGGGAAAAGGATGAGGCAAATTGCTTTATGCCTTAAACCTATTTACTCTTGCAGTAATATCAGGAGGTGACATAACGGGAAAATCAAAAATCTCATAAACTCAGTTTTTTAAAATACATTTCTTGCCTTGCATGGATATGGATCTGCAGTTACTTGCTATTTTAAACCTGGAATCAGGATTGTAAATGTGACTGTGTGTTTTCCCATCAGGCCATGCTGCATTATCGCTCCAGTCTCCTGCAGACCCTCAGCACCTTGGCGTTCTCACCAGTGCTGCTCACAGGCCTTTCAGAGCAGAAGCAGCTTGTAGAGGTGGAGCTCTTCTCAGACTACAAGTCAGACTCTGTGAGTACAATAAAATTAAATGAACTCCAGACACACAGCTAAGATGTTTAATGTTATCATAGATGGATTCACCTAATTTCAGCAGAATGTGTTAAAACTGTTTGCCATTTTTTGTTTCGAGTAGTCAAGTCTAATAAGCCTTATGATTCTTTATTGCTATTGAAGACAGTTTATTATAGCAGATTGCAAGAATAAAGTCTTGTTTTGCAAGTAGATTGCAGTCGATTGCAAGAATAAAGTCTTAATTTTCCTCAATGCTTTTTTTGTTTTCCTTTGCAGTATCAGCCTACTGTTGGGGCTGTGATAGAGATTCAGTCTCGGCGTGTGCAGATCTACTCTGCCCAGCTTAGGATCCATGCCTACTTCACTGGAGTCAGGTGTGTAGCATGTCCACCTTTCACAGATTCTGCTACTTTTTAAAGCTCACTTCATTATCCCGAACAGCGTGTTGCTTTGGTGAAACTTGCATTCATTCTGCATCTATATTATTTACCATATACTGTACTTTCTATCTAAATGACCTTGAACTAGTTATTTGTGGTGGGCAGAAGTAATACAAAGAATAACATTTTAAAAATCGAACATATAAAAAGTATATATGTTAAGTAATAACTAATATTATTAGTCTCGGCTTATAACATTGTGCTCGCTCTCTCTTGCTCTCCACAGATACCTCTTGTATAATTTCCCTCTAACATCAGCAGTCATAGGAGTTGCGAGTAACTTCATGTTCCTCAGTGTGATTGTGCTGTTTAGTTATCTGCAGTTCATCTGGGGAGGATTGAGGCCCCCAGAGCAGGTTAGAGTCCAGGTACAACTACACTCTTCTACAAATACCCCACAAATCCAGATTTTCCTGTCCCAGGTTTTTGTTTTGGTTTATGTTCTGTCTCCACCCATGCCCTGTCATTGGTTGTCTCTTTCATGTGTCTTCATTGCTCACTCCATGTTTCCATTCACCCTCTTATTAATTTGTGCATTTAAACCCCCTTGTCTTTGTTCTTCGCGAAGTAATGTTCAGTGTTTTGCCATCTGTCTTTACCGAGCCTTTGTTCCATGTTTTGGTTTCCTGTTTTTGGACCTTGTTCTGTTCCCTTGTTCGTGTGTTTGTATATTCCTTGCCATAGTTGTTTGTAGATCGCCCAACCTCTGACTGTTTCCTGTTTTTGATTTTTGATTCACGATTTCGATTTCTCTGCCTGCCTGTCTTTAATAAACACTTTAACTGCATTTGCATCCATCTCAGCTTGCGTTACGCGACAATTAAGTTAAACTCACACTGAGAGTATGAGATAAATTTAACTTTTAATTGAAGTAAATTTATTCTTAGAACATAAAAGCTTTATCAATTTTTTTTTAACAAAACCACATTTCACAATTTGTGGCAACCCTAGAAATACTAACTGAAGCATATTCCCATTTATTATCGTATGTAGGAAATCTTAACTGGTCATCCACGACTTCCTGTTTCAAAACATGATCATCCAAAGCATTCATCTAGATCCACAAAAAAGCTTTTTACATGGTCATCCCAGTCCCCTGACCTAAAGTCCTTTGAAAGGCTATGGGTTGAGCTGAAGAGGGGACCTTAGACCTTTATAAAAAAAAAAAATAATAATAATAATCTCTACCAGGGGTGCCAATCATTCTGAAGCAGACTGTATATGGTGATTTATTGTTCTGACTTTTTATATTTCATGTGTAGGTAATGATGGGAGACACAACACGTCTACAAATGAGGAGAGAGGAAGCCCGAAGACGCATGTGCACAACAGCTAGTGCACCCAGTAAGAAACCTACATACCCTAAGAACCCTTGTCTAGCATATCCACTGCAGAATGTTTCAATATGACACCATGTGCGATACATGATCAATACACAATAAGTGTAAATAAGTTTACTGAGAAGTTTTAGACCTTCAGCGCCTTCATGGGTGAAAAGGTGGGCATGTTTTAATCCTTGGAATAGATTGTGATTCAGTATTGTGCAAATAGTTAAATTTTATTATGTTGTATTTTCATACTGGTTGTAAGGGGAAAAAAATAGGTGAGCGTGTCGAGTGTGAGTGAGAAGCCACGCCCCCTTCCGCTAAATAACAGGATGCTAGTATAATAGTATACTTCAGTACATAGGGTGGTACCCCATTGGGGTGAATGTTGATACAGAATCAGTGTAGTTTGTTGTATACATTTATTTAATCTTGCAAATGTTTGCCAGATCTGAAGTATGAGAAGGACCAAGATGCACCTGCAGACCAACGAGCAGAGACTGAGCAAACTGAAGGTGAGTTGCTCAGAATCAATGACTGTATATATTGAAGAATGGCTAGGTGAGAACCACTGGAGAATGTCCGATTTTCAATCTGTAAATTGAAACTCAAGCGCAACTGGATTTCCAGCAAGACAATGATCCAATGCATAGGAGTAAGTCCTAGTCCTCGAAGTAAGTGAAACACTGATCTCCAGTTATCAGAAGCTTTTGGTTGCAGTTATTGGTGCTAATGGTGGCACAACCAGGTTTTATGTTTAAGGGGCCAATTAGTTTTTCACATTGATGATAGGTGTTGAATAACTTTTTTGCTTCAATAAAATATATATATATATATATATCTATATATATATATATATATATATATATATATATATATATATATATATATATATATATATATATATATATATATATATATATATATATGTGTGTATATATATATGTGTGTATATATATATGTATATATATATATGTGTATATATATGTATGTATATATATGTATGTATGTGTTTGTTTGTTTGTTTGTTTGTTCTCTCAAATCTCACACCTGAAACAAGCAGTCAAGATCATTAAATGTCAGCGTCAGGTGCGTTTGAGGCCGGGAGAGAGCAGACATTTGGTCTGTCTGGGGTCTGAGCACTGACTCTGAAAGCTCTCCCAGTGTAAAAAGAACCCAGTTTGAATAGGGCTTTTAGCAAGTTTTCTGAGAACATGTTCTTTGCAAAAATAGCAAAATAGCACTCTAACACATTCAGCACTTTTTTTTTTTTTTTTCTAAGCAGGTGATCTAGACACACTCGGTGTGATTAGTTCACTTGGTGAATCTTCGCAAAATGGAGAGAATCGTAAGTAAACAAAGCACATGCATATTCTCACGTGCATGCTATGCCAAGAATTTTGATCTCATGCATCCCTTCTTGCTGCATCAGATCTTAATGTTCCACATGTACCAGAGATCAATACAATTGACGACACTGAGCTTGAGGAGAGAGACACACAGGACACCAGCTTAAGGCAAAGACACGGGCCCTGGATGCGTCTGTGAGTTCTCTTTTAGTGAAAGTCAACATGCTTGGACACTTCCTCTTGAGTTACAATAGTGACGTGTGTGTGCACAGACAAGCCAGATCACAACAGGCTTAATGTGTGTGTACCATTGTGTGTTACTGGTATAAGCTTGTTTTACAGCTTTAACACTCCCCTCAGCTCTCCATGTCTGAAGCTCGCACTCCGAGTAGCTTTTCACAGGACTAATTAGTGATGCTGATGCACAGCTCAGATGTATATACTGTATTTACAGCCAGTGCTTATTGTTCTTCATTCACACGCTGCTTTAAAGTATACTCCTATGCTCCTACATTCTTTTATTTCACTTGTAATAAAACAATTTATTGAACAATTGCAAGTTGTGAACAATTGCAGATTCCACTAACTTAGTTTTAAATTCTGAGCAAACCTTGCTGCTTTGAGGTCAGGATTCAAAAGAGTCATTTGTTACATTATGCTTTTATGGCTTTGGGTAAGGCTGGGCGATATGACAAAAATATATCATGATACTTGAGGAAATTTCTACGATACACGATACGTATCACGATATATCATTTAGCTAACAAACTGTCTGCAAAACAGTAGTAAATTAAACAAAAAACCATTAAACTCAGTTTGACAAAGAATATTAAGTAAAAAAAAAAAGTACAATCAACGCTATCCATTCAGTACCATTTAATTTGTAATTATTAAAAATGTTAAAGAAAATGCATCACCATACCAACGATATCTCAGAAAAGTGATAATCGATATCATTTATCGCGATATCGATATATCGCCCAGCCCTAGCTTTGGGTTATTGGTTTTACTTTGTTGTGTTGAAGTTACAGTTGGACATAGGTCAAAGTAATGTATTCTGCGTGTTCATGCAACACCATTACTAGAAAGCAAATGAGTCTTTGAACAAACCTTGGAAATCTCCATTGAGTTTGTTGACCAATCCCATCTGTCTATATCAAGTGGTAGACATTTGTTTCTTTGAGATTTTAGGAATAAAATGAGGGATATACTTTAGACAAGTATACAGATTTGTCTAAACAAAAATAAGTAAATGTTACATATTGACACCATGTACCATTTGAAGGCTAATAAATGTACAATAAAAACAGGATTTTGGTAGGATATGAAACGTTTAAAGAATGGAATACCATGACATGGGTATCAGTTGTTCCAAAGATTTTGGAAATATGTGGTGACCTGGGAAAACCACCAAACTGGCTGACAAGCAACCAAAAAAAGGGGGAAAAAAAACCCTAGTTTTTTAAAATAACATACGGCTACTTAAAGAAAACATAAATATACAGTCAGGTCTATATATAGACCTGACTATATATTTGGACAGTGACACAATTGTCATAATTTTGCCTCTGTACACCACCACAATGGATTTGAAATTAAGCAATCAAGATGTGATAGAAGTGTAGACTTTCAGCTTTAATTCAAGGGATTTAACAAAAATAACCATTTAGGAATTACAGCCATTTTCACAGTAAATATTAGAATTATTTTTAATACTTGGATGCAAATCCTTTGCAGTCAATGACTGCCTGAAATCTGGAACCCATGGACATATGCTGAGTTTCTTTGTTTTGTTTGTGGGTCTTTTTGCATTCAGTTTTGTCTTCAGTAAGTGGTCATTTAAGACCATTTAATTTATTTACCATAAGAAGCCCTTGGGTTGCTTTCACTGTATGTTTTGGGTCATTATCCATCTGTACTGTGAAGCACCATCCTATCAGTTTTGCAGCATTTGACTGAATCTGAGTAGACAATATAGCTCTATACATTTCAGAATTCATCCTGCTGCTTCTGTCAGTAGTCACATCATCAGTAAACACCAGTGACCCAGTTCCATTGGCAGCCATACATGCCCATGCCATAACACTTCCTCCACCATACTCTTCTCTTCCCCTCATTCTGGCATCAGAACTGGTTACACATCATGCATCAGAATTGGTTAGCCCTCCCCACTTTTAAAAAAAAAATCTGGTGTGTAATAGCGAAACTGATTCAGCCTGCCCAATTCAGTTGTAAACAGCAAACAAAGTTGTACAGATTAAATGCTAATTAAAAAAATGAGAAATTTACCCCAACAGAGTGATTATTTCAGCACAGATATAACCTTGTGAAAAGTGATCAGTCAGGTGACATGTAGATCCAGATAATCAAATGCCATGACTGATATTTACCTCAGTTAATGTAACTATCCCATGATCAAAGCGATTACATCGTACATTAACAAGGGAGAGTTAATTGAAAACCTTAAAAATGTGACATAAATGAGAGAAAAAACATGCATTATATTTGTAGTTGCAAAAGGAAAAAAAAAAGTACTACTGGTCCATTGTACCCAATAGCTCCTTCTACTGCTACCTTAAACCTGACACTTTTGTGACACTGATTTGCAGTAAGCAATGCAAAAATTGACTCCCCCTCATATAATCTTTCATAAAGTGTCCATCATGTTTTTCCACAAATATATCCGATTACAAATGTAGAAGTAGGTGGGGTGTTTTTGATATAACCTGTTTTTGGAACTTGCATAATAGAATTTCAGCATCTGAAAGGTTTTCCCAGGCCGCCACAAGTATTAAAGCACACCTCTAAGAACTGTTTTTGAACTTATTGAATGGTCAAACTAATATTTTTGTACTAATACAACATTTTGTGTTCAGTCTTATGCTACTATGTTATGTTATAATGTACTGTATCGTAGTGCATTTTATGTTGGCTTGGTGTAATACAGAAGTGTTAATATGTGTACGCTATTACGTTTTCATGTTATTTATTTAATAAAATATGGTTTCTTTGTACTGCATGTTCTTTTAAGATGTCTTTAAAATCCAAATGGAAAGAGAGGTCCACTGGCTGATCTTGACGACTGTTTTAGAAGACAGTAGGTTTGTTTTCAAGGTTATAAGACTTGAAAACATTATGTATTACAGTTTATTACCAAAAGAGCCTGGATGTATAAATGTACATGTATGTATTACATAAATACTACCATAATGCCACCATTTCCAAGAATTACAATATTGTTAACAACAATTAATTATCTATTACACATCTATGCATTTTTTTTAATGTAAGCTTTGTTTTTAAGAATACAACATGCATTTTTTTATTTTAAAATTGCAATTACATTGTTTGAAAAGATCTTTATGTAAGTAGGCTGGCATGACAGTTTTAATTGTTAGCTAGCTAATAAACAATGAGGATAAAGAGGCTATTAGCAAACAGTAGATATGTTTGGTGTGTCTTGGGAACTTAATTTACACATTTTCCCAAGGGGGACATTTAACAATGTTAACCTTTAACCATGTGGTATTTTGTGTTAAAGTAAACAATATTTCTAATCTGCCAAACATAACATCTTAGTTAAAAGGGTGATTTTAAATCATTTTTCAACACTGAATTTAAGAAAGCATGCGTTTAACCATTAAAAATGTATTAACCTATTTCAAGCAACAATCTCATTTTTTGCAAGGTTTCTTTGCTGAAGTTTTGCTGTTAAATAAGTTAGTGTTGAGGTTTTTTTAAACATCAAATTAGTTACACAAAGCTAGCATCCATGCTAATGGCATGAGGACACTAAGGACATTCTAATGTTTTACTTAAATTTTAAATTCATCATTTACTTTCAACCTGTAAGTTGGGTAACTGGTTTGTGTGTGCAAAGTAATGCTGTCAGTATCGCAATATCATTGAAAAAATAATGAACTTTTCTTCTTCTCGTTATCTTCAGGAAATTTGGCTGAGGCAACGTCCTGTTGAACATGTGACTGGTGGAATATTCCAAACATTTCATAGTTGAGTTAGTGTGGGAACCAAAATGTTCCATAACCTATAATGGATGACTCGTGTAAAAGCATGAGATGTTAAACTGATTCACACATTAATAGAGGTCAACCGATTGATTTTGTTATCGGTTACATTTACAGCATTGGGCAGACACCCTTATCCAGGCAACTTACATTTATTATTTTAGTTATACATCTGAGCAGTTGAGGATTAAGGGCCTTGCTCAAGGGTCAAACAGTGGCAGGTTGGCGGTGTTGGAATTTGAGCTCATGACCTTCCAATCAGTAGCTCAACATCTCAACCACTGAGCTATCACTGCCAACAGTTATCAGCAAAAATCCACACCCATAGTTTTTCCCGGTGCGTCTGTTGCGGGAGCAGCTGAGAAGGGGTCCACTGTCATTATACAGTACGAGAGCGGCCTCTAGAGACAAAATAAAAACTATCACTGACAAATTTTGTTGTGTTGTTTGAGTGTTTTTATTTTTGTTTGTTTGTTTGTTTGTTTTTTTGTTATTTGGAGTGTTACGTTTTGGTTCAGTTTGGATGTATATCTTCTATTTACTTCAATATTTATTAATAGTTAATATATATTAATATTTATATATTTCTTTCATTTTAAAATAAGTACAGTACATTTTCATGGTACAGTCAGTACTGTTTATTTTTGTAATAAAGTTCAGCAATATTGTATATTGTGTGTATGTGTATATATATATATATATATATATATATATATATATATATATATATATATATATATATATATACATACACACACACACACACACACAATATACAATATTGCTGAACTTTATTACAAAAATAAACAGTACTGACTGTACCATGAATATATGATATATATTCAAAGTTCTGTGTAGTTATAGAAAAATGTTTTCCAAGTACTGTAGAAAACTTTTTTTGGTACAGTATTGTAATATTCCTTTGTTTAGGTGTAACATTTTTTTCAGAGTCTGCCTGACAGCCCCCAGTCTATCTATTTTCCTCCATGTATGCTTCACACTCTTCTTGAAGAGACAGCGTCTCAGGCATGTGGTCTGTCACATGAGCTATTTCAATTCAGTGGACTTTCCAGAGATGCATGGTGTGAAAGTGATGTTTTGTCTTGAGAAAGTGAGGATTTTTGAGCACTTGACTCATAGGTTACATTAGTGAGCCAAATTAAAAATATGCACTATACCCATTAAAAAACAAAAAAACAAACAAGTGTCAGTCTCATTTCCTTATGACGTTTACAAATTTTATTTCTGTCACTGATATTGTTTGTGGAGGTGTTGCGGCCATATTTTTCCTTTTTCCACTATTTCCGTCTGTTCTTGCCTCATGAGACTGATGATTATGGCTTTTTCCTCTCGGAGGTTGTTGAGGAGATCCGCCCTCGCGGGCAGCCATGGACACAGGCTGCAGAGGACTTCCTGTCTCCAAAAAATAATTTTCAGATATTAGTATGGTGTAGTCCTCTGAGACACTACTAGCGCAGCATTTTAAACATAAAAATTGATCAAAAGTTAAACTTGTAGTTTAATTGGAAATTATTTGAGGTGCAGATGTGTGTTAGGAAAATATCTATTTCTTTTTCCTTTGTAAGGCTGTCTGCTACCAAACCCCATTCATGATAAAGTGTTATGAGCTTTGCCTTTTTTTGTTGATCTTTTGGCACCGATGTTGACTGTCTCTTCATTTCCGCATATTGTGTCAGTCTCCTTTCACCTCTTTCATCGATGCATCATTTTTAGCACTGACCAGGCGTTGGCTAAAGGACTGCTGGGCGGTGGACCATTTCACAGACACACCGAGCTGCTGAACTTTTAGCAGCATTGTAATTCTTGGCACACATCAGTGCACATCTTGGTACCTAATATATCCTTTTCAAACCTTTCAAACTTCTTGTCTGTTCTCTTTCATAAATGGCATCTAAAGTCTTTTGCTTTTACTTCCATTACTCGGATTAATGTGGACTTGACTGGCTCACAGTTTTCACTTGGATTAGGCTATAGAATACACTCACCATTCACTTTATTTCTTAGTACATTCATACATTCAATTTTCTCATCAGCCAATCATATTGCAGCAGCTAAATGCATAAAATCATTCATATACAGGTCAAGAGCTTCATTTAATGTTCACAAACATCATAACGGGGGAAAACGTGTTATCAGTGACTTTCACTGTGACATGGTTGTTGGTGCTGGACAAGCTGGTTTCCTGGAATTTTCAAGCACAACAGTCTCTAGAGTTTACTCAGAATGGTGTGAAAAAATATCCAGTGAGTGGCATTTCTACAGGCAGAAATGCCTTGTTGATGAGAGAGGTCAGAGGAGTATATCCAGACAGGTCGGAACTTAAAAGGAAGCTACTGTGACTCAAATCACCACTCTTTATAACCGTGGTGAGCAGAAAAGCATCTCAAAAGACACACGTTGAACCTTGAGGCAGATGGGCAAAAACAGCAGGAGATCATATCGGCCAAGAACAGGACTCACCGAAACGGGACAGGTGAAGATTGGAAAAACTCTTTTCCAAAAAAACTTTTAATAATTTTATGCATTGTGTTGCTGACACATGAATGAATACAGGACTTCCTATAAAACAGTTAATGTATATACTTTGAGTTTTGAAGTATGAGTGTTTTATTATCCATCCATTTTTTGTACCACTTATCCTACACAGGGAGCCTGGAGCCTATCCAAGGGGACTTTAAGGCAAGGCAGGGGACACCCTGGACATGGTGCCAACCCATTGCAAGGCACAATCACACACACTATGGGTAATTTGGGAATGCCACTCAGGCTACACAGCCTGTTAGCTTTGGATTGGGGGAGGCAGGATTCAAACCCCTAACCTCAGAGGTGTGAGGCAAATGTGCAAACCACTAAGCCACCATTCCCCCCATGATTTGTTGTGCAAAAGAAAATCACTTGAATCACATTAATCACTTGAATCTTATTTTCTCCTGAAACTGTAAAGAATGCCAATTAGAGTTTAATGCTGCCATTACGTGACCAAATTTTTTGGATGGACAAAAGGTTTTGACCTCTTAATGTCTTTACCATAGGGTCCTAATGGCCCAACAACGTAGGAAGTGCAATTAGAGTTGAGGGGATCGAGAAAACATGAATAACAGTGGCCTGAGTTTCATAACCAATTAGACTAGGAAGGAGGTTTTAATAATAAACACCAATCCCTTCCTGTAAAAGGGGGAGAAGATATTTTAGACATATTACATTTTTTTCAGGCCCTGTGCTTGGTTGAGCTTCCAAAATAAAATTATAAACAATATATGGACCTGCAGTATAATGGTGCATGTCAAAACAGGACACTTGATGTAACTTGCACTTTAAGTAAAACCTTAGTGCATTCATTTTTTAATATCTGAGAAAATCAGTTTCTTGTGCTACATCCTCAAGCTTGAACACATGACAAGGACAGCACATTTCCCGCCTGCTGAAATCTTTAATGCCAGTAAATAAACATAACATTTTGTCAAGGACAAGGATTGTTCAGATGTCACAGATGCTAACGTTACGAGTGTCTCTCCGAGCAAGCAGGCCTAAGTGGAAGTCACTTATGCTAAACAAAGGATATCCTTTTAGCAGAACTGTGGCTTCCATTATGCAACTGCATTATTTATTAATTGGCGCCTTGTTTCTGCTCTGCTTAAGCTTTTCTGTTTTTTTTTTATTGCGATGCTTTTGGCATTGCTTCTCACAGGAAGCAAGTCAGCATGGGAAACTGTCCTAATTGTTTTACATTCTGCACAAGTAGTGCAGCTTATCAGTGCCAATGTCTCTCTGTGGACATGACGAACATTGTCTTTTGGAAAGACAGTGTGTCCTCTCAGTGGGTATATCCTGAATGAACTGCCAAAATTGAAGGTGTGTTTATTTTATTCTTCATTCTCGACCTGTTTTCATTGTTTGCGGGCTCGTGTTTGAAGGGGTGCATCCATGCGGACGTATTCAAGCACATTATCTAACCTTGCTGCCAACGTGGCTGAATGATAGGTCAACTTTGTCTCGAAATGGATTTCCGTTGGTTGGAGAGGGTTTTGTTTAAAAAGAAAATTCCCATTGACGTAAAAAAAAAGAATCACAATAGGCTGTGGCTGGCCAGAGTTATTTTAGCGGTGTTAAGAGAGATGGGTAACCCTTTAATAATACTGATAGCATGCACCTGACTTTTGGAGCATGGGTGAGTCACTGTTTCATCCACCCTTCCTATTCTGGGCCATAAACAGTCTGGCAGACAAACATTCAACTCTGCTGGAGTGGTCCATCGATTTGGATTAAGTAAAGCCCCTTAAAGTGAATCACAAACTAAACACAGTTGTTTATTGCCACATTCCTTTGACGTACATAAGTTGGATTCTTGCCATGTGCTCTCCATTAATGTGTTTCTTACAAAAACAGACAATTTCATTTGAAATGCATAATTTAAAGTGTGAACATCCATGCTTTTCATGACACCGAGAAAAATGTGTTTTCATTTGTGCTTTTTATTACTGCTGTTTTTTTTTTTTGTCATACATGAAGAAATAAATGGACCCTGCCAAATAAGTGCAAGATCGCAAGTAGTCTAACTTACAGATTTGATAACTTTATAACTGAAAGGATTCCATTCCTCCTGTCATACAAGTCAAATACAATTTATTAACATCATAAGAATAATAGTACATCTGTAGATGATGCATTAAAATATACACATTTTAAGCCATTATTTAAGTAAGGAATAAAACACAACAGGGTGTGACCGGGTGTAATGCTGTTACTACCCTAAAGTAGATTATTATCATATAACAGCATGTCCAAAAGTCTTTCATTCTTTTTATACCACACGATACGATTTTTCATTTATTGTTGAACAACATGTAGAGCATTTTTTTATCATATATATATATATATATATATATATAGTCAAATTTATGTTGTTGAACTTGTTAGTTCCTGGTTATCATGTACATTAACACAACTATAAACAGTTGTTTCCCTACCAGCATCTCATTTTTTCTCTTTCTTGTAGTTAATAAAACAAAAAAAATCCTCAGTTTGTTTTCAAGAAACCAGAAAGTGTCGTCTGTTTGCTTGGTCTGTCCTGAAGACTCGCGTGTGGCGGAAAATTTACTGTTACAAAGCATTGAAAACCTGAGACTGCTTCCATAAAAGTTATATAAACATTAATAAAACTTCACCATATCAGTGATTATATGCTTTCCATCAGACTCGAGATTATGACTTAGATTATGTGGAGCGCCCCCTTTACAGTATGAGTTCCTACTATAGAAACGACAAAGCGTTAATATAAAGCTGTTATTTGTCTGGTAGCCGGCACTACTGTCAGAGCTGCTGTTATAGAAAAGTATTCATCACCTCCTGAAAAATCAGATTGGAGATGTCAACAGCACTGTGGTAAAAACTATTATTATACATATATTCCATATACAAGTTTGATCTTTGCACTGGTCTCTGGTCCCTTCAGTCTGTTTTTGCATAACGTTGAAGCTCTCGCAAGTGCTGAGTGATTTGTGCTGGGGACAAAAAAAAACAAAAAACAGAAACAGAAGGATTAAAAGTGTTATATGTCCGCCACAACTTGTTACAACACAAGGTGTAAAACTGAGAAAAAAAAAAAGGTTAATTTTTTCTTACCTAACGACTGGTGGTCGCTTACACTGGATCCTGCTCCAAATGGAGATGTTTTGATCAAGGATGTTCCACTTGATCCTGCACTGTTAAACCCTGTTGATCCACCCAAACCTGTTCGACCAAGTAGACTAGTACTGCTTGAACCTGCATTGGCTAGTCCTACTGAACTTTGCCCAATGGTACCAAGTCCATTAATCTGTGAACCGGTAGAACCTGGCCATTGGAAAGCGGTGGACCTTCCAGTAGAAAGTCCAAAAGTATTTTTTTGTGTTGCCTGTTAGGAAACAATGAACAGTTTGAAATCATTTACTGTTACATGAAGCATTATGAAGTATAATATGATATTTCTTGGTGAAAGCCCACCTTACAACTGGTCAATGACGCATTGAGGGTCTTGATATTCTCGTTAAGCATTTTAATGTCGATTTCTTTCACAGCCAGTAGATGCTCTTGCATTTTGCTGTTTTCACTCAGCTGTCTGACCTTCAGCAGGAGCGTCTCCGTTTCTTGGTCATACTTCAACTGAGCTTGCTTGAGAGCCTTTTGGTTCTCCTCCACAGTGGCACTGAGATTCCCCTTGCACCAAGCGGCATCTTCTGTCAGTAGTTTGTTTTGTGTCTGGTATTTGGCATTCGCACCTAGAATAGACGAGACCTGACTCCCCACTTTGTTCAGATATGCCTGAAGCTTGTTCTCCACCTCTCTCGACAGGCTGCTGCAGTTTACACGGATGTCTTCAAGTTTCGTGCTTTGTTTCTCACACGTTAACTGGAAGGATTCGTGCTTCATGAACAAATCATCGACTTTTTTAAGAAACTCCCTGGTGACGTTGGGGATTCCCTGTAAGGACATAACGAAATCCTCCTTACACGATTTCTCATACTTTTCAATCCTTTCTTCAAGGGAGGCTTTGCTTCGCCGCAGTCCAATCACTTGCAGATGATACAGCAGTTTGTCTCTGTTGGCGTTTTCGAACTTAAGTCTCATTGTAGTCATTTGTTCGGTGAAGTTCGCCTTGACAAGTTTCAGCACTTCGTCACATTTCTGAAGTGCATAGCCTTGGCCTAAGAATAAACAAAATTCACTATGAAGCATCTTTTTAAGATTTGGACATTTGGATAGATTACATCCATATATCCAGTTAAGCCAGGGTTTGGCTCGCTTTGTGACATGAAAATGTAAGTCAGTAATCTAAATATATTCATTTTCAGAATATTAATGAAGAATGAAGATGGCTCACGCTCTGCATAATGCATGGGGGGACAAACGGGATTCACAACTGTCCTTTTCTCTGAATCACACTGTCGCTGCCAAATTAAAAACACATACAGTCATAAATATTCTGCAAAAGATATTTAACAGAAAGCAAAGCATTTAAACCACAAATTTGATTAAAGATAACTTAATATTACATTTGCTGGGGTAATATTTCATGCGTAATCTGGCATGATGGATTAGAAACGGACAATAAATAATAATAATTCACATTAGCATGTCCTCCGATTAATACACTGAACAATATGGACTCATGACTAAGTAATAAATTCTTACCCATCTGATGTTCAAGAAATTTATAGTATTGGTTGAATTTTTTGCCAGGTCACGTAATATGTTCAGGTCTTTTTCAACAGCTAGCTTTGCTGTAATAGTGAGATTCAGTTGCTTGGTGAGGTTCTTCACTTTCTCTTGAAGAGCTGTTTTCTCCATACTTAGTTTATTATAACTTTGCTCCAAATCCTGGACTCTTTTCTCCTCTATCGTCTGCTCCGGCTGTCCGTAAACCAGAAAGAGCACCAGACTGACAATGATGAGAGACTGGATCAACGAGGAAAAGAAGAAGATCATCTTCATGCAGTAACCACAACCCTTCTCCTCTGGTCTGTGCATTTTCTTGGCTGACCATCCCAGTTTGGCTTCTGAATAGCCACTCTTATAGCCTTTGTTATACATCGTTATGCTGCAGTAGATAATTCAAGCTGAGGTACTTCTAATACTCAGGTGTAACAGAGCTACAGTATCCAAAATCCACCTCCAGTCATAGCGCTACTGAGTCTGTGTCGCAGTGAGACTCTCTTAAGTTTGGGACATCTCCACCTCCCTTTTCCTTTGGGTACTTCCAGACTTCCCCTGCTACCTCCCTTTTTAATTTATGTCTAGTGACAAGTACAAGAGCCAGCCTTTATAAAATCATAAAAACCTAATTTATTTTGTAATCTTTGTTTTGTTTTGTTTTTGTTTTTTTTTACAATTTATTCTCCCAGCTTAATCTAAATTGCACATATAACAAAATGATAAAAACGTTGTACGTCCTGGCCTTTACAACAGTGTGGAAAATTTTGGGATATTAAATACAAAAAAAACTAATAAAAAAAAAACCCAATAAAATAACTATAGAATATAGGCCCAGGAGGATGACAGACATAGAAGCAGACAGTGAGGCCCACAGACGTACAGTGCAGAGGACAGTGCAGGATAGAAGTTTCATGCGCTCATGGTGACGAGGCCTCAAGAAGCAGACGCAAGAAGCAAGATGCAAAGATAAGGGAAAATTCTGAGAAGTGCTAAGTTTGAAAAAACCTCAGGTCTCCTGGAGATAATGGAAAATTAAGTACCTGGAATACGAATATTGTGATTGGATGTACACATGAGGAACCATGTATGATTGGTCAGAAGTGTAAACAGAGAACTTGCACGAAATGTACAGCACTGTGCAAAAATTTTAGGCACCACATTTTTTTAGTACAAACTTTGTTATAGATTTTTTATTTTATGACTTCTACATTATCAAGTCAGTACAAAAAACATTTTAGATTCCCAAACATTAGTTTTCTAGCACAAAATTAAATGTTTGCATGTCACTAAAGAAAGCAGCATATTACGTAAAAGACCATAAGAGAGACCGTAAGAGAACTTTGGCTAGTTCTGCAAGATGCTCAATAAAACTTAGCTCAATAAAACTTACCTTAAGGAAACTAGCTAATTTCCTTATAAAACTGCACAGACTATTTTATTTTTATTTTTATTTTTTTGTCACACCAGATATTGATTTTGTTTCATTTACTACTGTTTACTGCTCTTTACTGTATTTAAATGTAGAAATAAATAATTTCATTATTTTGAAGGCATCTTTGCTCTGCAGCATTTCTTTGCATGTGCCTAAAACTTTTGCACATTACTGTGTGAGTGGGTATAGAAAAGAATCACCCCCCTTTAAAATAATCACATTTCTGTTTCTTTGCAGCCTGAAATTAAGATGGACACAGTTTTTGTTTTATCCAGCTGTATTCACTCAGTGCAACTTATAACATCCAAGTGAAAGATATAACACTAACATGTCCGAAAATAAATAAATAAATAAATAAAAAAAACAGAATCACTGAGTTGGAAAAAGGATCACCCCCTTGCTTTAATTTGCCTTATTTTATTAATTACAGCCTTTAGTCTGTTGGGATATGTCTCTACTAACTTTGCACATCTAGACTTTGCAATATTTGCCCACTCTTCTTTGCAGAACTGCTCAAGTTCAGTTAAATTTGATGGTGACCGTTTGTGGATGTTAGGGTTTTCCCCTCGTGCTGCTTGCTGAGGCCAGCGGGTAGCGCATTTCCCATTCACAGACTCTCACTGTTTTGGTTTATGTCATGTCTCCGCCCCTGTTTGTTCATTGGTTCTCTGCTTTATGGTTCATTATGAGTTTCAGGTGTTTTACGTTAACCCTTGTTTCATTCATGTTATTTAAGCTTTTCGTTTCTTCACCTCGGCGCAGAGTATTTGTACGTTCCTTTGCTGTTACACTTACCAAGCGTTTTTTCTATGGACTGTTTATTCTGGCTATGAACCTCGCTCACGTTTCCTGGACTCTGAATTATTGCTATAGCCCTTTGGATTACTGCCTTGCCATTTTGTGGATTACTGCTTACCGTGCCTTTTTTGACCTGGACTGTTTCTGACCCTGCCTTTGTGTTGTGTTTGTCCCTGTTCCTATAGTTTTGAATATATCCGTAATAAAGTGATGATTTTCCTCCGTACCTGCATCCAGCCCTCCTGTGTATAGACTAACAGTCTTCAAGATATTCCACAGATTTTCAATGGGGTTTAAGTCTAAGTTTCTGACTAGGCCATGCAAGGACATCCACCTTTTTCTCCTTCAACTACTGTGTGGTGAGTTTTGCTGTGTGCTTTGGGTCATTGTCATGTTGGAAGGTAAATCTTCTTCCCATTAACAACTTTCTGGCAGAGGGCAGCAGATTTTCCTCAAGAATTTGACGGTATTTTGCCCCATCCATTTTCCTTCTATCCTGACAAGTGCTCCAGTCCCTGCTGCAGAGAAACACCCCCATAACAGGATATTACCACCTCCATGCTTTACTGTAGGAATGGTGTTATTTGGATGGTGAGCTGTATTGGATTTCTGCCAGACATATCGTTTGGAGTTGAGGCCAAATAATTCATCTGACCATAACACCTTTTTCCATGTGGCCTCAGAATCTTCAAGGTGTGTTTTGGCAAAGCTCAGTCGTGGGTGGCTTTTTTCTTGCAACCCTCCCATACAAGCCACATTTGTGGAGAATTTGTGATATTGTTGTCACATGCACACAATGACCACTCTTTGTCATAAATTCCTGCAACTGCTTCAGCGTTGCTGTAGGCCTCTTGGTAGCCTCTCTGACCAGTTTCCTCCTGGCTCTTTCATCCAGTTTGGAGTGACGTCCTGATCCAGGGAGGGTCTGTGTTGTACCAAATACCTTCCACTTCTTAATAATGGACTTCACTGTGCTTCTAGGCATTGATAAAGCCTTTGAATTTTTTTTTTTTTTGTATCCATCTCCTGACTTGTGCCTGTCCACAACTTTATCCTGGAGATCTTTTGACAGTGCCTTGCCACCCATAGTTGATTGTTTGCCTCAGTTGCACTACCAAGGACTGAAAAATGCTCCAGGAAAGCTCTTTTCATGCGAGCTAATCAAAATGACCACAGCTGATCACCGTTGAAAGTCAAATGGCTTTGTGTGCCATTGAGAAGGTGATTGGCTACACCTTATTGAGTTTACAAGTCATTTTTAGGAGGGAGGGTGATCCTTTTTCCAACTCAGTGATTCTTTATTATATGGTGATTCTATATTATATTATATTATATAGTTTTTTTTTATTTTTAATTATTATTTTTATTTTATTTATTTTATTTTTTAAAATTTTCTGACATGTTGGTGTTAGGATAAAACAAAAGCTGTGTCTGTCTTCATTTCAGGCTGAAAAGTGTGATTATTTTTGGGGGGGGGGATTCTTTCTATACCCACTGTATATAAGGATAATGTGACCAGCAGGACCTCGGTGCAAACCGCTAACTCGTGATAGTCTGTACCCCTGGTACCAGCTGGTTTGTTTGCTGTCTTGCTTGACTGCTAATAAACCTACCTCATCTGAATCCAGTCTTCATGAGTTTGGCCTTTTATTCATTTTAAGTTGATACAGATTTTTCTTGATTCATTTTTGTTTGAATCTGTGAGCTAGCTGAGTCAATGTAGGTGGAGAAGCAGAGAATATCCTGCAACAGTATCTCATTTGTTTTGCTGAAACCATGGCAACCACTTCCTCTTTCTCAGAAGAATACAACCAGGAATGATTTAAGGCTGTGGTTCTCGAACTGTTTTGCCCTTTCGATGACCTTTAAATCCAAGTGACTCTTTAGCAGACTAGAATTTTAGAAAACTGTAAGTGAAAGGAAATAAAGGATGTGATCTTACGTTAGAGAAAGAGTATTCCTGTTCCAAGAGGATTACCCATTTACTGCAGGATACAAGATATACAACATAAAAAGATCATAAATCAAGCTGGAGTTCATGAGTGAAAAAAGAAAACGAGGGTAAGGAGTGTATGTGTGGTGTTATGAGCAACAATCAAACAACATTACATGAATCCAAGAAGATTGTTGTATGAAATAAATATAACTGGTTTATGTGTTGAGCCATACTGTACTAAACTATAGTACTGGAAATAATATCATCATAATGACTTGTACTACATGGTACCACTATAAAGGCATATCCATTGATGAAGGCAATTTCTTTCTTTCTTTCTTTTTTCTAAAGAATAAATTAATCTATGATTCACACATTGTTTACACACTACAACATAGTTCACCTTCCTCAGTATTGCTTTCTTTCAGGACACACTTATCCAGATGGCTTGTAAACAGAATATATGTAAATATCACGTGCAAGTAAGCTGAAAGGACGGAAATGTAAAAGTAAACATCCTTTAGATCTACTGTCTCAGTGAAGTGTTTTTACCATCAGGGAACACCTTGAAACCTTGGCTCGTGTAAGAAAAAGGCGTGCCGATTTTGTCACAGATTTGGACAACTAATATTATTAATAATATTTGTTAACTTGATTTTTTGTAACTGAAAAACTGGAACACAAGGGTTCAGTATTTTATTTATTTATTTATTTAATTTTTTTGCTTTTCACACCATTCTGTTGTGTGAAACTAGAGACTGTTCTGTCTCAGGAGATAAGCAGTTTCAAAACAAGCCTAACAAATATGCCACGATTACTGAAATCACATTTCCCCCATTCTGATGATTGGTGTGAACATTAACTGAAGCTCTGTACGAGGGGTACAGGTGTTCTTATTAAAGTGGTTAGTGAGTGTATATGTTATTTACTATACAATGGCTTGTTTTTTCTTTTCTTATATTGCTCCTAAACTCTGGAATATATAAGGAACACAGGTTCTGTAAATATTTTTAAATCCAGATTGAAGACCTTCCTTTTCAGACTGGCTTATTAATAGTTTCTGTCATTAAACATACCATTTGTGACCATGATAAAATCTAATAACATTTTAGTTAACATACCTGTAGATTGTTTTATGGCACTAATAGCATTTACTGTTTATCTTCATCGTAATTCCTTTATTTGTTTTTAATGTAGAAAATTATTTTAACCTTTATATGTGTTGTTTTCTTGTTATTTTAAACTAATGACTCTATTTTGAAAGTGTTAGAGCCACAGTCTAGTCAGCATGCTAGCCTATTAAATTATTTACATATCAGTTTTTAAATATGGATTATATTTACACACCAGTTTGATATGATTTATTTTTACCCACCAGTTCCCTGCTGAAAAAGAACAATAGAAACCATCACAGAAATTCTAATGGTTTCCACTACAAATACCATTAAAAACCATCACCATTACTATTATTGGTCCTTAATGGTGTCCACTAGACATAAAATGCCAGCAATAGAAGGCAACAAATTACCCTCAGGGACCATTATAATTTCCATTAAAACCAATACAATTCCCATTATAACCAATAAAACCATTGCATATGTTATGAGGGTTTCTACTGTTTTTTTTTTTTTTTTTAAATCTTTTTAGATAATAATCGATTAATAATGAAATATAACGGATAATAATCGACCTATAATGAATTCTAATCGATAATAATTAACTTTTAGTTGTTGCATCTATTCATTTTATTTCACTGTCGTCTGATTATTACACATCTACTGTTCATTAAATGTTGTTGCAGTGTGCCCATGCGCTCAGCAGAAGGCGCCACTTACAGGACGTTTGCGTTAACCGCCACCAGTCAGCTGTAGAAGAAGTGATGAACATGCGCATGCGCATTAGAACATTGCGTTCCTCAAAAGAAAAAAGACAGTAGAAAACAAAGCAACAGTCTGTTTTCCTGCACCTGACTTTAGCTTTATTCTTGAATAAATACGTTTGCTGTCGTTCTTTTTTTGTTTAGTTACATTCGTACGCTGAAAACATAACGGTAACAAGGCAGCTGTTCGCTTTTCTGGGTTTTAATTAAACGCAAAATGGCGACAGCGGACGACTCCCGATTCTACAGTGGTGAGTGAACAGCGTTAGCCTATCGGTGTTAATTAGCTTAGCGGGGTCAATGTGTTACGCAACCCTTTAGAAAAAAAAAAAAAAACTAATTATGTAGCTCCTTTCTTTTTCTTTATAAGTCCTGTTTTACAATGACCCTCGACCTACGGCTAGTAGTTGTGTGGTTAGTTAACAAAGGCTAACCACCTTCACTTCATTGAAGTGTGACCTGATCGTTAGCACCACGTAACTTGCTCTGGCTAGCTACGCAGCTACACTCTCAACGCACGCGCGCATAACTAGGTAGCTAATCACTACCAAGAATAATTAACCAAGGTTATGTCCATTTTGCTGTCCTTATATAAGTTACAATTTTAACATAATTATTCGGCTAACAGCCGTTTTTCACTGCGTGGCCGCATTGTTGAAGTTGTTCAGCTTCAAATTGCACAAAACCCACACAGTATTGCTAGTTCTTTTTTTAGATAAAGTAGTTAAAGGTGCAATAGTCGATTTTTTTTATTTCTTACTTTGACAAATAACCCGGAAGATATTTAGAACCTGATAAAGAAAACTGACTTCCGGCCCGGACTGCATGCTGTCAGTTATGGTGCGTTCAAGTCATGTCGGAAAGATCGTATTTACGAGTTGAACACACGAACGCCACCAGTCGTAATTACGAGTGGGAAACGCGGTATTTTCTTTGAGCCCCGAGTTTCCGAGTTGGAGGCGTGTCAGAAAAAAACATAGCGGAATCAATTGATGCAACGTGCAGTGTTTATTGGTCTCAGAAGCTGATTTCAGTTTTTATGGGGTTACTGGATGACGTCATACTCCAATTTACACACTAGTGTCATCGGAGTGATCATTTGCGTATCAGATTTTCTATAGGGTGATCGGTGGTTAGTCATTAAGGACAGTGGTGATCAGTGATTTGTTGTTGGGAAAGATAGAGATCAGTGATTGGGTGTTGGGAGCGATGATCATTAATTGGGCATTGGGAATGATGATCAGTGATTAGTTGTTGGGAACAATGGTGATCACAGGTTTGGTGTTGGAAAGGATGGTGATTGGTTGTTGGGTAGGGTGGTGATCCGTGATTGGTTGTTGGGAAGGGTGGTGATCCGTGATTGGTTGTTGGGAAGGGTGGTGATCCGTGATTGGTTGTTGGGAAGGGTGGTGATCCGTGATTGGTTCTTGGGTAGGGTGGTGATCCGTGATTGGTTGTTGGGTAGGGTGGTGATCCGTGATTGGTTGTTGGGAAGGGTGGTGATCCCTGATTGGTTGTTGGGGACGATGGTGATTTGGTGCAGTTATGCTATGATGGCTAGGACTGCAATTGCCACAAACAGTTTTGCACTCAAGTCTCCATCAGTGAACAGTGGAGAAGTTCAACAAAACAGTCTTCATGTAAAAACTGTAATGAATTTTCATGGTTACACAACTGCACTATTTGACCATGTAGTATTAGCACATTTATAGAAGGGATTTATTTATAATTGCACTATCTGGTGTCACCCAGATGAGGATGGGTTCCCTTTTGAGTCTGGTTCCTCTCAAGGTTTCTTCCTCATATCGTCTCAGGGAGTTTTTCCTTGCCACCGCCGCCTCTGGCTTGCTCATTGGGGATAAATTCATACACTTAAAATCGGTATCCCGAATTTATATATTTCTGTAAAGCTGCTTTGGGACAATGTCCATTGTTAAAAGCGCTATACAAATAAAACTGAATTGAATTGTTGGGAACGATGGTGATCACAGATTTGGGTGTTGGGAACGATGGTGATCACAGATTTGGGTGTTGTGAACGATGGTGGTCAGTGATTGTGTGTTGGGAACTCGATGCAACTCAGTCGCTAACATCTGCTCAAAAAGATGTGCTGAGGTTTAGAGTAAAGGCTCTTGCTCCAGGGCACAGCAGTGAGTCTTTGGCAGTTGTATGATTTTAGATTACAATCTTCGAAACCGTAACTGAAGAGTTACCAATTTACCAACATGTAACTTGTAATGAATGTATTGTAGTGCCCAGTCCAGGTATTGCTACAGATGTGTATGATTTCTGCAAGGCCACCATGTTAGAAGAATAGAAGGTGTTAATGGTGAATGTGCCCAATGTTTATTCGTCTTTCAGAACACGATGATCGTGTCGGACCCAAGCATCGCAGGAAAGGCAGGGGACCTTTCAGAGCGCCGCTGTACAGCGACCAGATCTCGAAACAGAGACATCGTGGAGGCCAAGGAGGAGGTGGTGGAGGCGGAGGTGGAGGAGCTGGTCCCAGATCCAGATTTGAGGACGACGATGGAGACATCGCAATGACTGAAGACTCTCATGACGGGGGATCGCAACGGAGATTGTGAGATCACGGTTCTTGTTTAATGTCTTGTGTTATTTCTTTATAATTAGTGTTTGTTCTGTGCGTGATATGTCTACTATGAGACAACGAACGTATCCGAACTACATATGCTTTCATTTCTGTGCAGTAATCCTTATGGGCGGCCCCAAAATCGACGTAATGGCCGAAGAGGAGGAAAAGATGCAAGAGGAGATGGTGGCAACCACAGGGGACGAGGGAATAGAGGAGGAGGTGGAGGTGGTGGAGGCGGTGGAGATGGAGCTGACGGAGGCGGAGGCCGTAAGAATTGGTTCAAGATGACCGTGAGTGTTTTATGAGCTGCTTTGCCATAATGTCCATGGCTTGAGTTGAAATATATCTTATTTGTTTTTAATCCTTTTACTAATCCTTTTTTTTTTTTTTGTATCTCTTCAGATTCCCTATGGGAAAAAATATGAAAAACAGTGGCTTCTCTCTGCACTACAGAACATCTGCACAGTGCCTTTCCAAGCCATACAGGTAAGTGAAATATAAAATTAATGATTATACCACAGTATTCTTAAATTCTCAATTGTCATTGGTCAGATGGTGTTGATTAATTTTCTGTAACGGTGATTCTGGCAGTATTTACAAATGCAAAGCAAAATAAGGCTTTATTATCTATGAGTCACATGCACATGTATTTAGAGCTGCAACAACCAATCGATAATAATCGATTATGAAAATCGTTGTCAACTAATCTCGTTATCGATTATTTGGTCTGCACAGGGTATGTTTACTCATCGCGTTGCTTCTGTTCCCAGACATGCTTCGGGGAGTACAGACCAAAGTTGTGTCCCAAATGATACACTGTGCACTATGTCCTCTACTGTCTAGTGTATCAATTTTAGAAGGGTAGTCTCATCTCAAATGGAACACTAGCGAGTTTTTTTTTCTAACCGTCAACGACAATGCATCTCTCCAGTTTACTGTTTGGCAGCGTTACCTTTTATACCCAACATGACCTCAGCGATCTATTAGTATTGATGCCGCGTTGCATTGTAGACACTGTGATAAACAGTGGCAGCGCAAGTAAGATCTGTAATGTCTAATTAAAAAGCAAACATAAGTAAAACAATATGCCTATATAAAATTAAAATAAAATAAAATTGGACAAACATTTGTTTTAATGTAAAGTTTTAGTCTGATGTTTATATTTGCAACCCTCGGTTTGTGGATTTTACTTTAAATAAATGAAAAAATTGTATAAAGTTTTTTTTTTTTTTTTTTTCTTCACCCGATTACTCGAAAAAATATTCGGCCGATTAATTGATTATGAAAAAGAATCGTTAGTTGCAGTCCTACGTTTTATTTGAAATACAATTTTTAAAAAAACCAAGTTACTTATGTTTCAGATATGTTTGTGTGAGTTTTATTGTGTTTGAGTACAATAATTGTATAACTGTAATCTTTACAGTACCATGCAGACGGAAACCGAGTACACTTCTACATTGACGATTCTTCTACAGCGTATGCTTTGGCCAAAGTGTCCAGAAAAATCACAGACAAAGATGGATACAAGGTTCAGTGTTATAACATACATATCAATGTCAATTGGCTGGATTAGTGCATTTATGATGTAGGCTAAAGCCTAATAAATTATTTACCACATTGTTTAATATCTTTTCATCTCAAGTGTAATTCAGTAGTGTTCTGTATTCTACTTTGGGCCTAACAGATAGCAGTCTTGATGAATTCGTGCCCGCCTCCAAGCTTACCCCAACAAGACCTGAAGCTAGAGGACCTGGAGCATTTGAAGGTGAGTGAACACCTGAGTGAGGCAGCCACTTTGACACTTATCTTGTATTTCATGTAAAGTAATGGCTCTGCAGTAGTTAAGAGGTTGATGTGTTGCAGTGAAACTTTTTTTTTTTTTTTTTTTATAGCAATGCATGTCCAAGCGTTTTGACGGTTCACAACAGGCCCTTGATTTGAACAACATCAGAGTTGACCCAGGTAGGTTTCTTTTTTAAAATGCCGCCATTCACATATTAATTAAACACTTACATGTTTGTGATTTATGTGAAGACAAGCTTAACCTTATCCCTGCACGGTGACATTCCGCACATCCTTCACAGTTTCTCGCTGTTTGAGTGTTGGTACCAAAGGAAAATCTTTTTTTAAAATTTTTTTAAAAACAGACGAACGTAGTGTCTACCATTTTGGAATTGTACGATCAGTCCACGGTTATGTGAAAGGCGAACCTGTGATTATGAGCTCCTCCTCCAAATGAGACAAGGCTCGGTCTTGAGACTAGTTCCACTGGAATGTCTGGCTGTTTATAAATGTAGTTGAATTATGACTGTGACTTGGCCTAAGTTGCAGCCGTAAGCTGAGTGTAGCAGAAAATATATTTCTCTAATGTTATTCCATTATCGTTCTCCCTGCGACAGATTTGGCTTCCTTGAACATTGAGGTGGCACTTAGCAGGAAAAACACCATGCAGGCAGTCATCAAGATCATTGAGGATAACATCCCGGAGGTACAGAAAAGGATCGCTTGTTTTACCTTCGTAGCAGGAAATGTAATACATGACGATCACGGTCATATGGAAAAATCCAAGAAAACACTCATTTACTCTGGTCTGTCATCTTCTTCACAGCTGGTTTGTTTAAACCTAAGCAACAACAGATTGTACAAGCTTGATGACCTCGCTGACCTCGTCGGCAAAGTCCCAAATCTGAAGATTCTGAATCTCTCGCACAATGATGTATGGAGTTTAGTCTTTTATTACGTTTAGAGTTGCTCTGTCTTTCTGGTTCACCTAGTTACTCCTCTGTTCACTGCAGATAAGGTCGGAGAGAGAGTTGGACAAGCTGAAGGGGCTGAGGCTGGTGGAGTTGTCACTGCAGAGGAACCCTCTGTGCGATCACTTTAAGGACCAGGCTGACTACATTAGGTCAGTTCTTATTCTAACCTGTAGTGTAAAGAAATATGGAAAAGGGTAAAGGAGTGTGTTTTGGGTGAGTGAGTGTCCGCGTGTGTGTGTGTACATCATACACATCTTCTCCCTGGAGGTCAACAAACCCTTTCAGGCAGGGCCAAGTGGAAGCGACAAAGGCTTATGTAGAAACCTAAGGAAATGGAGTAAATGTGCCATGTCCATTCTTTTCATCATTGCTAGCTAATGGAAGATTTTGGAAGAATTTGCCATCGATTACACTGATTTATTTTGTTTTTTTAATTAATTAAAGAGTGTCATGTGATGTTATCTGTTTCAAGTTATGCTTAAGATTATGGAAGGTAAGTTAGTTTCTATTATTCCTTAGTATTATAGCAGCTATAACCAGTCGTTCCATCACCAGCCTTTTTTCTTTAATAAGACCAAAAAAAAACCCACCACAGATTGTCATGTTAACGAGAAACAGAGCTCTGTCATAGAAAACGAATCCGACCAATCTGTTTCGACAATTCAACAGTGCTGTGATATAAGGCACAATATGCTTTTGGGGCATATGGTGTGTGTTGTCAGTACTGCTTAAAACACTGACCAACTGCATATTTCTTTAAAAAAGTATGAGTCTAAACAGAGGGGTGTCTATCTAGTGAATTAAAACCACATACTAACAAACAACTGACTGGATATCAGCCCATTATGCCAACATTGTTGAGTGTTTTTTTTTTTAAAACTAAAATTCGTTTTTACAAATGTCGGTTCATATTTCCAAATGTCATATTCTTGGAAAAACGAAGGTGTCATAACACATATTGTGAACCCTGAACATGTCTAAGGGTATTTGATATGTTTTTGATACTAGCCAGTCGCTAGCGTGAGGATGCTAATATCACTTGGGCTTCTTCTGTGGGAAACAACGTGACGCACACAAGACCTGTTGTTAACTGGTTTCTGTCATGAAATATAAAACCAAACCGTAGATGCAACACAATCATTCTGATCCTCGACAACAAATCAGGGCGTTTACTGCAGGGTTATAGTAGTACTATGTATCATGATAGTTTATTTGTTTAAAAAGAAAGTGTGGTGGTATAGTATAAAGTATAAAATGAAGCTTCCTGCTTACCTGTTATCATTTCTCCTTGTGCTCTCAGCCTCTTTGCAATTTCAGTTCTCCGTTCCCTCTGTATTTTTCCTGCAGTGCAGTTGGCTCTGTTGCTCTTTACAGGTTACTGCTCATACATTTGCATTTATATTGTTAGTCAAAACGGTCAGTTTAGTGGAAGACATTAGTTGTGTCTACATATGTAGCTTTTCTTGGCTTATTCTTAGTTTATTTGGGGAACCAGCGCCATTTAACCACTCAATGCCCAATGCCTCTTAACCCTGCGAGAGCGTCGGGCCTGAGCTGTCTCTAGAAGAGAAGGAAAATGCATGTGTGGAAAGTTTATGCACACTGAAGTGCTCTTGATTTCTCAACCGCTCTGTAATGGTGCCTTCTCCATCCCCTCCACCCCCTCATATGAGCTTAGGTTGAGCTTAGGTCTCAACCCAAGATTGCTGATTGGCCAGTGACGAAGGCTGGTTAGCCAAAGACGGGTAAGATCCCACCATAAACTCGGGACAACCTAAGGCAGGCACAGTCGCAAAGCTGGCCACAGCACACAACATAGAGCAAACGATGAAGATCCCTAGGAGAGAAGAAGAGGAAGATGTGACTTGTTAACACTGCACTGAGGAGAGCTCTTTGGTGGAGGAGGAAAGGGAGTGGGGATTTAAGAAAATCCTTCAAGCCAAGCAGTTCTCAGCAATGCTGGGACCCTTTAAACTCCAGTTGGGGGTTTGTTGCTCAAAACTGGAAGTCCACGTCCATGGTGCATGGACAGTAATGTGAACATTTAGAACATCAAAGCAAATGCTCTCTTGGCTGTTACTAAACTGAGGAACACTGGAATGTGGGCTTTGTGGCCATATTCGCATCTCAAAATTAGAGTAAGCATCAAGTTCATAAACTATAGTGAAGATACAATAACATAAAATTAGACACAGCTGTCTAGGAGCGTTAAAACTTCAGCTTCAATTTTTTTCTTGAAAGAAAACCCGGCCATTTTTAAATGCAGTGGTTGGGTCCAAAAGTGTTAGGTTATACGATTTAGGCCAATTCATTGTCTTTTTTTGTAGCTGCGTCGCCAGAATTATGAGCAATAGCAGTACTCTGTATAAAAGCTCAGGGTTCAGCTTCATTGCTGCTATTTTTTTTCTTCTTTACTTTCAAATACCATCTGGGTTTTTTTTTTTTTCTTTTTTCTATGCTGAATTTTGTGTCATGTAAATTCTTCTGCTCTTTAAGTCGCTTTTTCCTCCAGCTTGTTTCAAATGATCTCCATCAACATGGATAGTGTTCTCCATAGTAAAAATTCTATACTTCGAAATGATGTTTGAGTTCTGCTTAAATGCGTTCTGCTTACAAATTTGATTACAGAAAGATAAATAATAAAAAAAATCACAACAGTCCAACAGCTATGTATCTGAATTGTTAAATGATCAGAGTTAACTGCCTTAACTGTTAATTAACCACCTCACAGCGATCAAGCACTGAAAATACCGTTGTCCTACTCATAATTGGTTTAGTTATCTTGACACGGTTATGTAGTAATGGCATGTCGAACTGAACTCACCACGGCCCCCGAGAGACCTCAGTCCAATTGCACTGTGCCTGAAAGTACTGATCGTGTCCACCACCTCTACCCCACACACTCCCCCTCCCTCACCCCCACCCCTCAGAGCCTGCGTGTCAGTGTGTTCCGGTGCATAGGGGGCCGATGGTGAGTATTGTGGAGGGGTAAGTACTACATTCCTGTTGGGGTGGGGGAGCATACAAGCACTATGAATACTGTTATTGCCGTCTTTGTGAGTGATGCTGCTCAGACTGTAACAAGTTGCTTACAGTGATTTGAAGATTACATCATATGTTGGCTGTGGTAAATATATCTAGCAGAAAACAGATTGCATATGTAAACACCTTGGGTTGAAGTCATGAGTTTTGTAGAGTCTCTCATGTTTTATTTAATAAATAAAACCCCTGTTTAATTTTGTATGCCCAGTCACGAAGTGTCCTCACTTCATGCCTTCAGGGAGACTGTGCCAATGGTGTGTGTGTGTGTGTCCAGTGGGAGGAAATATCTGCTTTCTAGTTTCTTCTCAAATAACATTTGAATTTCTCTTGTCTTCTGTCTTTGTGGTTGTTGGACAGCGCCATACGGGAGAGGTTCCCCAGACTGCTCAAACTGGTAGGCTCTGCACATCACTGGTTTACTCAGATGTATCTGGCACAATCAGTGGTTCCTTTTTCTTTTCTTTTTTTTGCCCCCTCACAGTAGCTACTGACGCACAATAGGTGCATTTCTGCCACAGGTACCTTTTAGGAACTGGTTCAGGGTGTTTCATGGAACTTATCTGCTTCCTGTGACTTGTTTGGTAAACCTTAATGTGCTGAAAATTGCTGATTGGTCAGACGCAGGCCAGGACAGTTTTGACATCAGCGCTTTTCACATACAAAGTGGGAGGGGAAAAACATGGAAGCCAGCTAACTGTGTTATAGTGATGTATATTTTCCTTCTCAGACAGTGAACTATATAGTGAACTGTTAGATTTATCAAGTGAAAATGTCTGTTGGTTGATCTAAAGCAAATACTTGTGTGTGTGTGTATAAGTATACAGTATAACTCATTTAAAGGTAAGAAGTGCTAGTTTGTTTACGTCTGATTCTCTGCTCAGCCATGTTGATTTGATGTCACTCTGTAAATTAGGAAGAAACTCGTAGTTGAGATGACTACCCCAAGTTTACAATTCGGAATTTCAAATTGAGGGGGAGTTTTCTTTGTCTTTTTCTGGTTGGAGGTTAGGAATTACAAGTTACAACCTCAAGTCGAAGGCAGCATAACTATGATGAGTGATTGTATATTTACCTCCTCAAAACGGTGAACTGTTATATATTTAACAGGCTAATATATCAGTATGTTATCAGTATATGACGTAGTATATACATTATAACTCCTTTTAAAAGTAAAGAAGTACTTTCCGAGTTTCAGAGTAGGAAATCTGATTTGAGGGAGTGTTTTCTTTGGTCTTTCCTCATTGAGAGGTTACAAATTTTAGTTGAAAGCAGCATAAGTTTCGTTTCAGAAGCAGGGCGGCCCAACTGACACAGTGGAATGTTTCTGATGCAGGTGGTGGGTCAAAAATGTCTGTTTTGTGCATCCGTCTAGTCGCCAAAAACGAAGGATTAAATTGTGCTTTGTACAGATATAATCATTGTGCAACAAGGCAAAAATAATAAAGAACAACTGCTTTGATGTTTGGTATCTTTCTGAACTTTTGCTGGTTCTTGTTATACAGTTTGTGTTTGATAATGTGGTGATAATGTGCATACACACACTTGTCCAAGCACTGTATAGTCTTCGTTCAGGACAGTTCCAGAACTTTTAGGTGTTCCTCAAAAGGTTCCTGAATTTCAGTGGAAATGCACCTATGATTAGACCTTGACACGACTCATTTTTGTACTTCACCTCAATGTTTCATGAACATCAAAGAGTTGGCAGAAAATATTATATCACACCTTTTCATTGTTTTATCTTTTTGCCACAGGATGGACATGATCTTCCTCCTCCCATTGGTTTTGACCTGGAGGTTGCTCCAGCCGTTCTTCCTCCATGCAAGGTAACGTCCCTAATAATTTTATGCTAGTCCACGGTCATTTAGCACAGGAGTGTCGAACTCATTTTAGGTGTATATTTATTGGCATTTATCTGAAAGGATTGAACATGTATCCCATACAAAACAGATTACCTATTCTACAGATTCTAACAAAAATTTTACAAAAATTAATAAAAAAAAAAAAACAAAAAAAAAAAACATAGTGGCTTGCACAAGTATTCCGTCCTTGAACTTTCCACATGTTTTAAGTGTTAGAGCCAGGAAATGAAATGGACTTGTCATTAATGGTGAAATCAATAGTGTTTGCAAAAAAAAAAATAATAATTTACAATGAAAACATATATATTCACAACATAAAACGTCTGATCACCCCCTAAATGAATTCTTTTGGAAAGAGGTTTTACAGTGTCAAATGTTTAGTTGAAATGAGAAATTACATATTGGCACATTTTAAGTCTATTGCTCTATTCTGCCCCCTAGTGGAATAAGACACATAGTGTCTAGAATTCCCTAGTGGAATTCAATCACAGCCCAGGAGACAGTTTTAATTTTAAACATGGATTCTGAAATTTAATTGGTGGTCATGATGATTAGAACCTCTACCAGCCCGGCCCAGCCTGCAGTTTGTTTGACAACCCTCCTTTAGCGTGTTTGTGTACTGTTTAAATGTGAGCTAATCTGAATCTTTTTCAATCCAGCCCAGTTACTTCGGCTCAGAAGAACTGAAGGGCCTCATCACTTGCTTCCTGCAACAGTACGTTACTCTCTCAATTCTGATTGTCTAGTTTGTGTTTATGAAAATGAAGCAGGGGTGTGACCGAAGCTAAATGTGTTTCTCTTGTCTAAGGTATTACGCTATATACGACTCGGCGAACAGACAGCTTCTGCTTGATGCTTATCACGATGGAGCAACGTTCTCACTCATTGTCCCGTTCTCCACGCAGAACCCTTCCAGGTAGAGTATATAAAACCTCTTCTTCCTTGTAGTATTATTATTATTATTATATCCGTTTCCTATCTATTCTCCGGCTGGCATCTATAGGATGTCCTTGTACACACACAGTACAATATAGTATTACATTGTATCTACACTCATTGTTGTGCTATTGTGAGTGTTAATGAGGTTAATTTGGACCAAAAAGAGAATTTTTTGTGAAATAGTCTGAAATATAATGTTTAGCAAAATCCTGATGACTTTAAAAAATTTTTAATTTATCACTTTATCACTGTCATTTTTCTTTTTTCCCCCCATGGCGGTGGCTATGCATGGTGTCATGCTACGCATGTAAAGTGTTGGATGTGAAATTTTGTTGTAGGTCTATTTAATCTTTAATTTCCTGCATTTTTTTTTTCTCCTGGCGAAATTCCAAATGCTGCTTTGGACTGTTTTTGATTGGAAAATTCCGGTGCTCTAACGAGTGAATCTGAAATCGCAGCATTGCTGGGGGATTTAAACACTGCATTTTCACTGGTCACTTTTATTAGACACACCTTCCTTGTTTTGTGAGCCTCGTAAGTGTACAGTTAGACACTCTTTTGGCCCATGCACAGTGTGTATTAATTGAACACCAGTCCATAATCAGTCAGTTTGTTACCAAAGGGTTGCAGTTGACTGGAAACTTTTAAAAAAACAAACAGTGGACATTTATTTAAATATCTTTAAGCAATATCTCGACTGCAATCATGTTGTTGTACTGAATATCAGCACGGCTGTGATTCCCTGCAGCCAAATCAAGTCAATAGTTTTACATTTCCGAGTGCACATACATATATGGTATGTTTATTAGGTAAATGGCTGAGTGTACTCACAAATTCCTTTGTTTTATCGCTCTTGTAGAAGCAGTTTGGGAGAGTACCTGAAGGACAGTCGTAACATCAAGCGTATGAAAGATTCCAGTAAGACTGTTGTTCTTATTTTCTGCAGTTGCTTAGTTACTGGATTATTACTGTATGGCAGATTTTTTTTTTCATTTACACAAAGATAACCTGTGACCATTTGATCATTGCATCTTAAGTATTGTTTTATTGTTCTGGTCTTTCAGCTACAAGGTTTCGCTTGCTGAAGCACACACGGTTGAACGTGGTGGCGTTTCTGAACGAGCTACCCAAGACCCAGCATGACATTGCCTCGTTTAATGTCGACGTCAACACCTACACCGTGAGTGAAATTGACCGTGCTACAGATAGTCTGCATTTAAAGTCATTAGCATCTGTTTAACTTGCTTTTCTCCCTTTTCTTAGAACTCATTGCTGTCATTCACAGTCAGCGGAGTGTTTAAAGAAGGTACGGATGTGATCTTTAATTTAGAAATGAATTAAAAACCCTGGAGTATCGCAGGCAATTCTGTTGCAGCTTCCAACTGTGTCTCTCATTCTGTGTCTTCTCCAGTGGATGGCAACTCTCGTGACTCGTACAGAGCTTTCTCTCGGGTGTTCATCGCAGTGTCCCCTGGAAATGGAGCGTAAGGCCCTTCTCTCGAATCTTTGAATGATTTGGAGGACACCTCTACCTTGTACCATTTGTTGATGCATGCTTTGTCTCGTATCCTCAGCATGTGTATCGTGAATGATGAGATGTTTGTCCGAAATGCCACGACGGAGGAGATTCGGCGAGCATTTGTCGCCCCAGCCCCGACCCCCTCAAGCAGCCCTGTTCCCACGCTGTCTGCCACCCAACAGGAAATGCTCTCTGCGTTCTCCCAGCAGTCAGGCATGAACCTGGAGTGGTCTCAGAAGTAAGATTTAGAAACTGTACACAATATACAGTCGAAAATTCAGTCTGGATATCTTGCCCCAAAACTTGTTTTTCTGAGCCAGGTAGATTTTTTTAATTAAGATAAGGAGCTCAGACATGCAGATGAACACAGGAATGGATGTAGGAATTCAATATTTTGCCATCTCACACTGTCATTAATCATCCGTGCATATAGACATTTCTATGCATCACTTAGGCCTACCGTTAAATTCACAATGGATTTTAAGTATCAGCATTTAAGTCAAATGGCCTTTCCAGCTTATGAAATTATTTACACATCAGTTAATTGGTTAATTTTTACACGCAAGTGGTGTATTTTTCCGATAATTGATTTACTAACCCCATTTCCATAAAAGTTGGGATTTTTGGGAGAATCAGACAATGGCAACCAAGGACTGTTGAGCAGCTGAAGTCTTGTATCAAGCAAGAATGGGCAAAAATTCCACTTGCAAAACTGCAACAGTTAGTCTCCTCAGTTCCCAAACAATTAAAAAGTGTAATTAAAAGGAAGGGTGATATAACACAGGGGTAAATATGCCTCTGTCCCAACTTTTTTTTTTTTTTTTTTGTGTGTGTGTGTTGAAGGCATCAAATTCTGAATTTGTTTATATTTACAAAATACAATTAAGTTGGTCAGTGAAAACATTGAATATGTTTTCTTAGTACTTTTGTCAGTTAAAGTTTCAAGAGACTTGACAAATCACAGATTTTTGTATTTATTGCATTTTAGAAAAAATCCCAACTTTTATGGAAATGGGGTTAGTATAACCAGCTGTAATTGAATAGATTTAGGACTGTTGCCTCAATTCATCTGAGTTATTGTCTTTTAAATTGATGCATTGATCCAAATCGTTATAACCCTACATCAATAATAATTTAAAGGAACTTGAGGAATAGCCCATGATCTATCTCTATCTGTTCTCGAACTGTGTTAGACATTGTCTCAAACAAGTGTTCTGCAGAAAAATTTAACTAAGAAAACCACTTATGTTTATCAAATATTGTGGTTAATAAAACTAGCGTCTCCATATCACTCTTTAACCTACATTCGTTTCTGCTTGTTTTCATGAGAGGTGCCAATAATAAGAGTTGACTCTTAGTATTATGTACTATCATGTACTATATTTCAATAAAACCACCCATGGGTAAATGTGTAACAGGTACTTTTCATTGGAATTATTGACAGTCATTTGCCTTTTTTTTTTTTTTTTTTTTTTTTTACAGGTGCCTGCAAGACAACGACTGGAATTTTGAACGGGCCGGGCAGATTTTCACAGACCTTAAGGTAGTCAGTCATTTCATATTTGTTTCATTGCAAAACAGAAAGTGTGCAAATATATAAAGTGCAGTACAATTCATTGTTGATATTGAACACATTTACTAAGCAGTGTTTCTATTTTTAGGCCCAAGGAAAGATCCCAGATGTCGCTTTCATAAAGTGAAAAAAATAATTTTTAAAAATGTTTTGTCTGATGAGCTGCAGAACAAGGTTTAGATTTGTGTTTGTAGCTGATGTAATTATTGTTGATTTAAATGACCAGTTTCATTGCTTTTGGTGATCTTCTTTCTCTACAATATTTACTAGTTACTTATTCTGTACAAAAATGTAGACTATGCATCATTTCCTCTGTTGTAAACTTTGAATGTTGTTTTGATTAAAAATATTTTGAAAAAATCTATTTTAAAAAAAAAATTGTGGTCATAATGAAGCTGAGAAAACATTCACCGAAAAGTTTGGTTTATTGTTGTATAGATAACAAACATCTATGAACGTCATATTGTGCGCTGATGTCACACTCAACTCTGTAACATCCTCTGTTACAGTATTTTTTTTAAACTGATGGAAATACTGATCAGTGAACAGAGATAAAACAGTCACAGTCAGGATGTAGAGGTTGATGGTGATGTGTAGAAGCTGGTGCAGTCTGTTCTTTAGAGCAGATCAGAGAGGATGTTTGAGGCTAAGCTGCAGCTGAGACCAGTACCATCAGGCTCCACGTTGAGCTTCTTCACCACACCGTCCTCAACAACCATTGCATATCTACACAGGAAATGGCAATTTTACAGAAAACATTATTTAAAGTGCCAAACATATGAACCAGGTAATCAAGGGCTGGAGAACATGGATCTTAGTGGTCAAAGTCACCCAAAACATATTTTAGTGACAACAGTTGCTTCCTGCGACACACTTACACTTTTAATGTAAACGTTCCAGATTGATGCTTCCAACACTACAAACTTCAAACCATTTCCTAAGTAAACCGTTTTCTGCTTTTGCACATTGAAACCTCATCAGCTTTTATGTTTAATAATGCAGTACTGCTGTCGTGTCACATGTTCAATACTCAAATTTTCCATTACGATTTGATCATGAAGCCAACTGTGTCATTGTGGCCTAGTTGGTTAAAGCAGCTGTCTAGTAAGCAGGAGAGTCTGGGTTTGAATCCCAGCACTGTCATTCATTTTATATCACTTATTACTTTTCCACGAATTCTCTTCTAAGAATTTGCTCTGATTCAGAGATGCAAAACCTATTTTGGTCTCTGTGGTACATACGGCTTCTGGCCTCAGAGTTGAAGCCTTTCAAAGGTTGTAGGTTCGAGTCCCACCTCAGTCAATTATTTCCTGGTGTGAGCTGTTAGTATAGAAGGTTTCTGAGAATTATTTAACTGCCCATGAACCTTTTAAGCTGTGGCAATTCCCTACTTGGCAACTTTGCTAGTTTAGGATAACATATGGTATGTAGAAATAAATGCTGCAGGTATCTTATGTTGCCTGGAAATAATCTAGGGCTCCCCATAGTTTATAATTACACAAGCACAAATATCCTTCATACATCCTAAAAAGTCATTCTTACCTCTTGGATCTCTTGTTACCAAGTACCTTCAAAATGTCATCATTGTCCAGAAAGAGATCCACTGCCTGAAAAAGAAGAACATAGTCTGTAGTTACACCATGCTCACACGTCCAAACAGGAAGCAGGGCCTGACGTTGCAAACCACGGCGCATGGGTCAGACGGGTAGCGGTGAGACACATTTGCATTGGGATTTCCATACAATTTCCTGTCACCTGCATTGTTAATGAGAACGGTAGGCACATCAAAAGCAAATCTTACCGCAGTGAAGGCTCCGGTGGGATCGGCCAGCATTCGCACCTATAATGAAATGGAAAGGTTTCAGATATCAACATGGCGATATACAAATTTCTAAACTTAATATTTAATGAGCTCTGTTGCTGCTCTCTGCATGCATTATGTTACGCCAACCAAGAGAGGAAACTTCACTCCTAATCAATGAAAATTCTTTACATTTATTCCCATGAGGTGTTGGTGGTGTTTCTTTTCATCATTCCCTTATAGTTACCATCCTCACACCTTCGACATGCACAGCCCTACCCTTTCACCACTTAATGATTACACACACGTGTAGATTGGGGAAAGGGAGGTGAGAGAGGGTTCATCCCCCCTCGCTGTTCAAATTCTCCCAATCATGTCTTCGATTTGGGATGGACAAATTCTGATTATAAAATATTATCCACTTTGTATACAGTACAGTTTAAATCACTGGGTAATCAGGGTACGCTGTGTGGTCCTTTACATCCTTCCACAAACGGACATGACTTCACATCTCCCACTGCTAACCTTATGCTTACTATAATCACCATGAAAATCACTTTTACATTATTTACTTGAAATGGTGAAATGAAACCTACACCCTGTTGAATGCTGAGAAACAGGAATTTACATGGAAGCAAAATTTCTAAAAAAACCAACATAGGATGACATGGCAAAACAATGATTGTCAGTTAAGCAATACGCTGCCAAACCTGTTAAACAAGTACAATGTAGGCTCGTGATTTCCTTATTTACTATTTTTAGTGAATCTCCCATGTGTTGGGAGAGTTGCAAATGTTTAGAGACATTCAACACATTTCATTCTCATATGGCTTGAACCTCACCACAGAACACAAAGGGAAACTTATAAAGAATTCATAATACAGAAATGTTGACCTGAGAAGACTCTAATCAGCTAATTAACTCAAAACACTTTTTCACTCAAATCACCGTTGCTCAGTGGTCCAAAGTCCTCTTTTCAGATTAAAGTCAATTATGCATTTCATTTGGAAATCAAGTCGATGCAGCGTCTACCAGGAGATTTTAGAGCACTTCATGCTTCTATCTGCTGACAAGCTTTATGGAGATGCTGATTTCCTTTTCCAGCAGGACTTTGCACCTGCCCACAGTGCCAAAACTACTAGTAACTGGTTTGCTGACCATGGTATTACTGTGCTCGATTGGCCAGCCGACTCGCCTGACCTGAATTTTGTCAAGAGGAAGATGAGAGACACCAGAGCCAACAATACAGACGAGCTGAAGGCCGCTATCAAAGCAACCTGGGCTTCCATAACACCTCAGCAGTGCCACAGGCTGATTGCCTTTATGCCACGTCGCATTGATGCAGTAATTCGTGCAAAAGTATTAAGTGCATGAATTAGCATTCTTTTCAGAAGGTCAACATTTCTGTATTATAAATTGTTTATTCTAATATTTTGAGATACTGGATTTATGATTTCCATGAGCTGTAAGCCGCAATCATCGAGATTAAAACAAAAAAGGTAACGAAAAATATTTCACTCTATGTGTAATGAATCTAGTGAATCACAGTGGTGGCTGGGGAATTCACAAGGAAGTCGATCTCCAAAAACCTACATATGATGACAATGAAAGGCTATTTTCCAGTAGAACAATACACAGACTAACCTGTTAAGCGTCTTTCATGGTGGCTGAAGATCAGGTTTCTAACATTGTTCTATTCCGATTAAAGCATCTAAGCGTGTTCTGATGCTCAGCAACTTATGTAATGTTAAGTTGTGTAAATACAAGATTCACTTCAATGCAATTTAATCTGTATAGGGCTTTTAACGATAGACCTCGTCACAAAGCAGTTTTATAGGAACCTGGATATAGATTTAGATCCAGAATGAACAAACCAGAGGTGATAGTGGCAAGGAAAAAAAAACCCTGAGAGGACATGAGGAAGAAAATGTTGCCAGGAACCAGACTCATAAGGAACTCATCCTCTTCTGTGTAATGCCATATTATTACAAATCATTACTTATCTACAACTGTAGTAGATAATGTGTGGTTTGTGCCATGGGTTCCCTGCTCACCTTGCCATCTGTACCATGTTCTTTTCCCCATGCGGCCATGACAAACACGTCGTTCACAGAGACGCAGGCCACCTCCTGCACACCTTTGCTCCTCAGCTTCTCAGCGTCAGCAACGAATCCCGGGAGATGCGTCTGAGCCGCACAAACAGTCACATAGGTGTGTGCATGGTGAATATGTTAGCCTTTACAATCCATGAATTATGATCTTAAATGCTGGTGTTTTGAGCAGCAAGTACAACATAACCAAATAAGGCAGAGCAACTGAATCTTTTGTAACAGAACACCACACCATCAGACCATCACACCATACCGTAGTGTCCTGTAGTGTGTATCGTATGTTCGGTGTGTGTGTTTGTGTGTGCGTAATCTACCTTGGAGCATCCAGGAGTAAAGGCACCTGGCACTGCAAACAGTACCCCCTTTTTCCCTTTGAAGAGTTGGGCGATGGAAATTTTATTTCCTGGTTCTCCTTCCTGGACCTCCACAGCTGGCAGACTCTCTCCAACCTGGGAAAGAGTGCTATACGTTAGTGTATCTCAAAACCTGCTCACTTACCCCTGCCCTGTCTATTTTAGCATTTCCTTATTCTAACACACACACACACACACAATTCAACTCAGCTTGGTAATTAATCACGGTTTAATAGGATGAGAGTAAGCTCTAATATATTCAGTGCATGTGGTATTAAAGTTAAGTAGATTTATACGGTCATCCAACCTATATACGGACACGGGCGGCACAGTGGCTCTGAGTCAACCGATGCCACCTCATATCTCCCGAGACCCTGACTGGAGTAGCACAATTACCAATGACTGAATGAATGAATGAATGAATCCGGTGCGTGTATGTGTATACAATGACATAAAATTGTTGTTTCTGCATTACCACGATGTGACACGCAACAAAGGTGCAACTTAGTTTTGCCAGCAGAAAACATTTTAAACAGTGGTTCTCAAAGACAGGAACCAATGAGAGTAAAACTACATATACTTCATTTAGTATTTGTTACTCACAACGTCTGCTCTACATGTTTACCTTTACACTCTTATTACTCTACATTATTTGCAAACTATAATAAAATAGATACATTTGTACTGAGGGTCGTCTGTGGGATTTTCTTTGACAGTTAAAGACGTCCTGGGCTGGAAAAACTTTGAGAACCCCCTTGCATTAGGTGCCAAGTAAAGGACTGGACATCAGCTTTTTCAGACAGCACAAACGCGCATGCGCAGTACACCATGACTGCGCAACTGCGTTTCTTTCAGTAACGTAACAAGTTTTCTTTTGGGCAGAATGTGTATTGCAAACAAGGACAATGATAAGATAGAGCATGCGAGATGAATTTAAAAGACGTGTTGCCCATATGACGGTGTGCCTAATTGTGTCCAAGAGCAAGTTAAAAAAAACGTGAGAAAAATACGCAAGTTGGTGACGTCGAGACTCAGTTGAGAATGTTTAACTCCAGCCTGGTCACACCAACACTCTGTATAACACCATTTTAACTGCTGTAAATATAGAAAGATACTCTGTGACAAGAAAACTGTGGTAACTCGGTCAGTTAGCATAGCCGCCACACTCAGCGCGAGCTGGAAATGAGGTAAAAAAACAAACAAAACAGGAACCGGAAATGTGTGTATCAACCTTGTATTCTTACCTTGATGGGCATGTTTACAGTGACCGTAGTATGAAGTGGTCTGAAGAAACTGAACACACGGGGTCCTCTGAGAAACATAACGGTTTTGTGGTTCAGTGGGTCTTATATGTCAGGAAGAAAAGGCGGGCCGTTGAAGAACACAGCCTGTCAGTGTCAGGGCAACATCTCTCCATTAACGCCCCGCCCCCTACACACCTACGCACACACGAAGACACAAAGGCGATTTACCTAATGTAGTTTTAAAATAAACAAATTGTGTTAAGTGTTCACACTTAGTGTTTGCATTCAATGCTTCCTCAAGGCCTTACAAACTTTTAGAAAGCTACACTGTTTACCATTATTGTCATACAATGTTGTTTTTCATGTTTAGCCCCGCCCTGTTAGTTTGATTGACGGTTAAAGGACCTTTATGATCACTTTATCACAGACTTCCCAGTCAAGCAGAAACACTGTCATCTCCATCTCTGTCTATTTCAAATCTTCTTTCTCCGTCGTTCAAATACAGTATACCATCAAAAAACATTTATCGATCCATCCATTTTCTGTACCGCTCCCCTCAAATACAGGATATACAGTACTCCCATATCAATTCAGTTCTTCCATTCAATCTCACACTGACCTGTTCAGCTTTTCTTTGCTCACCAAGTTTCTGTAGTGTCATTAGCTGCCAAGTTTTCTGCAGCCGCACACACACACACACACCAGGACCTGATTACCAGGTCACTGCTAAAAAAAAAATTAAAAAAAAACTACACCCCTTGCCCCAAAACCAGGAGGCACAGGTGATGTGCATGCTTCAGGGACATAATTTATCCTGTGGTGCTCTACACAATGCCACTAGGGGTCAAATGTCACTGTGGAGGGCTCAAAGTGTAGGTTTCAAAGGGTGGGAATAGCATTAGTGTCTCATCTTGTGACTCCTCAACTTGAAGATACAACAAAAGTGTTTTGCATTATTGCAAATGTAAAACTTGTAAGAATTAACTCGGGTAAACTGTGCTGAAAAGGTATGAACAGTTAAGAGTGAGTCATGGGATACCTTTTTTGTGTTCCATCAAAAGTTAAACTCTGGTAAACTTTTTAATGGAGTGTAATTTTATTTTTTGATTATTTTTTATGTATCAGCAAGCATTGGTGCAAGCTTTCTGTCAGTGCATAATTCTCAATGAAGTGAATGTTAGTACTGTGTTTTTTTTTTATGGACACCATTCAAAAATTGTTTGTGTATGAATACAAAGTAAGCAAAAGCCATGTATTTAGGTTTCATTCAAGTTCATTGCAATTAAGTTAGAATCACTAACCCAGCACCAACCTTAACATTAATCCTAGAAGTTTTCATATGAATTGTGTTGTGCCAATTGTTAGAAATTGTCAAGCGCGAGGTCACTGTCTTTACATCACCAGAAACTTGATCTGAAGGCGACATGTTTTTTTCCTGCATTGATTCGTTTATCAACGCATCTGAGAGAAAAAAGATTGCTTGCCCTGGTAGTTTTCTATTGTTTACACAGTAATTGTGCCTTTACATTGTTCGTATTTATAAAGGTTTAAACGTCATTAGCTAGCTGGATGTCTATAACCGTGTTATTACAACTTTAACCACTAGAACAGGGAGTGTATTGCATGTTACCACATTCCCATGCTGAAAGCACAATTAAAACCCACACATAACATTTTCACAGAAAACAAACAAGATCATAACAAAAGACAGACCAAATGGCAAATTCTGACATGTGTTAATTTATTACAAAACACATGACACCGACAATATCTTGAAGTACCCCTAAGTTCCTGTGGTGTTTTAGTGTTTGCCTTTTAAATCACAGTGATTCAATATGAACAAATTGCTGAAAGAGTCACTACTGCAGAACCATTTAGCTTCACGAAAAAGAAAAAAAAAGAAAAGAAAAAAAAAAAAAAACAGCACACAGAGACATCCACAATCATTGTACTAAAACCCACAGAAAATAAAAACAACCAAATAATATTAATAAACATCAGCAAATCGAGTAAAAAATAGAATTTAATCTTTTAAATACAATATTTTAAAATACAAACATTGATTTGTTCTTTACCTTATAAGCTGTATCATTTCTGTGGATTTTTAACACTGTTATTACTGCTGAGGTTTGATTTACAGTAGGTCACTATACAGAGAAAGGTCAAAACAGAGTTTTGGTAAATTCTGGTATTGCTCATTTACATAAATATACACACACACACACACACACTAACAGCTACCCGTGACTTTAAGTGATTTCTAAATGATGTGTCCCACTGATGGATGTCCCAAAATCTCATCTAACGTCGACAATTACAAAATGGCATCATACAATGTTGATAGTTGATGAAAACACTAATGCAATAGAATTATATTTGCTAATATTATTACTATTATTATAATTATTCACACAAACATTGACATTGTTTACAGCTTCCTTTGAATGGACCCAGACATCTATAGTTTTGTACACATTCTGCAACGTGACCAGGAACAGAGAGATGTGTTTATCTCTGTATACAAAAGAGGAAAAGACTTATAGAAAACTTAGATATGAAACTAACCCAGATGTATTTTAGTGTTGATTAGATTAAGAAAGCTTCAACTGAAAAACGGCTTTCGGCCGGGTAGCAGGACTGATTGCGTGCTAGAAAGAGACAGTAAATGGAGGCAAATAACTCAACAATACATATTGATTGCCTGAAATCTGCAACACTATTATTATTACTAGGTCACATTCAAATACATTAACATATCTTTCCGCTATTCTTCAGTTGTTTGCACTCACTGACAAAACAAAAATGTCGAGGGGGGAAAAAAAAACTGTAAAGAAAGGCAAAAAAAGGAGGGAAAAAAAATCAACAGTAAAAGTAATATTTTACAACATTCAACCAGATTGCTTTATTTTAGTACCAAGCTTGAGGACATGTAATATACGGAAAGTCTATGTTTCAAGTCAGTCAAACTTTGACGAACCACAAAGGAGAAAAGAAGCTCATACTTGAGGATCAGAAATTCCCATGGCATTTTGGGCTGAGGGATTCCTAAAAGAAGATAAGCTTATATCAATTGGAAATTAATTAAGAAAACTGCAGTCACAGCCTAGAATTGGGAACTACCTGCGTATGGGATACGAGCGTAACTTGTACACACATAATCGTTATTACAAACGTTCAGTGAAAAGCACCCTGAAGACACACTGTAATCTCAGAGGTCTGAAACTGTTATTTTTAGTGGTTCGATTTTCTTATTTATTCTGCCTTGGCCTGGACAGCAGTTGGCTTTTCTTCCTACTGTTGAGTTTTTAAAATGCAAAAAAATAAAAAATAAAATAATTTTTTTTAATAATAATAAAAGAATAAAAAAGGTAGCAGAGTTGTAGGGCTCTGAAAATGATTGCATATAATACCAGACAAATGTCTGCAAAACAAAACACCCAAAAGTGACCAACACAATGTCGATAAAGAGTTACAAGAATAGTCATGGGCTGTGAGGGATTATAATTATTATTATTATTATTATTTTTACATCATATTGTGAGGCTCTTCGTGTTGTACCAAGTGTTAACTCTCATACAGTGAAAGTCATACGGCGCACGACCAACGAGGGCTACGTGCTGCATCCATGTCTGTCATGAGGATTCAAGTTTCACTCCATCCTTTATCCTGGATCAGCTCCTTCTCAAGTCTTTTAGAGGGAGGATTCAGAGTGCAGAGGCATAACGACTAACGGCTACGATCAGTCCCGGTGTCGTCTCCTGTCTGGGCTCCCAGTGTATAATATTGTATTGGTCACGTGAAGAACTTGTGACATCAGGTGAAGCCTTGAGCTTTAGCTTTTTCAAGCATGAGTTCGTGCTCAATTCCTTTCAGGCAGATTATAAAACGACGTCTTTCCACAGCACAGCAGCAGACTCCGTATACAGAGCCAGCTGGCCTACGGGGCCCGAGGTGGCTCTTTTACCCTGATCTAAATGCACCAATGCATCCGTGCACTCACACAGTGCACAAAAACACACACACACACACACACACACACACACAAACACATGAACAAAGTTCAAAACTCTCTAGCCATTTGCTCTGCGGAAATGACTGCTAAAATATAGAGTGCATTACTGCGTGAAGAAGAGTGATGTCCTATTTGACAGCATTCCCTTTGTGTACCACTACAGTATAGAGCTTGAACGGAACAAAACACTCGGGTCAACAGTGCCCCCCTCTACGGAAAAATACATGACTTGAACTTCTTATACATATTGCTTTAAAATATATTGCATGTTATAGCATGTACTACAGTATATTTCTGCTCCTGTCATATGTAACTCCTAAATTACTACCTCCCCTGTTCACCCTGTAGGTCTAACATTCCTGTACATGTCTTGCATATTTCAATTCAAACCACAAAACAATCTGGGTAAATCGGGATATCAAGAACTTACATGTTATAGCAAGTACTCGTACATGAAACTGTCTACACACACACACACACACACACACACAAGTGGGACTGCAAGAAGTTTAAACATGGCTCTTCATGAGGTCAACTAATGGATTAATGTATTTGAGTGGTGTTTCATATGGCTTCGCTATAATTTCACAAGGGGGCGCTACAGGTGAAGGAGATTTCATATAGCAGTAACTGAATGTCATCCCCTTGCAACGCTGTAGCCCCCAAGCGTTACACTGTCGGAAGGTCCCATTTGTTAAAGCAATCTATCGGAAACTGTGTGATGATAACTGATTAACTCTGATACCCTTGTATCTTTTGGGCAAATTATTCCAACAAGCGAGTGAATATTGTGATGTGAGGAATAAGTCCAATCAAACGAACGAGAGATCACCTGTCTTGCTGCTCGATGTCAAAGCTTTCACATATGAACGATATTTGAAGGGACTTTTGACTTGCCTTTCAGTCACTGCACTTGCTTTTTTAAAAAGATTTTTTAAAAAAACCCTTCATCTTAGAAAAAAAAAAAAAAAAAAGATTAATTTCTTCATCTCTTCGCTGACCCGTCCCGTTGTTCATCTCGTTGTGTACCTCACGCTAGGGGGAGTCCATCATGGCTTCCAGCATCTCCAGGAAGAGTTTATGCATGGGCACACCTCCGCGGGTCTTGATACTGTAGAAAGTGGTGAGTGCGCGGTTGGCTGTTTGCCGGAGGAGGGGCAGCGTGAGGAGAAGACGGCCGGCGCGCTGCGGGTCTTCTGGACGCTGCTGCACCACCAGCTCTAACAGAGCCTGATGCAGGAGATCCCTCAGCTTCTGCACGGCCTCAATGTCCTCTATGTAGACTGAGTCTGAGACAGGGAGAGAGACAGAGAAAGAGTGAGAGAGACAGATGGGTGTGAGCTACCAACCGAACCAGACTTGGACAATAGGGGCTTGCTAATACGTGTGCCAACACATCCGGTGGTGACAGTTCGGAGGTGTGCTTTTAAAATCGACGGCGATCACGTATGACTTGTAGAATTTGCATAGCAAATGCTTTGGGGGTGGGGGAGGGTGGCTGGGGGATGTTGAGCTGACTGTTTACAGTAACCGATGCCATGCAGGTCACTTGTATTCTACCGGCTGGAGGCAAAATATTCAGTGGGCAGCTTTGTTCTTTAAAATACGATTACAAAACAGGATTGGTGTGGGTATGGTTCATGAAACAAAATGGCTGACTATTCTTCCGCACTACATCTTTGAGGAAATAATAGCAGGATGAATCATAAAAGGGCCATAGTACTGCACCATTTAGTGTTTTCCCTACTGCACTAGTAGCAATTACCATATTCTCTAGGCTATATGATGATTATTTTGACATCTAGCAAGTCTTATATAACAAAGTGATATATGTTCGTTATAACTTTTGCACAGATCACAGGAGGTTGCTTTTCTTTTTTTTTTCTTCATATTTTAATGTGACATGGCCACCCTATATTCTATTTTCACTAACATGAAAGTACTGGCCCTCTTGTTGTCATTCAACTGAGAATTTTAAATCATATTTTACTTATAGATTAAGCAGTCGTGTAATGTCCACTACGTGTAGTCATTACTAACTGCATCCTTAGACGACTTCTGGGTATATTTACAGATAGATATTTTTCAGCCCTGATGGATGGATTAAGAACAGGACTGTAGCAAAATCTACACTAATACCTGCTAAATTGACACAACTTGGAGTAGATGGGCATGAAAATGTTTTTTTTTTTTTTTTTTTTAATTCTCAATCCCATGCCTGCAGTTCAGTTATTTTTTTTTCTACTTACAGTATGTAATTTAAAACAAAGCAACCCTGACCGGGATACAGCAGTTACTGAAGATGAATGAATGAAGTGCATTTTACGCCAGAAATGGGCCGTCTAATATGTTCCCATGTTAATCCACATGGCCTTTCTTTGTACCATGATATTTATACTTGACTGCCAGCTCCTGCCTGCATGAGCGTAACAAAAGCCTACAAATGTACACCTATAATTTAGAGTCTTATTGTACAGAAAATGCAATATCTATAAGAATCAACTGGGTGCAATACTGAATCCGCACATTGTTATCTTGGTAAAGACTGGAAGTGATAAAGCTGCTCACCTGAGTTGGTGAGAGCGATGGCCTTTAGCATGACAAACTCCTCGCGCTCCAGCTGCAGGGCCCTAAAGCGGCGTGCCAACTGACAGATGGCAGCATTCAGTTCGGTCAAGCCAGCCACACGCGACATCTCCTCGTCCAGCACAAAGTCTTCAGCAAACACCACCTCATCCTCGCAGCCCAGAGAGCGATACGCCACCCCTAGTACCAGCACCTCCAACCATACAGACTGCAGTACAGACATCTGGTCAGCCAGAGACAGAGAGAGAAATCCTGCACGGCATCCAGAGAGAGAGAGAGAGAGAGAGAGAGAGAGAGAGAGAGAGAGAGTCTATAAGAATAACTGTGCACGGTATTATTGTTTGAATCAAACAACTGTAACCTGGAATCCTGAGCTTCAACTGTACACTGTAATTTAGAGCACTCTTTAAAATAGCATGGAACTAACAACAGCCAGGGCGCTCACTCACGCCTTGCAGGGAAAAACCTGGAAAGCTTGCTGTGGGCCTGGATGGCAATTAGGTGAAAAACTTCCCACACACTGCATCCCCACCCCCAGCTACTCTCTCAATTATAAAAGTCTCTTTACTCCAATCACCTGTTTCTCCACAGCAAGGTGTGTGATTACTCAGCACTCTCTAGCGCTCAAGACATTCTAGTTCTCTCCGCGGGGGAGGCCATCGAAAACAACAGGCTGACAGGTTCTCTACCTTTACACTGCTTTTCCAGCTGGTCTGTTAACAGCTTCATGAAATGCCAGCCTATTATCAGCACCTTCAAAATATAGACCATTCTTTGACTGCTTCATCTCTCCCTCTAGGGCTGTTTTCTCACCGGGGACATGTTTGGCCCAGCCGATGATGACGACGAGCTCGCGGTCAGCGAGGTCACACAGCGTGGTGAGGGTGCGCTGAGCCGTGTCGGGCTGCAGTGGATCCGGCATGGCGAAGAGCTTCTCGGGCTCGGCTACCAGCAGATGTGACACAATGATGCTGGGGGAGCCTGAGAAACACACACACACACACACACACATCAAACAATTATAAAGCAGGAGTAATAACTAGTAATAACACAACAAAAGCTATGTTTACATGCACCCTAATAATCTGTTAATGATCCTAATTTCATCTTTATGTACACAAAATAGCCAAGTAATATGTTAAAAACAAACTGAATAATTGCCTTGTAAATAACTTTCACACTCAGAATTTTTGCAAACACTCTGTGCGTGTGTATTTACAATGCACAGTGGCTACACAAACAACTCAACAAGTAGGGCTGGGTGATATGTCGATATAATACTGCTATTGTGATAAATGATTATGCAATACACCTTTCTGAGATATCACTGGTATGGTGATGTATTTTTAAAATTTTTAAATAATTATAAATTAAATGGTACTGAATGGATGCCGTTGATTTGACACAATTCTTTTCTTTTTTTTAAACTTAATCTTCTTTGTCTTTGTAGGCATTAAAGAAAAGTATCATCAAACTCAGTTTAACAGTTTTTTCTTTATTTTACTACTGTTTTGCGGACAGTTTGTTAGCTAAATTGTATATCGTGATATGCATCGTGTATCGTAGAAATGTCCTCGAGTATTGTGATAGATGTATTTTTATCATATCGCCCAGCCCCATCAATAAGACAAATTCCCGTTAGACATTTTAAACTATTTAAAAATAATTTCAAGGTTAAAAATAAGACGGTGCGATCGGCAGCCAGAAAATATCTTGAAACAGAATGTCGCAGGGCATGAATTCAGACTCCTCCTTTTGTTTAATAAGAATGTTTACAGTATGATTTGTGGAGACCGATCAGTTAGGACCAGTAACGCAAATGAATTTTTTTCGTCTGCATTACATGCTCTATATATGTACATGTGATTTTCAACAGAGTGGCAATTTCTTGGAGGGGATATTTCCCCATTTTGGCCACCTGCCAATTCCTTCCCACCCCATATCATATGACAGCTACCAATCAGGGAGAGCGAAGGCTGCTGCTGCTCATATTGCGTTACAGGACAGCATAAAACACAAAGATGAAAGCGCTATCTGCACTCTTCCACATACATGAGCTTATAGACAGCCACAATTGGCTACTGTCGCTGTGATTGACAGGAGAGACAAAATACGCATGGCCAATTTTGGTCCCTTCATACTTGCAATCTCAGGATGAATTCATTGGATTGACAAAAAAATCTCTGCATCTAAACATGGCCAGTGTTTTTCATACTGTAATCTATCTTTTATTATTTACCTCTCTCCCCCTCTTTCTTAACAGGTATTGGCGTGCTCTGGTACATGGCGTTCTCCACTTCTGGCCTCCTCTTGTACTTTTGCCTCCCTCCTCTCACCCGGTCCAGACGAACTCCTGCACGGACACGTCATACCAAACAGTTACGTGAAAACGTCTAGTAGTACCAAGTCAAAGTGATTGGAATAATAAAGTAGAATAGAACAGAGCAGAGTACATTCACTTTGATGTAAAGGCTGCATTATGTTCATTTTCTTACCCTCTTTGAGCATGCCCACTTTGAGGCACTTTGTAAAGCGACATGCCTGGCAGGCCTTCCTGCGTCTCTTGGTGATCTCACACACGTTGGACGCTGGACAGCTGTACTCAATGTTGCCTGTGAAGGAGGTGTACAGGGGTAGGGATAAAAATAAATACTTCAGTTCACCTATTTATGATATTTCCTCTTTTTCATACAGCTCTAGCTCATTAGTTACCTTGACACATATTTGCAAGTTATAATTTAGGCTGTGGTCAGACGTACTAGATGTTCTTCTTCCCCCTCCTTAACCACCAGAACACTAAAGTTTCTGAAGCTATAGGGGGTTTTAAAAACACTGCTTAGAAAAGTGCTGTTTGCGTGATAGTAAAGCTAAATCTTGATAAATGTTTTTATTAATAGTAAATAATATATATTAATAATAATAATAATAAATAGTAGTAATACAGGTAGCTAAGCTATTTAAGACTTTTACATATACAAGGCAGAAGTAAGTAGTAACAGCAGTTGTAGTTACAATGTGCACATCTGAGATGCTTTTTTTCATTTATATATCAGAAATAAAAATGCATCAGGCAGCAAATTCTGTACCAAAAAATGCCTAGTGTGAATACAGCCTTAGTAAAGTGTTTATATTTCCAGGCATGCTCCCATTTATATTAGCTAAACTATTACTCTTTCTCCTCTTACTGACAGGCAGGTGTGTTCACCTTGGATGGTTCTCTTGAAGAACGCCTTGCAGGCTTCGCAGGAGGCCACACCGTAGTGGTAGCCGGAGGCCACGTCTCCACATACGAGGCAAAGCCTCTTAGGAAGAGTGCTCAGAGCGTATTTGCAGCGGCCCCCGCTGCTGCCTGTGGAGCCCTCGTCCGCACCGTCAGCTCCATCTTCCTTAAAGTGGCAGCGCAGTGCTGGGCTGTATACAGGTGAGGAGTAGCGTACCGCTCCTTCCCCCCGTATGCCTCCTCCGCCGCTCTGAGAGGAATCAGAAGAGACGCCACCGGGGCTCGTCCTCCCGCCGCCGCCTCCGCCCTCCGGACTGCTGGGCTCAGCTTTTATGTGCAGCTCTGAGCGGCGCTCTCTGGAAGACATGATACCTGTGGGGAGAAAAACAGAAAGAGACAGGGAGACGGGGTGAGACTGACATATATACTTAAACTCCAGATATATTGTCGAGACTTCTACATTCCTGGGAAATTACTGGGAAGGCTTGCGTGTGAACAGAAGCCAACGGGAAACAGGATGATATTTTTAGGGTCATTTATCCTACAAACACTGTAAGGTAGATGGTTTAAAGCTGATTTAACATGGTGAAGCAAGAACAATAGGGGGAAAAATAGAAAGGAAAACATCGTGGCAAATATAAATCTAAAAAACCTCCATAAATAATATTCCTTGAAAGCTATAAGTTTTGGTGAAAGATGCACAGAACCCACAGGGATCATACATGTCTGAGCAAACTGCAGCATTCACAACAATGCAGAATGTGCAGTTAGATAAATTAAGCATGCAGATACAATCAAATATCAACCATATGATACAACTTTGTCATGACAAGAATATAGAAAGCTAGACGCGTGCATGCAGAACAGAGTGAATTCTACACAAAACGTTGGCTCATAATCCCCAACACCGTGGCCTCAGCCTACACCAGATTAGGGTCATTAATCTAGTGAGGAGGAGATACAATCCTACAGAAGCCAGCGAGAGACAGGCGGTCTCCCAGGCACACTAGAGGATCCACAGCTCTTCCTTCCTCAGAAACCTTTGACTCATGGCCCCCTTTTCCAGAAAGTGCTGATCTTTCAAAACCGTTAGCCAAGACATTACTAAACACGATATTACACAAGACAATCCGATTGCCAAATAGGAAATATTGCTTTGATACAGGCTCCTAATGACAACAGCCGCCATGGTAAATTGGCAGGAGTAGATCTGTAGACTCCCAGGTGGCCGTGGGATTAGGCTATTAGCTGCATCATTTCCAGAGCCTGAGAACGATGCAGGCTCTCAGCCACTTCAAGACATTTAATAATAAATATAATCATTGGAGTACACCACCACAGCCACTGCGGTTGTAAACCAACACCACTTGTTTTTGGTGTCAACACTATGAAAATGAAAAGCAGGCCCTTCTGAGGATAAGTGATATGTTTATAGATATACTTTTGCAATGTCAAAGCACTGTGGCTAATCTTAATTACAGCACGTTGCCGGTAAACTCAAGCTAGTCTTGTTGTCAAGAGTGTATCAGTGCGTCCTCTTACCTCCTGTCTCACCGATACAGCTAATAAAGTTGGACATAATGACGGACACAACAGGTGATACTGCACATCCATGACACTCAAAAGGAATAAATGTTCTTCTAGCCAGAAGCAATCCCGGATGTAAAAACAGACAAACGTACAATGTCGGTTGTTTAATAGTGAAAGACACAACTCATGACAACTGTCTAAATACTCCTAAACTCAAAATCAAGCTCAGGTTGTGACGTCACAAAATAGGCACAACTGCTTTGGACCGATCATGGTCTCTATACACAGATTTATTCATGAATTCATCTTCAGCAACTGCTTTATCCTGGTCAGGGTTGTGGTGGATCCGGAGCCTATCCAGGGAACACTGGGTGCAAGGCGGATGAATTCACCCCAGATAGGATGCCAGGGCACCACACACACACACACACACACACACACAGGTACACCAAGGTGAAATCTGCCTACCTGCACAGTGGGAGGAAACCGGAGAACCCAAAAGGAACCCACACTGACAGGGGAAAAACATGTGAAACGCCTACACAGATAGTAACCCAAGCTCAGGATCTACCCAGGGACCCTGGAGCTGTGAGGTGGCAAAGTTACCGCCTTATAAGAAGATAAAACGATAAACTAGTACCTGGAAACTTTTAGCCAAAGAACTTGCTAGCTAACTTGGCTAATGTTAGTAACGACCAAAATCATGATTGTTCTTTTATGCTCTAACAGGTTTAACTAGTTTTAAAATAAATAGCTCTGGTGCCCTATTCCTATTCCCTACAAATCTGTAAGTGCATTATGGGTATTCGGTACCTGCTAGGGTACATCATGTTTTGGGGGGATTTGTACCCATTTTCTTGCCAATTTGGTGACCCACCGGAAAACTTTTCCCCATTTCATGACAGCTACCAACCAGGGAAGGTGATGGCTCACATGTCCTTCCTCCGAGAGAAGCGCATCTTTTTGAACTGCTGCTCATGCTGCGTCACAGGGCGGCTTAGCATGCATGAAGGAAAGCACTACTGGCCCTCTTATTTGTAAATGACCTAACAGATGCCAACAATTGGCTAGTGTAGCTTGACAGGGAGAGGAGAGCATGGACAATTTTGCTCCCTGGCTCCTGGCCACAGATGGCATCATCAGGATTGGACCTAGAGATCATGACTGTTGCGCCACTCTGGAGCAAGGGTACATAACTTTAACACTAACCTATTGCAATGTATTCTGGGATTTCATAAGCAGACTGGACATTCTCCACGATGATTTCGGTGATGGTTGGAAAAGTACAAAACTCCATAAATAGTCTATAAATTGGAACAAGGAGCAGTTGTGGCCATGATGCTAGCTTACTAGCGGTTAACGTTGCTATTCTCGTACCTTTAAGACATATTTATTGCACAATTTATTTCTTTTGGAAAAAAGCCAAGGGTGAAAAGCCTAACCTCAAAGTGTTCACCACACCACTGATATATAGAGATGATGGCAAGACATGTAGGAATCTGATGAGAAAAAGAATGCCCAACCGGTGTCTCCGATGTCATCTGCGGTCCATGCATACATGAGAGACAGTGAGAGACGGGAGTGTACTCCGGGTGGCGCACAGAGTGTAACTATGACCCAATGCTTACAGTCTGTGTTCCACCACTTGCGAAACCTGGTGAACTTTGACATTATACCCTATCACCCTTCCACACATCTCAACCTAAGCATGCCACACTCTCTGACTGTAATGATAGGACACAAGTGCAAACACACTAAAGACTTCCTGTTATTAATGTGTAGTATGTATCAATATTTTAAATATGCAACACAAGTGAGGACTTATCATATCTGAGAAGCTTTCACACCACGGATCTGGGTAGAGCTGGGCAGTATAACACATATAATATTGATAAGTATGACTATGTATTCAGTATATGACAATATGTATTGTCAGTATTTTTATAATAATAACAACAAATTCCGACTGTAAGCAGTTGATTAAATGACAAATATAATAATAATAAAGCTATAATTTTGTACAGAATTTTCCATTCTCTTTTTTAGCGTTAAACAAAGTAATTTTACAAACTCGGCTACTCTGACCTGTTCTGCTAGTGGAGAGTTCTGGAATAACAAGTAGATCTCAATGTCAACAGCACTGACAAGATACCGCTCCCATAAACAAGTCCAGTCCTTCTTGTCACAAGTTTGTATGCCTCACATACCATTCAAATATAACTTGACCATGTCTGAATCAGTGCCAGTATGTAATCAATTAATCTGGTGGCAACAAGTCCACACAAATCCTACATTTACATCCCACTTAAAGTGACCAAGATGACAGACAGATACAAGATAGACAGTCCTACAAGATGGACTGACTAACAGACCAATGGCAAAATGTTTAACAGCCAGAACACAGGGCTTGATTTCCATTTAAGTAACATCTTTGTATGACACACAGAAAGGAAGCTATTAAAGAACAATTCCCAAATCGAATCAGTTCATCTGCCGGTAACGGTGATGATTCTATACAAATCCTACAAATATTCAACCACTCGGTCTTCCGATATAAACGCATGGACAAAACATATTGCCTCCCCCCCCAGCGAATAGCAGATAAAACAGCCTATTATTTGAATAGTGCGTAAAATAAATAAGTGCTGAGTGAGTCTGTGGAATTCTTTTTCAAGTTAAAGATATGGGTGTAACGGATGATTTGGAGCAAGGCATCAATTTAGAAGGCAATGACTGAAATGAATTGAGGCAACGATCATAATTCGATTATTATAGATTATAATGGATTATAAATCGATTTATTATATTTTTTACCAAAAAAAAAAAACAAACAAAAAAAACTAACTAACAGATAAATGATTTGTTATAGAGAATTCATATTTTTAAACTGGTGTGTAAACAGCAAGGCGATTTGCCTGTAACTCCGGCACTTAAAATAGTCTTTCTGTATGTCATCATCGTTCACAAATTAACATTATGCCAACCCAAGATTCTGAACAAGGTTGGTCATATATCAGTCAGAGGCTGCTAAAGTGAATCAAAATCGTATCGTACCAGATTCAGTGGTAGCGTCAAATATCGAATCATTGCCTTAAGAACTGAAATCATATGATACCAGATTCAGTGGTAGCGTCAAAAATCGAGTCGTTGCCTTAAGAATCATAATCGTTTAGTACAAGCTTCAGTGGTAGCGTCAAAAATCGAGTCGTTGCCTTAAGAACTGAAATCATATGATACCAGATTCAGTGGTATTGTCAAACATCGAATCGTTGCCTTAAGAATCAAAATCGTATCGTACCAGATTCAGTTGTATTGTCAAATACTGAATTGTTGCCTTAAGAATCGAATGTGTGATATGATATGACCTACATGTTCACAATAATTCATTTTGTTATCTGGGGAGAAAGTTTTGGAAGAAAAAGCTTATAACTCTGATAAATAAATACGAGGACATACGTTTGTCTTATTTGCATAACATTTTGTTCATGAGGTTACAATAGAAAGGGCCACTGCATGCAAAAAGTGAAACCTCAGTACTACATGCTAAAAACGAGGCCACAGAAAGGCAGATCACACCACATGTCTGAAGTGCTTTTTATTCATATTAAACACATTAACCGTCGCTCGTATTTCAGTGTGCATGACTTGAGAAGGCGCCGGTTGATCAAATGGTGCATGACAAAAATCTCTGCTGCTGCTTTAAAAAAAACGACCTGATGCAAATAAACAGCGCAGCAAACCAAGTGTGTGTGTCCCAGTACTCCAGGTGTCGACTGAATAACCTCCCGAGAAGTTCAAACGACCACCACAGAAGTGTCACTTCCATTAACGCAGATAACAGTTAACATATTGGTGATAACTTGCTCAGGTCTTTCATTCACCTTTCTGAACCTATGCTAGCTAGCAAACTAGCACGGCTGTCATATCAATCAAACGCAGCACGCTACACGCCACAGCTTCATTTTAGTTCTCATATGCCTTAATGTTCAGCTCCTAGGATTTATATTCAAAGCCACAACCGAACTGGAGGCCCTAACAAACCAAGAACGTAGCAGCAACACACAAGCTACTGTTACCACGCAGACTCGCGCTAGCCAAAGTTAGCTTAGCATACACGGTGTGATTGCTAACTTACCTTGTTGGAAGCAGCAAAGCGTACTAGATTTCCTTACTCTAGCCGTCGTGTTTCCAGCAGATTATCTGTTTCTTAGCCACTTATTTGTAATTTTAGCAACGAACACCCAACTTAAGGGCGCATAAATCTAGTATCCGAGTTAAGTCATTGTAAACTTCACTTTTCCCCCTCACATGGGCTGTACTCATTATGTATTCTTCAGGAAGGAGAGGAGGAGCAGCTGACAAACACAACCTGACAGTTTTTTTTTTTTTTTTTTTTTGCTGTTTGTTTTGTTGTTTGTTTTTGTCATTTCAACAAACAAATAAATAGCCAGTACAATTCTGTTCTGAATAAAAATGAGACGCTCAGCTGTAAGGCTAGTCAAGTCAAGTACATTATATGGCTAAAGGTATACATGAGCTGAAGAAGGTTATAGTAACTTAAATAACCACTCTTTACAACTATTGTGTGCAGAAAAGCATCTCAGAAGGCACAAAACATCGAAGTTTGTGTATGTGGTCGGAAATATTAAGTGAAATATACACTATATGGCCAAAAGTTTGTTGACACCTGACCATTACACCCATACATGGTTCTTCCCCATTTGTTGCCACAAAGTTAGAAGCACACAATTGTCTAGAATGTCTTTGTATGCTGTAACATTAACTTTCCCTTCGTTGGAAATAAGGGCCTCTGACAATGCCCCTGTGCACAAAGCAAAGTCCATGAAGACATGGTTTGCCAAGGCTGATGGGGAAAATTCAAGTGGCCTGCACAGATCCACGACCTCAACCCCACTGATCACTTTTAGGATGAACTGGAATGCCAACTGTGCCCCAGACCTCCTGACCTGACATCAGTGCCCGACCTCACTGATGCTCTTGTGGCTGAATTAGCACAAATCCTCACAGCTTCAAAATCTTAACAGCAAAGGCGAACTAAATCTGGAATGGGATGTTCAAAAAGGGTGTGATGGTCAGGTGTCCACATACTTTCAGCCATATATATATTTGCACATACATGTACATAATATTCATTTATACCTCCATTCTATTATAGCTAATTTTAATCATTCATTCATCTTCAGTAACTGTTTTATCCTGTTAAGGATAATGGTGGATCCAGAACCTCTCCTGGTAATTTCTCCCACACTATGGCTTTAGATTCTTGCACAGGTTTTATGCCAGATGCCCTTCCTCCCATTTTATCCGTTCTTGGGACCCAGTGGCTGTGTCACATGCACACATGCATTCACACACTACAGACAGTTTAGAGATGCAAATCAACATACATGTATTTGGACTGGGGGAGGAAACCCCTGAAGCACAGGAAGAACATGCAAACTCCGCAGACACAGGGAATCGAACCCCCAGCCCTGGCGGTGTGAGGCAAACGTGCTAACCACTAAGCCACCATGGTTATTTTGTGTGCAATATCCCATAAACTAATTCTGATTTAGATCATATATACATATCCATGGAGATTCTAGTGGATTGGAATTCATTTGGAGAAATGCCCTACCTTTTTTTTTGCTTTTATGTTCAGCCCCACGTGGGCTATGACCAATGTCCACTCACTTCCTTTTGTCTTCAGATGTGTGACGATGGGTCAGATTTGTCCAGCCATCAGGAATACTGTACGATAGAAACAGCCCTGTATGAGTAACTACATATGGACATGCTGTATTAATTATAAAAGCTAGTTCTGAATCAAGCTTGTAAGCCAAATACTTTGGATTTAATAAAGCATTTAACAAGATTATGCTTAAATGTCTGACTTTTTCAGGTAAGGTATTCTGTCAGTGTCATATATCACTTAAAAGGAAGACTACCTCACAGTATGCACCCTTATAGCACATACAGGGCTGAATTTGATTTTCAGCCTTTAGCAGACAGTCTGTCTATCTATCACAATGCATCAACACCATTAGACAGAAAATGCTGACGGATGGGGAAAGAAGGTTATTTCTTCATCTTTCTCAAAGGCAAACATTTGCTGCTCTTGCTTACTGTCATTCACATACTCTTTGTCCATGTCAGGGGAGACATACTCACTCACTCACTCTCTCTCTCTCTCACTCACACACCATTTCTGCTCACAATACCCCCCTCCCCTTCTCCAATTCATTCCAAAGGTCAAAGTCACATGAGGGTTTGAAGGACAGACGAGGCAACTCACTCTATCGCACTGCATGCGCATGCAGAAAAACACAGTTCCACCTGGGTGATAATTTACCAAGCTTTAGGAGATACAGAGAGTGATTATAGATGTTGACAACACAAAGAAAGTGATACGAAAGAGGAACAATAATGTATGGACTCAACTATATGCCCACATTTCTACTTGTTAAACATTTCCTTAATAGGAAATCTAGGAAACTACCATTTGGTGCAATTTGTTGCTGATAAATGCTGTTATGAATCTAAAAAAAATGACAAGATGGGATTTAATTCAAAGTAAGAATAACTTTGTAAGAATACTCAGTGTGACTGTATGGAAGAGTCTTGAAAGGCTTGTTTTACCAAAGCAAACATAATTAAATGAAATTCATGTTTTTAACACTTGCAAAAAATGTTAAGATCAAGGAGCTTAAGTACTCAAGTCAGGCGCAAACGTATTGAACTTTGTGAATTTAAAGTAACGACCCAGTGAGGGATCTTAGAAGAGATATGCAGAGGTGTTAATGGCAGATTGTTCTTTGACCTGCAACAACCATCTGTGCTTTTCTTTTCTTTCCTTTTTTTTTTTTTTAAATGAATGACTTACTATTCTTTCATACTTTTACTGTTATTTCTATAACATAGGAAGAGCAACTAATGTAATGTTAATTTAAAAGATTTTGTGGTTACAGAGGCTAAACAAATTGATATGATAACAAATATCAATTAATAAAGTTGCCTTTGCCTGACTATTAACAGCCAAAAACTTTATAACTGAATGTCAGTGAATTATTGAAAATATGATGTATAAAATATCAGGTCTCTGGTTTAAAATAAAGGCAAAGCCTTTGCCAGAATGTGCCATGTGATGCCCAGAGACCCAGACAAAGAGATTAGTTTCCAGAACGCAGTTTTGTTTCATATATTGCTTTCATACGGAATGAACACCGCAGAGAAATACAGCCCACTAACATTATCAAGGGAGTAAAGAGAAAATGTGGCATGTTGCCCAAGGTGAAGGAGACGTCCGAGCCATCAGAATGAGATATTCACAGCAACCACATAAACGTGTTGTAAAACTTCACACACGTGAAGTGAAGTCACAGATCGACCGATTGCCTTATCTGAAGGCCAGTGTGTGAAACCAATTCACAAGCAGAGATATGAAACCGGGGTTATTAGCCTTCTGTTTTTTTTTTTTTTTGGCTAAAGCACACGTGTAACAAGAGCATACAGCAAAGATTGCCAAAACAGACTTCAAAAGGTGACATTGCAAAGTGACTGGTGAAAGGTTCGTTTCTAAAATTGGATTACTACTTCTTAAAAGCAAGGATTCCCACGTCAGTCCCAGTCTTTTGGCCTGAACCAGCATGTAAAGTGAATGTCTGAGTTTTGGAAGTAATATGCAATGCAACTGGAAGACTGCACACTCCTGAATCAGGTAGACATTTGTATAAATGACCAACCAATACATATCAGTTTCATTAGGCCTATTTAGAAACTGGTTAACCAATGAATGAGTCTATTTTAGTAGGTCAAAGTGGACCATGTGGCACTTTGGAGTGTCCTGAAAATGCTGAACGAATAAAACTATCATTAATTAAGTCCTCAGCAAAATCATGCAATTACTATACACCAAAGATACACTTTTCACTGAATGTCAGTTCGCCTCATGAGGCTCTGACGTGGGTCTGGGTTTATTTTCGGACTGCAAACTGAAGGCCAATGGGAAATGACCGATGTAGTGGGAAGCAACTGTACACATTATTATGGACTAAGGATTAGGACAACATGATCAAGGTCAGCACGCATCAACACACTGTTCCAGCCTATGCGGACTTTCTTCTTTACTTTACACACCGTGCCACCAATACACAACTACTGGAAGGGGGGGGGGGGAGTAAAAACCCCCCAAACATCTGGCATATTGTTATGAAAGACTTTTGCTGTCTGACGTGGCAAAGAAAACGATATAGCCTGTAATTTACAAAGTAAACTTAGTGATGTCCTGAACACTATGAAAATAGATGATTAGATAGGTGCAGTGGACAGTTCATTAGACACACCGTACTAAGTGTGTGATAGTGTGAGATTGGAGTTAGGCTCGAGATTAGGCTATTTCTGCATCTCTGATAAGCTACTTACCAGCATTTGTGGGGGGGGGGAAATATTGCTGAAGTCGATTTGCGAGACAAGGTGCAAGTCTCACAAGTCGCACAACATCGTCGCCTTGTCCTCCAACAACACGCTCCGGTTTTAAAGAACGCACACGCGCGCGCGCGCGCGCACGCACGAATGGTATATCTTGAATGCGGCTCCGTGTGGCGGATCAACTTTAACCTCACAGCAGCTTTCGGATTGGAGCTCGAGACTACAGACTATACACGAGACAGATCTGACATGACACCCCGAGATCTTCAATGCAGACCAGGAGAACGTGTTTTTAATCCAGTGCTTGTCCGCTGGAAGGCTTTCTGAGGTGCTTATAAAGCGCTTTCGGTTGCCACTGGAAGCCTGAATCCTGCCTTCAGCTGATCCTGCTTACGTCCGTCCCCCTTCTCTCTCTCTCTCTCTCTCTCTCACACACACACACACACACTCACACTCTCTCTCTCTCTCTCTCTCTCTCTCACTCACACACACACACACACACACACACACACACTATATTTCTCCTCCTCTTCCCTCTCCGTTACGTCGTTTTCCATGCCGTTCTTCGTCATCAACGCCGCAACGCCGGAGAGAAACCCAAACGAATCCATGTTAGGCACCGAGTGCACTATGTAGGGTGCAGATCCCATTATTAGACACCCTATCCAGTGCGCGTGTGCAGTGAGCGACTCGGGATTCTCCCTCTGGTCTACAGTGAAGTCTGGGTCTGACTCACGAGTTAACATGCTTTTGATCTTGCAGCTTCCCCCCCTGCTTAACTGGCATGTTTCTATTTTCAGACTTTTAACAAGTTTAAAAAAAAGGGGGGGTGGATCTGGTAGTTTACAGAGCTTTAACATTAGTTGTAGATATATGTAGAAGACTATTTGATTTGATTGACTACTTGAACTGTTCAGATATGTGTTCACGGATAGGCTGACTTGAGTTACAAAATATAACTTACCACATTCAATATGTATCAGTTACAAAACACTTAAATGTGGTGTAATTCCGCTTTCGGTTAAAAAAAAAATGAATGCATGAGTTGCTTGAGCCCACTTCTGTTTCAAATTTACCATATGCAACAATATAGACAATCATTTGTGTTATGTATGATTTTGGGGGCTAGTAGGTGGTGTTGTAATGCGGCAGAATGCGTTTGGCCCGGATGTAAATCCCGCATGGCTTTAGATGGCATGGAAAATTCTTGGTCTCGTGACACTGACCCAACTCTGCGGCCTTCCCCCGGTCAGCTGGCTCGACTAAAGCTCCGGCAGCTCACACACTTCACTCCCCACAGACTGAGCAGAGCAGAGGAAACAATCCCGAAAGTCTCCAGTGCCACTGGTAACTCGAACCGGAAACGCAGGCGCGTGCTGTGCTGACCTCAGTGATCATGCGGGTTTGATGAAAGAAAGAAAAGAAAAAAAAAAAAAACAAACAAAAATAAAAACAAACAAAACTGATCTACCATTGCACAAATCATAAAGATAAAAATGATAGAAGATGAGTCATCTCTGGGTACGCATGGATACAGTACTAATAAAAGAGCTCTGTATAGCCTACAGGGGAGGGACGCTGTGTTCCCGGTGTCATTGAGAATCTGCAAGCGACCTTGAATTCAAGGTCATTCATTCCCCGACGCCGCATAGGCTATACACCGCATTTACAGCGGAAGTGCTCTGTGCTGCTGCATTATGTCCACATAGAGAATTAGAAACCATGTCACGACAAGAGATGACTTTTTTTTTTTTAAACCATCTGCTTTGTGCAGTTCATCAGTTTAACACAAATCAGCTCCCTCATGTATTGCAGTTATGTAGTTTTTGATCGTTTTTTTTTTTTTTTTTTTTCCTTTGTAGAAGTGCTGTGTAAATTGTTATGACTTTGCTGTGAGGAGGTCATGCATCAGTCCTGCATGCAGGACTGGGGTCATGACCCCAAGACAGCTGCAAGTATACAAATACTAAGAGTCACACATGGTCGGGTAGGCTACACTATCCAATTTCCTATTTGTCTCCTGTAGCCTAATATAACACCCTAACACCCAGACACGTGCAAAAGTGGGTATGCTTTAAAACAAATCACAATGTCGAGTGGTATATGATTATATATATATATATATATATATATATATATATATATATATATATATATATATATATATATATATATATATGAACCTATGAAGGTAGCCTGTACATTGTGGAACTTGTGAGCTCAGCACATTTGTATAGCTAAACTAAACATACAAATATATTCATAATCCCATCCTGTACTGTAACACAAAACAGAATTCTATCACACTTTATGTGATGTTTTCGTCCTTGTTATGTCTCCATAGTCCTTTATTATACAGTCGTCAGCAAATCGCGCCAGTCATCAATAATTCCCAGGCTATAAATAGACTGAAGGTACAGAGTAGGATACAGAAGCGCAGTATAATAAATTAGGCAACAACATGGCGCCCCCTAGTGGTCGAGTTTCCACTCGGCTTTGTCGAATGGTGACGTCAACACCTAACGTCCTTGAGCACAAGGTCACACGTTTGAGAGGCTGAGACAGCTGAGGAGACACTAATGCATGCGGGCTAGCTCTGTTTGTATGCATAACGTCCCCAGAATTGATTTTCTGAGCTCAAACTGGTTTTCTAATTATAGAGAAATAAATAGAAATAAATATCATAAATATCTTATTGTGGCTTTTATTATTATTTTTTAAAGAACAAAAAAAAAAAAAAAAAAAAAAAAAAACAAACCTTGAGCAGGGGAATGGGCAGGGATGACACTCATCACATGCTTCAATAGTAAAAAAAATATATATATTTTTTAAAAATAAAAAAATATTTAATATTACTCATCACATGCTTCAATAGTAAAAAAATATATATATATATATATTTTTTAAAAATAAAAAATATTTAATCTACTTAAACCTTCACTTATCTTAGTGTTTATGAAACTTCATACTGTACACACGGCTTTTTGTTTTAATTCACACATTGCACAGGTACGTAGATCTATTAGCCTATTTTTTTTTTTTTTTTTTTTTTTTTAAACATGGCTGTTAATTTAAGTGACACATAAAACAAAATCCTGGACAGATTTATAAACTTTGGAAATCCCAGCTGCATAAAAAAGATCACTTCTGGGTAACAAAGGATGTCTATTTCTTATTATTATATTTACTGTTACAGAATGCACTTTGTAAGGCACACATACATTTTTAGAAGTCTTGGACAGGCTCAAGTTTAGAAATTCAAATTCATTCACATGCAGTACAGATATCCACACATATTATTAGCGATAATATGTAACTAATACCCATCTTCCAAATTCTTTTACATTACCTATAGCTTGAGAGCTTGCCCCAGCAGAGAGCCTAGAGAGAGCAGGAGCATGCAGACGGAGTGGAGCAGAATGGTGGCCATGTTCCTCTATGTAGTGATTAGTAGAGGTCAGATGTGACAGCAGAGTTGCAGAAACGTCCTTTGCAAAGTTTAAGTCAGCCCTCAGGAGACAAAACAAGCTCTTGTGCGTAGGACTGCATAAGTTAAAGGTGCCGTTTGTTGTTTTCTTCAAGACTTATAAAGATATAATTATTAGTATAATCAAAACAATGACTTAGATTAATTTGATGTGCAATACTGCAATGCGTTTATTTGACTAGTTCATTCTCTTTAGGTTTATGTTGATATTTTTCCAGTCCAGAACTAGGCTTTGTCTCCAGTCAGAGCAGTGTAGCTCAGCTCTACAGCTTTTCCCTAAAAAGGAATTCATAAGACATATGTAGTTTCAGAAAAAGAGGGATGGGTTGATTAGGGAAAAAAGAAAAGCCTGTCAGAGTTTGTTAATTGCAATTTGCCTTGTAGGCAGCCGAGGACTCTAAACATGACAAACTGCTTTTTTGTAATTGTCAGGCCGTTTTATTTATGGCAGCATGTAATTCTTTATGCTCAACAAGAATTCAATTGGAGCAGTGGAACATTTCTATACAACCAAACTTGTAACCTGTTTTGTTTTATATAGTGATGCACAATTTATGTGAACATTTTATTGCAACATTTCGGTCACAGATGTGCCAGTTTTGTGAGAGTTCTGTCACAGACATACTTTTGGATGGTGTTATGTAAGATCAGGCTCTGATGCAAACCATGGTACAATTACATCATCTGTACTCCACATTGCAGATAATGGCTGATGGTGTGATCTTGTCTGCCTGCTGGTGCGCTCTCAGTTTTGCAAATGACAAATGAAGTTTCGTTTTAGGATCCTATAATCCTCCATCTAATGTTAGCCTTTTCTGTGTGGTGTAAATCATGATCAGCTTGCCCATAAACATGCTTCTGTATTAGTGAAAGAGCTGTTTTTTTCTGTGAATGCAGGGACACCATGTCTTGCCTGACTCCCATTTACACTGATCCACTTAAAGCTCAAAAATGTGTTCTACCCTGAGCTGCCAGTTAATTAGGTACACATCTAACTTCACTTAAATGTTCATTATTGTTTAAATTATTTTCCCCACTGTTTCTGCCCAATTTGGTCACCTGCCAATTCCCACTCACCAGCCATCTCTCCACTATCATACAACAGCTACCAGCCAGGAAGGGTGAACGCTAACACATGCTTTGTCCAAGACACATGAAGCAAGCCAACATTTCAAACTGCTGCTCATGCTGCATCACAGGGCAACGTAACACGCTCTAAGAAAAGTGCTATCTACCCTCTTCCGCATACCTGAGCTCACAGACACCCACGATTGGCTAGTGTCACTGTGATTGACATGGGAGAGAGAGTAATACCATCCCTCCCACCCAGTGAGCATGGACAATTTTGCTCTGTAAACTTCCGATCAATTCAAACTTGCGATCTCCCAACTGTTGGGACTTGGGGCCCAGTCATTTTTTCTTTCTTCTCTCTTCTTTTTCTTCTTCTTACTTTTCCCCCCCTCTCTTCCATTTCTTTACATCTGTTCTTTAATTTCTCTCTCCCTCTCTCATGAGTGGTTTTAATAGTTCAAAAAAGGTAACACACTCTATTTGTTATATATTTGCTATATTTTGCCAACAAAGTCCTTACTGTCCTTATTTCTCCAACGAGGAGGATTGTGTGGTGGGTTAAAAAAATAAAATAAAAGTAATTTAGAACCCTCACAACTGAACCTTTGAGGAGTAGGAAAAAAAAGTTGCCTGGTTGGAAAAATCCAGGCTTTTCTTGCATCAGAATTTGGCACAAGCAAAAATGGCTTAAATCCATGGAATCATCCTGTCTGGTGTAAAACCAGTAATGGTAGTGTGATGGTGTGGGAAAAGTTCTCCTGGCTCTTGATACCCATTGAAGAATGTTTGAATGGCAAAGCCTGTCTGAACATCATTCCTGGCAAACTTTGTTCATTTGTAGCTACAGTTAATCCGCATTGGTTCAAGTTCAAGTTCAGTTTATTTGTATAGCACTTTTAACAATGGACATTGTCCCAAAGCAGCTTTACAGAAGTATATAAATTCAGGACATAGATTTTAAATTGATGAATTTATCACCAATGAGCAAGCCAGCGACAAAGGTGGCAAGGAAAAACTCCCCGAGATGATATGAGGAAGAAACCTTGAGAGGAACCAGACTCAAAGGGGAACCCATCCTCATCTGGGTAACACCGGATAGTGCAATTATAAGTAAATAAATCTCTTCTATAAATGTACCAGTACCACACGGTCAAATAGCAGTTGTGAGACCATGAAAAATTCATTACAGTTTTTATATGAAGTCTGTTTTGTTGAACTTCACCACTGTAATCCCAATGATCTTTAGGCTGCACCGTGTGGGGCCATCCTCAGCAGCAGCATGTGACATCCAATTGATGAGATCTCCAACCAGAAGTAGGGCATCAGGATGGATCGGGCAGGTCCAGAGAGCAGAAGGGGTCGGGATCACTGGCATCATTGTAATGGACGCTTTCAGCATGATAATACACCATATCACAGAGATGTATTAATGTTCACTATTCACATTATATCTACAGTATGTATCATAATATTTAGGTCTATGTCACATAAAAAGCCATAAATAACGATGGTTTTAGTGTTATTTTTATTTCAAGTCCATAAAAATGTAATATAGGAAGGAAAATGATGAGCATCCAATCAGCTACTTGATACTGTGAGGAATTATTATAACTGTATTTACACCATGAATACCTGCAATACCAAAAGTGTTATTTTATCCTGATACTGTTATCATATTGCCACATCGCTCACCCATGATTGTCATCGAACAGATTATAGAAAATGACATTGAGAATGTATTGGCCTGTATAGTCCTTGGATTTCAGCTATATCAACCATCTTTGTGATGAGGCAGAAAAGACTGTTCACAATAAGTCCAATTTCAGCATAGCATAATCATTTCTGCATGGTACAACATACTTGCACTAGAGGGCTATTCGGACAGGACTAGTTTTATATTGGGATAGGTTGGGTAATGTAATAATTACTCAAGCTTTTCTGTGATTTTAATGCTGTGCGAACTGGTCATGTCAGTTATTTTTCCGGACTGCGTGTTCCTGTGCCAGTGAAGATTACAGCGTCTTTTACCTTCTATAAAACGCCCTGTAAAAATAATCCCAGGTTAAACTAATCCCGTGCGAACTGACCTTAAGGTATCTAAAATGTTGTCGGATACTACTCTGGAGGCCAAAGGAAGCACGACATGCTACTAGGTACTGTAGGTGGAAATTATTTGTAGATGACAGAAGGAAATCGTTGAGGATCTGGTTGCATTGTGCCACTAACCACTCAGACTAACTATGAGAGGAAGAAAAAATTAGGTGAGTTCGGCTGCGATAAAGAAGGGAATTATTGACTCAATGCAGAATGCACAGTGTGAGAAGGTGCTGGTCAGATTTGGGCAGAAGCAGAGGCATACAGCAGGTATCTCTGGAAGTGTCAGGCCATGTTTATCACAAAGTCATTCAAGCACACACACACACACACACACACAACACACACAACACACACACACAGCTACCACTATGTCTGCATCAACTGGAACTATAGTTCAAAAGATGACCACTACAAACAAAAAGATGTGTTCAGAACAAACATTTTATTACAGGAAATATTATCGCTTTGCAGGTATTTGGATTCAGATGAAAAATGATGTTATTTTTAATTTATCAGAAACTTCCGAAAGGAGGACACCAACAACCCGAATATCCAAACCTACACTTCTGCCATGCATTACGGACAGTTAAATTGTAAACTTGTTTTTCTCTTATAAAACCATGCTGTTTAAACATGACCAAGTGCATTCTCCTTCAAACCAGTGGTCTAGTACAAGATCCTCCATTTAAACTAGCTTTACTAACCAGAGAAGGACACAAGCATTACAATTCCTGACTCCTCAGTGCAGAAAAAGAGTCAAAAGTCAACATCCAGAGGATCAACAAGCTTGATCTGTATCATGAGTATATACTGGAAGCACATATTTTCAAGTTGATTAATCACTGAATTAAATTAAATTCATGAAATCAACAACTCAATTAAACGATTCTGCTGTATTTATGTTAAACAGCTAAAAAAGAGATTGAGGCACAACAGTATAGGCTTATTGTGTTCTAACATGAAATACTGATGGACTAATCCTTCCCATCTGTTAAACTTTCAGTTCATCATAGAAATGTCTAGTTTAATGAATAAATAAAGATTTGGATCTTTTGTCATGAGGTAAATGTTCATGAAGCCTTTGGAATTATATGGATTTCTGCATATATGGCTCCTAATGTGATCTAATGGTTATTGTCGTAGTATAAGTAAGGAAATAAATATAAAACAATAGAGCATGCTGTTATAGGAAAATAATCAATGACAGGGTGGTATGTGTCAGGTTTGGGAGGCGAAGATGGATGCAAGTGCAGATATTATTTATTAAGTAAGGTGCAAAAAAGAAAAAAGACGAACTGAAAACTAAGACAATAAATATGAACGAAGCAAAAAACATACAAACTATGAGCAATACTGTGGCAGAAACGACAACACACGAATACAACAACAGAAGCTGGACAATGAAAACCACAGAAACCATAACTTAAATAGGGGCACTTGTTAGGAATAACACAAAACAGGTATGAGTGATCAGTGAGACATGTGACATGGTCATGTGACACGCTGGGGCTTCTGGGTAGTGTAGTTCTCAGCCACATTCGGCGCAACCATGACAGTGTGATGTGTTACCACCCTAAAGTGGATTATTTTCCTTTAACAGCATGTGTTTTATTCCTCCTATACAACAGGAATTTGCCAGCACTAACAATATTTTATTTCTTTTTTCATAAGAACGAAACACATTGTGTTTTATCAGTATGTAGTTGTATAATGCTGTGGAACGTCTTTATAACTTATGTTATAACAGTCACTAGAAGCAGTCATTCCCTCACCAGCCACTCTTTTTTGCTTTTTTGAAGTTAACCCATCTTTTCCTGGGTCCATTAAAAAAATGATCAAATGGGAAAAGAAAAGCATGATATGCAAAAGGCACAAGGGACGAACTCCTGGATCAGTAAGAGGCATCAGAATGTGATGTCAGAGAATGTTTGGGTGTGTAGTACAGTCAGGTCGGTTTAATTAAGAAATTATTGTAAAGAGCACAAAAGCAGGCTGAAGGCCACCATGACAAGAGCTGAATGTGCTCAAACGTATCACACAGGCAATCCAGCTGCAGCACCAAGAACAGCCAGCAGCTGGAGCTAAGAGCTTTGTTTTGGTATCTACATGCACATGTGACGGCTGATCTCCCACCCAGTGTCATCAGTCACATGCTGACAAAAAAAGGTCTACTTCTGCTTCTCTCATTCTAGTGCTATACCAGACATGAAGAAATTGACAACAAGGGAAGTGTAAACTAGTGAAGTCTTTCCAACCAACCCTAAAATGCACTTCTGAGGAAGCACCTTTCCCTCACATTTGACACATTAAGGCTGTGGTGAAGCAGGTGGGGTGCTATTAGGTGGTGTTATAAGAATTCCTCCATTGGGCGCTGTGTGCTGCTGCTTAGAGGGGCTAGTTTTGGGTGTTTTCTTTCCTACTGGTCTCCTAGGACGTCTCCTCTTAGCCTTGTGCATTGCAGCCCTTTTGGAGTCAGGCCTGTCCAGGAGCGGGTCCAGGTGAAGCTTGCCACTAACAGCATCTGAGGACTCATCAATATAGGCTAGATTTTCTCCAAAGTAATCCAGTGGTTGTGAGAATGTGGGGTCTGTTATTTCTTTCCTACCAACCATGTCTGGCACCTGCTCCGTGTGGGCCACCTCTGAGCTCGTCTCAGATTCCGAGTCTGATTCATTGGATGTATATGAGTATGAGGAGGATCCAGATTCAGATTGGCCATCATAATATCCGTTCTCTCGTCTCCTGATTTCTCCTGGACCGATATTGCCTGGAACACTTTGGCTGGTTCCATGACTGCGCTGGCCATGGCGACGTTTTCGTCGTCGACGCTTAAACGGGTCGTCCAGTTTGCCAGAGATGCGGAAGTCCACAGACATGTTCTGGATGTTCTGAGTCCAGTCAGTGGCATGTGCTCTGAGCTCTTCCATCTGAGAAAGGGGAACAGAGTTACAGATGCATTGCTTTTATTTTACAGATAGTAGACAATATAGCACCAGGCAAGATAAGGACTGGTTTGGAGTCAGATTGATCTGGAAACAATCCAAAGTGAGTGGTTAACTCCATCTGAAGTACATACTGGCATAAGATCAATAATCTACCATATGTACAATAAGAGGAAAGTTGTAGGGTGCCAGTGAGTGAAAAGAAATTTAATTTGTTTCCATTAAATTATATATTATGTTCTAGCAAGTAAAAAGTATAACTTGTATATAGGTATTTGACAGGTTTATACAGTGCCTTGCATAAGTATTAACCCCCTATTGAACTTTTCCACATTTTGTAATGTTACAACCTGTAACTGGAAATGGACATAATTGGGATTATATATCCTGAATTTACACAAAATTGCCCATAATTTAGAATATAAACTGCCCATAAAATCAAAATAATTGCAAATGTATTTACAACTAAAAAAGTAAAAGTTATAATTGCATAAATATTCACCCCTGTTGATGTAAAAGCCCTAAATTAATTCCGGTGCAACCAGCTGCCATTAAAAGTCACATAATTAATTGGAATGGAGTCCATCTGTGTGCAATTAAAGAGTCAAATGTTCTCAATATAAATATACAGTATCACGAAGACTAAGAAGCTATCAAAACAAGTCTAGGACAAAGAATAATCAGGGTTTGGCTATAAACAATACCTCAAAATTTTAATGTCACATGGAGTACCATTAAATCCATTAATAAAAAATAGAAAGAATATGGCACACAGTATGGCCACAACTCTGCCCTGAGGAGGCTGACCACCAAAACTCAGTGATCAGGTAAAGAGGGGATTAGTCAGTGAAGCAACACTATTCACACCAACCGAGGATGAATACTTATGCAGTCACAACTTTTATATATATTTTTTTATTTTTAAAAAGTACATAAATTTGCACACTATATTGATTTCCCCCCACTTCAGTATTATGGGCTAGTCCATATCTTCCAGGATGTAACACTAGAAAATATGGAAAAGTTCAAGGGGGTGAATATTTATTCAAGGCACTGTAATTGCAAAACTAAAAGGCATGAGTATACAACACTAGTTTTGTCTGTAACTTACTTCAGCACGGGTTTTTCTGGACAGGACTCGTAGCCAGTTCCCTATCATGGTGAGGATGGAGGCAAAGTAAGCCAATCCAAGTAGGATCCAGAACCACACCAGAGGTTTATACCAGTGGTCTGTGCCCTCAGCCCCTCCATCACCTACGCAAGAGGTTTTAAACAATTAAATGACTTACACTAGGCTGAAGAGTTAGCTGTGGATATCCACACAGTCCTCCAGAGGGGAATAAAGCCAGAAATGGTCATATAAATAACCAGCACCGGCTCATGACTATAAATTTGAAATTGGTAGGACAACATTAAAAATGACATAGCCTCAAAAAAATTAATTTGAGAGGCTATCACAATTAACTTATTCTACAGTCTATCTAATGAATGTTTAAGGTGACCCCTTAATAAGCAGTTGAGAATCAACAACAGACAGCCACCCAGCATACAGTCTAGCAGCTCATTCTGAGCAGATTTAGATGTTCCTTTGTTGAACTGTGTTCAGTACAACAGTTGTGTTTCCCATTGCAGTATGTGAGATGCACACAGAAGATCTACAGTGGTGCTTGAAAGTTTGTGAACCCTTTTCTACATTTCTGCATAAATATGACCTAAAACATCATCAGATTTTCACACAAGTTCTAAAATTAGACCCCAGAAAGAACCCAATTAAACAAATGAGACAAAAATATTATACTTGGTCATTTATTTATTGAGGAAAATTATCCAATATTACATATCTGTGAGTGGCAAAAGTATGTGAACCTCTAGGAGTAACAGGTAATTTGAAGGTGAAATGAGTGTCAGATGTTTTCAATCAATGGGATGACAATCAGGTGTGAGTAAGCACCCTGTTTTATTTAAAGAACAGGGATCTATCAAAGTCTGATCTTCACAACACATGTTTGTGGAAGTGTATCATGGCATGAACTGGACTCCACCAATCCACAGTCAGACAGTACGCATTTGTGTACAAATGGAGGAAATTCAAGACCAGTGTTACCCTTGTCCGCATGGTCACAAAGGAACCCAAGGTAACTTCTGTGCAACTAAAGGCCTCTTTCACATTGTCTAATGTTAATGTTCATGAATCTACCACCAGGAGAACACTGAACAACAATAGTGTGCATGGCAGGGTTGAAAGGAGAAAGCCACTGAACATTGCTGCCCGTCTGCGGTTTGCAGAGATCACGTGGACAAGCCAGAAGGCAATTGGAAAAATGTTTTGTGGATAGATGAGACCAAAATAGATCTTTTTGTTTTAAATGAGAAGCATTATGTTTGTAGAAAGGAAAACACTGCATTCCAGCATAAGAACCTTATTCCATCTGTGAAACATGGTGGTGGTTGTACTGCGGTTTGGGCCTGTTTTGCTGCATTTGGGCCAGGACGTCTTGCCATCATTGATAGAACAACGAATTCTGAATTATATCAGCAAATTCTAAAGGATAATGTTAGGACATATGTACATGAACTGAATCTCAAGAGAAAGTGGGTCATGCAGCAAGTCAACGACCCTAAGCACACCGAAAATGGTTAAAGAAGAATAAAGTTAATGTTTTGGAATGGCCAAGTCAAAGTCCTGACCTTAATTCAATAGAAATGTTGCGTAAGCACTTCATGTGAGGAAACCCACCAACATCCCAGCGTTGAAGCTGTTCTGTACTAAAATTCCTCTAAGCCGATGTGCAGGACTTATCAACAATGACCAGAAATGTTTATTTGCAGTTACTGCTGTACAAGGGTTCACACCAGATGCTGAAAGCAAATGTTCACATACTTTTGCCACTCACAGATATGTAATATTGGATAATTTTCCTCAATAAATAAATGACCAAGTATAATATTTTTGTCTCATTTGTTTAATTGGGGTCTTTCTGGGGTCTAATTTTAGAACTTGTGTGAAAATCTGATGATGTTTTAGGTCATATTTATGCAGAAATGTAGAAAAAGGTTCACAAATGTTCAAGCACCACTGTAATATGATTAAGCAGGGTTGCTAAGTTTCAGCAAAATTTCCATCCAAACTACAATCCAAAAACCACACAAAAGATCTGAATCTAGCCCAAAAATATTCAGGCACTGGAAAAGGGAGACATTCTTTTCTTCTTTTTCTCAGCATTTGCATGTGAAACAAGGACACCTTCAATGCACCCACCTTTCTGATGTACAGACATTATCCTGCATTAGTTTTATTTGAGAGATATTCAAGTTCATAGCAGTTTTTCATATCATCAAGTAATATTAAAATGGATGAAATGAGGCTTTGAAGTGTACCTGCTACATAGTCCCCAAAGCCCACAGTGGTGAGGGTGATGACTACAAAGTATGCGGATTCCAGCAAGGACCAGCTCTCCACCTCCTGGAAGACCAGCGTGGGCACAAAGACGAAGAGTATACAGCCCAGCAGGATTGACAGTACGGCAGAGATGATTCGGACAATAGTGGGACTAACTTTCCACTTCTGTCAGCATCAGAACAGAAACAAGAAATTATAGAAAATTAAGAAGAAAATCTTTTTAGAGTAGCCAGACAATTCATAAAGAGTGTGTATGTATGAAATATATGCAAACAATGTAAAGGTTAATTTAGTCAGTGATGTTTGTTATTAATATCATCATCATCATCATCATCATCATTATCATCATCTCAGTCTCTCACCAGGAAGAGCATCTCTATCTTAGCAATAGCATTCCTCAGCCCAGTTCCTAAATGGTCCCCTACTCCAGCTAGCAGGAACCCAAACATGGGGATCCCCACCAGGGCATAGCAGATACAGAACAGCTTTCCCCACTCTGTCTTTGGGGAGATGTTCCCATAACCTGGAGCCCACAGGAAAACGCTATGTGATTTGAGGCCCTGATATTTATAGAGAACTTGCAGGGTGAACAATCCGTACAATGCATGAAGCAGGCCAGTGCCTGGGAGTTAAAAGGGAGCAGGGCTCATGCAGCTTTGTAGAAATGCCATACCAATGGTGGTGATGATAGTGCCAGAGAAGAAGAAAGCACTGGCAAGGTCCCAGCTGCTGCTGAATGTGTCATTGTTCTTTGGGTCAACCCCGTCCCCAATGGCATCTGTAACCTTCTGCAGAGCCATAAAGAATAATAGTTTAGACGGCTGGTATGTTTAGACAGCAACCAAGTACACACCAGGCTGGCATTCCTTCCACTTGATCAGATTACTGTGTATAAGGCATCATTGTGTAACCATGTGTTGAAATTGTGGCAATGAATATCACCAGCCATCAGTTTAGTTTTATTTTTTTCTAATTAGCTTAAGACAAATGTCATGGATGTAACAATGAAAGTTGACAGCCAATTTAAACTGAACATAACAGCAGGTGATTCCTTCGGCTCTGTACACTGTGTATTGTACAGCCACCTTGCATTTATGTTTATTGGCCATTTTATTAGGTAGCCATGATATGGTGCACTTTTATAGGTAAAACCAAGTAAAACCCACAACACTGCTGCACCTGATACAAATGAATATATAATCAGTGGTGTTTCTATGGTGGTCCATTTCCATTGATGAACAGAATAAACCTATATCTTATATTTACCTGTCAAAATGGCTAATAATTATAGCTACAAGGTAAGTGTATGTGATAAATTGGCAGCTCAGTGTATTTGAACCTATTCATACTGTTCATTGTTTCTTGAAAAAATATTTTTTTAGATCTTTTTTTTTTTTTGTCGAATGCTTGGATTTAGACTTGAGTAGAGATATCTCAAAAATGGCCTCCCATAGACTTTCACTGGGTTTCGGTTTGAGAAATAATACTGTATACTCATGTATACAAGCATAAAAAGCAACATAAGGTTGCTTTGGCAGTTGATAATATGCAATGTACTGTATCTATGAGTCAATATTGTCATATTAACCTAACAGCTAGAATTCAAGTCAATCCCCAGTTCCTGTTCCTTGTATATTCTGTAATAAGGTTTGTTAGAATACATTTTCCTTAAATGAAATTATGCAAGCATGACATTTTTCTTCCTCTCACATACTGTATGAACAAACATGTCTGATGATGAGGTGAAAATGTTTTCACATGAAGTACATTTGTATTTATTTGAACTGGAATATACCAATGTAGCAAATGCATTTGTTGCTAGGAGCCAGACCTCATTTTACTACATTTTGAAGTGTTGGCATTTTTAGACTGGCTTTCTGACTGGTTCCTGATTTAGACAGTTGCTGCTCAAAGTGCTTTTCTCTAATGAAATTCCCCTGGTTGTTTGGAAGCTAAATGAGCAAATTGGTTACTGAAAATGTACTCTTACTGTGCCAACGTTCCATCATCTTGTAGAAGATATCTTTTCATTACTCGTGATGGGACAAGACAATGTCTTACCATTTTGGCAGTTTTTGTGTTCAGCTGCAGGAAAGAGCAATGACATGCGGGAGCGATTCACTACTAATAAAACTCAGTTATGTGAAATGCGCATTATTAAAATTTACATGCAATCTGTGGTATGCCAATTTTAATATAAAATGACATTAATAGCCCAATTGTTGACAAATATTATTTCATTGCATTAACAGCAAGTTAGGGTTTCTAATATGCATAGCGTTTTCATAGAGTAATGTCTCGTGTAAGCCGATGCAGGTTAATTTTTAAGCTTGACAATACATATCCTCAAACAATTTCAAACAATTCTGAAACCTGAATAAAATATATTTTTGAGATGTAGTGTTTGGGTATTCCATTTTCCATTAAAGTAAATTTTTGTAAATATATTAAATGAAATGAAATTTAAAATATTTTAAATGCCACTTTGTACTGCTGCTTCATCTGCGTTTACAGTTAGGATCTGCACCTTACTTTCATACTATCTATACTATCTAGGCACACACCATACATACCAATATATTCTACATATTTTGTATGCAGTATATATTGTATTTGTAAATAATCTCTTTCCTCCTCTTTCCTCTCTTCTCCCCCTTTTATCTTCTGATATATACAGTGCCCTCCACTAATATTGGCACCCTTGGTAAATATGAGCAAAGAAGGCTGTGAAAATTTGTCTTTATTGTTTAACTTTTTGATCTTTTGTTCAAATAATTCACAAAAATACTCTGCTCTCATGGATATTAAACAATTGCAAACAAAACACGGGTTTACCAAAAAAAAAAAAACCCTTTTAAATATAGGTGTGCAACAATTATTGGCACCCTTTTAGTCAATAATTTGTGCTACCTCCCTTTGCCAAGATAACAGCTCTGAGTCTTCTCCTATAATAACTGATGAGGTTGGAGAATACATACTCAAGCGTCTTCAGTTTGCCAGACACTACTGGAACTTCAAATGGGATCGGGTTCTATGGTCAGATTAAACAAAAATAGAGTTTTTGGCAATAAACACCAGAGGTGGTTTTGGTGCACACAGAGAGGTAGCCATATGGAAAAGTACCTCATGCCCACGGTTAAATATGGTGCTGGATCTTTAATGTTTTGGGGCTGTTTTTCTGCTAGAGGACCTGGACATTTTGTTAGGATACATGGCATCATGGACTCAAATATCAAATATCAACAGCAGTGGTAGCGCAGTGGTTAAGAAGTTGGGCTACTGATAGAAAGGTCATGAGTTCAAACCCCAGCACCACCAAACTGCCACTGTAGGGCCCTTGAGCAAGGCCCTCAACTGCTCAGATGTATAAATGAGATAAATGTAAGTCTCTCTGGATAAGGGCATCTGCCAAATGCCATAAATGTATATTAAATGAAAACCTGACTGCCTCTGCCAGAAAGCTTAAAATGGGCTGTGGTTGGATCTTCCAGTAACATACATCAGATTCAACATAAAAATGGTTTACTGACCACAAAATCAAGGTCCTGACTTGAAACCTGTGGGGTGAACTGAAGAGGAGAGTCCATCAACATGGACCTCAAAATTTGAAGGATCTGGAGAGATTGTGGATGGAGGAATGATCTCAGATCCCTTGCCATGTATTCTCCAACCTCATCAGGCATTATAGGAAAAGAGTTAGAGCTGTTATCTTGGCAAAGGGAGGTAGCACAAAGTATTGAATAAAAGGGTGCCAATAATTGTTGCACACATATTTAACAAAGATTTTTTTTTTTTGGATAAACCTGTGTTTTGTTTGCAATTGTTTGATATTCACGAGAGCAGAGTATTTTTGTGATTTTTTCTTTTAACAAAAGATCAAAAGGTTAAACAATAAAGACAATTTTTCACAGCCTTCTTTGCCCATATTTAACAAGGGTGCCAATATTAGTGGAGAGTACTGTATATAACTTTTTGCACCCGTGAGTCTCACAACAATCATTTCAATGTACAACTGTCACTGACATTTTGTGCACATGACAAATAAACTTGAAACTGAAAAATTCTTAATTTTATAGGAATAACTGCTTTTTTTGTTTTTGTTTCTTGTACCTCTATTAGTGCTTGGAGTATATCAGGGCTCACACAAGTATAATTTTCCAGGAATTCCTGTCGGACTTCCAGAAGTTGGAAGTGGACTCCTTTCTCATACGGGGCCTCTAGGTAGTGGAACACCAGCGCTCCCATGATCAGGTAGACCAGCACAGCTGTCAGGATGCCCAGAAGTGTGGAGCAGCGCATGGCTGTTCCTCCGTTTAGGGCCGAGGCCACCTGCTTCCTACCCCTGCTGCCAGTGCTGCTCCTGTCTGTACCAAGCCTGAGCAAGAAACAGCAACAACACACTAAAAAGCAAATCGTTTAGAGTGCAAAACCTTATGGTTTTTTAATTATATCATCAGATTAGTCAGTCAATAATGACTGATAGTCCAATTAGCCTGCTCATGTGTTTTTATTTTAAACTCAATAGAAGTGATTCAATGCAGGGGAGCAGAGTTGACTAGTAATGGCCGTAAAAAACAATTAATGTGAGTACTTCATTGACATTGAGTAATTCATGGGCATTAATTTTATTATGGCTTTAATATTATTAAAGGTATACACCATTGTTTTTCAGTCTAATGTCTACACAGGAGTGGTAAATACCTAAGTATTTGTACTTCATTGCTATACCTAAGTATTGTTTTGGCACATTTATGTGTTATTTGAGTGTTATTAAAATTGAATACTAAATCAATTAAAATAAAATATGAATAAAATGACTTATAAAATTACTTATACAATAAAATTACTTACTTAATTACATTGGCAAGTAAAAACAAAACAAAACAAAAAACATTTTTACTCCTTACATTTTGATTTAGATTTGCAAAGTACCCGTTACAAATCTTGAAGGTCTCATCCAGCCAATGACTGTATGCTATATATCAGCTGGTTCCATCTCATTTTATTTACATTTCACTTTACCGATGTTGTCTGATTGCACATGGAAATTGTAAGTAACCGTATTACTACAGTGTTGGAAAGTTGGCTAAAACTACATGATGACAGGTTTGGTAAGACTTTCTCATGTTTGTATGATCCTAATGCCTTTATTAATGATCTGTTAATGTTGTAGATTTGGATTTGCCCTTAGACTTTTATTCCAACTAATTTTTAAATCTGTAGATTTTCCTTTATTTTGTCAATCATCCATACTACACTCCTGGGCAACAAAAAAAATAAAATAAATAAATAAATAAATAATAATAAAAAAATGGCGAGGCCCAAAATGGCAAAATATTATGGTTTTAATGGTTAACAACAAATCACTGGTCAGGAAATGAGCAAGAATTAAACAAATAGATAAAGTAACTTAGTATGGGATAGCTTTTCCCTTTGATCTCTTTAAATGTTTAAGCCTTGTGGGTAAACTTGCAGACAACTTTTAATGTGTTTTAAATTTTATTTATTTAATTTTATTTTTTACTTTATTTTAATTTTGTACACCCAGACATGTTTGGATTTTACATCAAACATTTTAATCATTATCATGATTTTACCTTTGCGTACAAGAAGACTATATAAGTGAACTTCCCTGTTTCCCTGTAGCAAATGGTGGCACAGGAGGTCTCACAAGTGCGTTTGTTTAATTCTTGCTAATTTTCTGACCATTTTCTGACCATAATATTTTGCCATTTTCGGCTTGGCACGTTTCTTTGCCCAGGAGTATACTGTACATCTGCACTGAATAGAGATTACTTTGAGAAGGCTGGAATATTGTATGTACCTCTCTCTTCCGTTTTTTCTTTTCTGCTTTCTCCAGCTGTTTTTGTGGCTTAGGATGGAATCTCTGGAGCCGTAACTGACAGGGAAATCTTCACAGTCAGACCGGGGAGACACTAATGACAAAGAAATAAAGATATATCCTAAACTAAAAGCATGCACTCGGAATACACCTGGACGTTATACATAAAACGTTTGTGTGTATATATAAAAAAATTGGCATGAAGTTGTAAAACCTTTGCATGAAATACACTGGAAACAATTTATGCTATAATCCCAGCCTGTATCCCACCTCATGCATGGCTGGCAATAAAGCTGTGTATTTTTGTCTTTTCATTCATTGTCAGGTGGCTCTGAGACAGTTGTACAGGGCATGTTTGGCACCTCTTTAGAGAGTCATGTTTTGGAACAGAATTGCGTGTGAACAACTGTGGATGTTGTAAATTATATGAACCATATGCCATTCACCAGAAGCCACTCGGAAAGGTGAACCATTCCATAGAAAAAAATATATGTTTAATCAGCTCTGGCGTGAGACAGAAGAGGCATGCAAAGTTAATTGATCATGCAGTGACGAAAAAGTCCCGTAAGCTCTGCATAAATAATCACTCAAAGCGCTAAGAATGGGAATAGCATTTTAACAGCTTAACAACTCTGGAGGTCCATAAAGGAATAAGCTGAGGGTTAATGTGATGTGATGGTCTGGCACTAGGGCACGGAGTATCTCGCTTGAGTGATGATGTTGATATTACTAATGTTGCACAAATAAATGATCTGACCACCCACAAGCTTTAATTAGATTTTATAGAGGGGAGATATAAGTGGTAAGCCTATACCCGAAGGATGATACTGAGAATGGTGTGTAGTGGTCTGTCTGTGGCTCTGTGTGTGTAGCTCTAGATGCCGGGGGTGGAGGAACACATTTGTGTGACAGTTTAATAGGCTTGAGCTAATTCAGATAGCAGGAGTTGCTGCTGACTCTACAGCTGCAAGCTCAACATTAAAACCTGAACTGCACTGTACAGAAGCGAGTATACACATCATTTTAATGCACACATCCCATTACCCCAAGTGCTATTTTAATATCTCTATGGAATGGTACCAGTTCATGCTCGAGAGCTATAATGATGTCTTTACTCACAAGTTCATACACACGTGATATTAAGTGGCGTAATAGCAACAACGAAAGCAGTATAGTTTGCACATGTTCACCCGTGCAGCTGCATGACCATGCATGACCAACTCTGATGCACAGCATATAAAGTGATCTAAAGTATACAACTGGAGGGCACACATGCACAGTTACAAGCAAAACAGTTGCACAGTCGCAAGCAAATTTGATACATGACATGACTCTAGACTCAATTATAGTGTGTCAAGATGGTAAAATCACCATGAACCATTTCACCTAATATACAATCATGCACGTAGACACTCACACAGAGACACTCATGTCTGTGTCCATCTCCTACCTCAGAGTAAATGGTCCAGGAAATTCAAAGAGGCAGCCACAAACTGTAGGACTCTATCCAGATAGTGCGTGTCGCTGGGTGGGTGTCTGAGAGACTTTGCTGAGTGCCCAAGAAATAAAAAAGATACTCAATCAAATCGCCTCTAAGTTTTAAGAGAGTGGTGCACCAAGTGCATTTCCATAAATGAAGGCGGGCCAGACAGGGAACGAGAGAGGGAAGAAATGAATAGGTGCTACTGTGAGGGTGAAAGAGAGAGACACAAAGAACGAGAGAGCAAGAGAGAGAAATAAAGGGAGGGGTCGATGCAGATATTCTCAGCCTGACTGAGCTAGCTGCTTATTTCATACTACAGGTCTTGCTTTCTTTCCCCTTTTGCCATTTCACATTTCACTGATCCTCCAGTGGACATAGTCAATGTGGTTTTGGAGACATTCCATGAAATATTTACAGAGAAGGAAACAGGGACCAGCCATCCCTTATACAATGTGTTAAGCCTGCACTTTGTCAAGGCACACACAATTAATTTGTGACTCGTGACTCAGAATCTCACTGATAAATGAACTGATAAATAAAGGATATTTGTCATTTCTGTAAATGGATATGGATCATTCTATATATGAAGACAAAATGATATACTGTACGTTTATTGGTTATAAAGTTTTAAAGAATTAAAATGTGTAAATGGAAAACAAACTTAAATATTTTAAACACAAAGATAAACAGATAATAATGTGGGTGTTGTAACTATAACAGCAAAATATAAAAAGAAAATTAATGCAAAACAAAATAGGCAAGTTTTATTGTTGATTTATACTTTCAAAATGTGACGTTTAAGTATTATGCTTTTTTTTAAAAACATACTTTCACACATTTTCACACATTATTTTCTAATATAAATAATAAAACCATATAAATAACATCATGATGTCTGGTTAAAAAAAAAAAAAAAAAAAAAGTAATATTATTATTTTATGATTATAAGTTTTGTAAATTATTATTTATTTATACACTTCTAAAAAAAAAAAAAAAAAAAAAAAAAGGATTCTAAGAATAGTTAAAACTAAAAAGAAATCACTTAAGGGTATTCCTAAAGGCACAAATATACTCTTTAGGGTTTTAGATTTAACTTTTTTTTCCCCCAAGAGCATATAGTTGTCTCCATTTAACAAAATAAGAAACAAACACAGCTGTATTTTTTAGTAATAAACCATGCTTTATCAATAATACCCACCCTAAAGTTGACACATACTGTGTTAACCTGCACCTTTACCTCACCTCACAGACTCGTCACTATGTTTGTCTCTGTATATAATGTATATATAGCACACACTATACTGGTTTATGAGGTATGTGCAGGGACGGACTGGCAACAAATAGCAGCCCGGGAATTTGCTGTCAAGCGGCCCCAATTTGATACACCAAATTTGAACTGACACAACACAATGTTTCTCAATCAACGAATCATTAATTTAAAAAAAAACAAAACACACAATCTGTTCATTTGTATTGTTTGTGTTAAGCTAATATGTATAACGATGAAACCGTGTCACTGCAGCTAAGATGACCTATTGAATATCTGTATATAATGCCTAAGTTAGGAAAAAAAAGACCGGCCCTCACAAGACGGGCCCACAGGGAAAATTCCCGAACTTCCCAATGGCCAGTCCGCGCCTGGGTATATGTATGCAGCAGTGTGTAGCAGTGTTACATTCAACTCAGCATACCTGTGGAAGCTTTGCGCCAGGCATGTTGTAGTCATAGCAGGCATAAATCCATAAACCCGGAGTCATATTGCAATCAGCTACATACTGCGCTGAGCATACCAGCATTAGCTATCTGATATAAAAGCCATCTGGTACGTCGACATGGCCACATGTCACAACAACATCCCTGCAGACCTTATAACTGCTGTTGTTCTTGGGTTGACAGACAGATGTTGTTGCAAGCAAGCCTCAAATTCAAAGCACAATTTTCTATTTTAATAAAGTCATTCTTCAAGCAGCATGCTAAAATAACCATAAACCAAATACTGTAAGTGAATGTGATATCTTTATGTAGTTCCTGGTTCAGCATCACTTGGCTGTTTTTGGAACAATATTCCTTTCAGCCATTTGCTGCCTTAACAAGGCGGTGATGTCATCATTGTGCACCTCTAAATTGCTGTACTCTTGAGCTAAATTGATCATTTACTTTGGAAAATTTCATTCACAAAAATACCTCCAGATGCACCAGTTGGTTTCCAGAAAGGAAATCTAATATGTAGCCCCACATTTTGTTTGATTTTGTTTGTTTTTTTGTTTTTGGGTAAGGTAGCTAGCTAATGTTAGGTTAGCGAGTCATTTTAGCGGAGTCATTTATTTTTAAAAAACAGTGCTGTTTTTTTTTTTAAAGAGTAAATTATTGTGTAGCTTCACTTTCAATTCATAAAATTTAACAAAACTCTTGAGGCTTGAAAATTCTGCACTACACTCCTTTCATCATTTTTTAAAACAAGGTCTCTTAGTACTTTTTATTTGTAGCTAGCTATCAAATCAGCTAAGCTAGGAATTGCAGAACTGATGTTAGACAGCTATGCATACCAAACTGGCCAATTATGAGTACTAGTTTGGAGCTACATGGAGCTCTATGGTCAATGTTTCATTATTTTCATAATTATTTTCAACAAAGGGGCTGGCTTGAGTATTTCAGAAACTAACTGATTTCCTGGGCAACAGTCTCTAGAGTTTAAACAGAGTTTTACGGAAAACAAAAAACACTGTTCCCACTGTGTGCACTGTACCCTCAGATTCCTGTTCTTGGCTGACACGTGCCAGATGTGGACTTTTGCTGTTGTAGCCACAAGGTTTGACATGGTGTGCATTCAGATATGCTTTTCTACTCACCACAATTGTAAAGAGTGGTTTATTTGAGTTAAAATGGCCTTCCTGTCAGAACTACTGCTCACTGGATGTTTTCTTTTTTCTTTTTCACACCATTCTGTGGAAAATCCATAGAATGTTGTGCATGACAATTCCAGAAGATCAACTTTCAGTTTCTGAAATACTCAAACCAGCCCGTTTAGCACCAACAATCATTCCATGATCAAAGTCACTCAGATCACATTTCCCCTCCATTATTGTGTTTGATTACATTAACTGAAGCTCTTGAAGTGTATCTGCATGATTTTAGGCTACTTGAATAATTGCATGAATGAACAGGTGTACGGGTGTTCCTATTAAAGTGGCCAACTTGATAACTATATAACTTTATAACCTAAAATGCCAAGCGACACAATAACTTTCCTGTACAGAAGCCATCTGATGCATCTGGAGGGAATTTTCTTAGAAGAATTTTCGATGGCTCAGCAATGGAAGGGAGATAAATCACACACTGTTTGGCTCTGATTGATTAAACTGAATGTTGTTGCAGGACCAATATTAAGGGATGTTGATACAGGAACATGTCTATCCCTGCAACCTTGCAATTGAAGCATAAACACATCGCATTGTCCGAAGCACAGAGAAAATCATAGGCTGCCGGCTCTCCCCCTCACAGGCCTGTATTCTAGGTGGGGAAAAACATGGCTGACCCCTTCACACTCTCTTCCAGCAATTCATTTCACAGTGGAAACCAGTGGAATCCTAAAGGCGTGCACCAGTCGACACACAGCAGAGCTTCTTTCCCAAGGCTATAATCCTCTGAAATAAGAACCCACATCCCTCCTCTCTGATGTAATGTGTAACATGTAATTACTGCACAAAACACCCGCTGCTTAGATGTTTAACTGTATATTTTCTTCCAATATACATAATTAAATTGTACTTTTTTGTAATTATTCAACACTTATATAGTAACAATAATGGCAAATGCATCATTTGCATACTTTTTCACCACTGGTAGTATTTACGTATATACATACAGTGTACTGCATACAGTGTAATGCATTTTTTAATTGAACTGTATTGTACTGTATGTACAACATGTGGTGCATGTTGTATGTAATTTAATGATACCACACCAAAAGAAATTCCTTGTACATCTTGTACTTTATGAATAAAAGATTCTGATTCCCATGTCCTACATGAAAAAAACCCAAAACAAAACAAAACAAAAAAAAACCACGTTCATTAATCGGAAGCAGGAATGTCTGAAAACGTTTAGGAAAGTTTTACGTTGTTTTTGTTGTTAAATAAGTTATTTAACAAAAATGAAAGTAAATGTAACAGATTTAGTAAAACAATCAATACTAGTTGTTAGCCATCAATTACACATCAGAACTGTGAGTACATCAGTGATGCTCTATTATTCATGATGATGTACCACTACACTGCCATGTCTACAAAAATGGCTGCATCATCCACCTCCATACTCGTGATCTTTACATCTATCTCTCTCTGCTGTTGAAATCACTCATCTTGAAGTGGGGGCAGTTGCCCTGGGACAATCTTAGCCACCACTGGGGATACAAATCCACTTGTAATAGAGAATAAACCAGTTGGAGATGATAGAGGAATGACCTACAGTAATACTCCTGAGGGGGCTTGACTGTAACCACAGCATCTTTCCTTTCCATAGATGAAAGTAAACAACAGTTGCCCTAGTCAGTTTTAACCAGTGGTCACATGCTTTCTGGGAATGCATAGTCCAATTTTTCTTTTTAAGACCTATCCTTTGTCATCTCTGGCACAACAGTGATAGATTGATTAAATCTGTTGTACTGTGGCTCTCTATTTGACCAACTGGGATTTCTAATTAACTGATGTACTGCCATGCTCCAAACACTGGGCTCTGTGCCATATTCAGTAAAAATTAAATATGCTCAGTGCCTGGTCATTGTACTAAGGTGCTTCCATAGTTCACTAAATATTTCAAAGTTATTGTTGCTGTCTGCGAGAACAAGGAAGGGGAAATCGTCCTGACACTACCCAGAAATATCATCCATCAATCATATACAATCAAGGGGATACAATCTACACCTACAAATTCAGAAAGTACATTTCAAATAGGTGAGTCATACGTGTTTGAAACTGAATTCAGTGATCACACATACAGTATCTGCTTGCATCCTGACAGCTCCTGAAGTGTTCAGCACAACTTCCATTTGCAGCTTGATTTAGTTTGTTGCAAACTTTTATGCCCACTTTGCTCTTTCAATGCAATTTGTGTGAGAGTCTCCAGCTCTCTTCTCTCCCAGGCTCTGAATGTGATTCAACAGCTGTTAAACCGGAGTCTTATTACTCACAGGGGAGGCAGCGGTAAATCACTGGTGTCTCGTGAACTGATTCACAGGTCGCATTCACTGGCTAAATGTAAAAAATATAAAAACTGATCAGTGGCAGAAAGTGATGATTTACTCATGTAGGGACAGTGGGAGTATAACAAAAGTAGTTTTGAATGAGGAAGGGGAATATATGCTACAGTTGTTAAAAAAAAAAAAAAAAATTAAAAAATTTTTAAAAAAAGGTGCCCGGAAAAAAAAAAAAAAAAAAACATTTCCATGAGCCTGTTTACTGGTCTATAGACTCCATGTGAAACTTTACTGGTGGTCTATTGAACCACAGGGATCTAAGCATGAGTGCCCAGGTGTTGTTCAATGAAGTAAACCCCATAGTAATTGAGGGACATGCTTTACAGTTTAGTGTGGATATTGATCCTCCTCCCCTTCAAGATCAAAGTTGCTGCATACCTGGCCTGTACACATCCTGTCAGTGCACCAACAGCACGAAACATCCCAGTTGCCATTGACGGACCAATAGCAATATGTCCTTGGACATTACCCAGACAACCTCTGCAAGATGACCTCATGCTCTTCCCAAATATCAGGCGATGCATTAGTATGGACATTGCGAGGTCGAGTGCTGAAATCGACACGGGCACGAGTGCATACTGGAGATGCAAGAATATGCCATCTGCCCTTTGAACAACTGCCATTATATCCCTTTTGGATTCATGTCGGCATGTAAGATCACTCAGGATATATATTATTAGATCTACTTGAGGTTTTGGCCATTGACATAACAGAAATTCTTCATGTGAACGTTAGGATTGTAATCCATGCATGCATCTGTGGTTATGTGGAAAGATTATGTAGAAATTCAAGCTTGTTTGAGAGGTAATGCTATCTTTATCAGAGCAGCATGATGTAATTTTAAAAAGCAAAGCAAACAATACAAGTTGTAGCTTAAAAAAAAAAAATCTTTAAAAAGAATAAATATTCATGATATATTAAGCAGTGAAATATGTCTGGAGATAATGAAGCAGAAAATCAGAGTTTATTGTATTGGTAAATTGTGTTAATATTAGGTATTAAGGTTTTTACATGTGTAGGTTGACTTACATGATAGTTACACTGCAAAAAATTATAGCAAGTAAAAACTTTATGAATATAGAAAAATATAGGCAAATATTTATCTTTTTGATTGTTTTTAAACAAATAAAAGATCATTAAACCTACTTCTATATATATATATATATATATATATATATATATATATATATATATATATATATATATATATATATATATATATATATTTTTTTTTTTTTTTACTAATGTCAAGCTTGAAATTATCTACTTTTCACAGATAATTTTGTTGTTATAAGTGTTATAGTTATTTCTAGAAAGAGGCAAAATTATCTGCCAATAGAAAAAAACAATTTACAGCTTGAAATATGTAAATATGTCTAAAAATAGATTTAATGCTCTTATATTTGTTATATAATAATCTCATAATGAGAAATATTAGATATCATTCCCCTTGTTCAAGATATTTTCACTTGGAAAGATTTTTTATTTTTTTTTTGCAGTGTACCTTATTTTTTAGTTATTTCAAAATACATAAATAAAATCTAGTGTGTTAAAAAGAGCCACATGCATTTGACTAGGTTAAATGTTTAGCAGTTTTCTGTGGCAATATAAATGTTCTGTGTGTAATAAAAGAAGTTCTAATACAGGCTTTAACCTTTTTAACCTACAAACAAATAGACAGTCAAATTACACTATAATATAAGTAACATTTGATACACCTCTTACAGGGTGTCCTAAAAGTTTCCATACATACAGAAGGGGAAATGAACAGTTTTTTAGCAAAATGTCTTCCAAAATCTTTCATACATAGTTTACATTATATATTTTTTTCAAAACGCATTTGACAAAAGAAGAACGTATTGAAATCATTCTCGTAGCTGGATCGGGAAGCTGATGCATGGTTGTGATGGAATTTAACAGGAAACATGGCAAGTACATCAAACCCAAACTTATTAACAAATTCAAAAAGACTGGAAGTGTACGGACGTCCACAAACATCTATTGGCGAAGGCACACCCGACGTGGTGCTGGCAAACATAGCATATATATGGAGATATATGGAGACTTTTGAGACACCCTGTATTTTACAATTCAACCAGGTAATCCAAAACAGTGTTAAGAAAAATATCATATTACATGCTAGTCCTCCTTCTCCATCTGGAGTGAATTGCAAATACATCTTCATGAACCAAGCAGCTCTCCAGTTTTGCAAAAAACTATAGAGATGTCTTGTCCGATGGCTGACCTTGCCAAACTGCTCAAAAAAGAAGACTGGAACACAGCCAAATTGAGGAGCTTTTGGATTTTGGAGTAAATGGTGGCTAAGGATGGCCATGTCTAAGATCTTATGCAGTCTTACCTGCGGTTTTATGTTCTTCGTAAGGAATTCCTCAAGCCGTAGCACCAAAAACTGTGCCTTCTTCTGCTTGACTGGTTAGTATCATCACTTTGTAGTTGTTTTTGACAAAGAGACTCCAGCCCAAATATATAGGGCTTCAAGAAGAGACTCTATATTTGAACCAATCAAGACTACAACAAATAGCTAGCAGCTCATGATGAGCCCTGCCTGCTCCAGCATCAGGCATGCCACATAAGATAAAATGTGATGCCTTACCATCTCCTCTCACACCCATTCTTTTTCTTTCTCAGCTTGCACATTTTCCTGACCACAGATTGATTACGCCCTACGTCCTGCCACAACATGATCAATCTTAGTAATGTAGACAAAATACTTTCCACTTCTTGCTGATTATTCTCCACTTACCTTCCAAAGACTGAAGAATAAAATAAGAAGTGGAAGGCATCCTTCCTGTAAAAGCCTTCCACAGAGATCACTGTCTGTTTTCTTTTGACCTGTATCAAGGTAAAGTGTCCTACCTGAAAGTCCTTGAGTCTTTGTTCTCTTTCTTTTTAAGCTTAACAACATTCAAAGGGTTCTGTTACATTTACAGTATGCACTCAAGTTATTATTTGTATTTTATTTTTTAAGTAGTTTACTATAAATAAATGTTGGTCACTTTTAAATGTTGTCATTTACAAAAAAAAAAAAAAAAAAAAAAAAAAAAGAACAAATGACAATTTATCGACTATGCAGGCATGAAGACATTCCAAATCCCAAAGTGACATACTGTATCACACATTATCCAGAGGAAAGCAGCCTAAAGTTAATGTTGCCTCTCAGTGAAAAAAATGGCAGCTTGGCAAGTGAAAATATCTTGAATATAGATAAATGTATCTAGTATTTCCTGTTATAAGATTACACCAAACCTAAGCATATTAAACCTATTTCTAGACAATAAAATTTATTTATTTATTTTATTATTATTATTTTTTTTTTACTAATTTCAGGCTTGAAATAGTCTTTCCCCCTAAATTTAAATTTAAGCATTAATTTCTAGAAATAATGAATTCCCAGAAATTTCAAGCTTGAGAAGCTTGTTTTTAAACAAAAATCAACCTAGAAATAATAACCTAAATAATAATCTTATATTTGGTTTATGGTAATCTTGTAATTTCAAAATACTACATCAATTTGACTATATTCAAGATATTTTCACCTGCTAAGATGTGATTTTTTGCAGTGTATATCATTACTTTATCTATATCTTTGATATCACTTGTCAAAACATACAATACTACCTCTAGCCACTAAAACAAAATTGCGTACAATCATTTAATTGTCACTACAGCATACAATTATAGATGTTTTAGCTATTTCCCTTCTTTAAAATCTACAGCATGACAGAAAACTTACTCATTCCCTTTACTGGCAAAGTAGGTAGCAGTTTCCTTTGTCTTCAATTTGTCTCAAATTTGTTTTGCACATTTGCTCCAAGTCAAAACAAAAAAGCAAGAAACTGCAACGCTCTGATGATGACTTCCTGATGGGCTGGAGACAGAATGCGAGGAGCACCTCGGTTCGAAGACAAAACTTTCGAATTGATTAAACACTAATGCCTGTGTTTATCTCCCACTTTACAAGCATCTTCAATTTAAGCCGCCTTTGTGCTATTTTTCTGATGATGCATGGACTTTGCAAGGCCGCAAACTGATCTGTTTGCAAACGTGTGCAATTTTATCCCATTTCGCCCAGGACTACTCAGAAAACCACAATTCTAACACAATTTCCGCCCACTTGAATAGATTTCTAAAACGTGCTGTAAAATACTATAAAACAGCATTGGCTCGCAGCACATAGGAATAAACACTCTCAAAGGACATCAGTAATTATAATATTTAATAGTGCGTGTTTAAAGTTTGAAACACTCTATGCTCAGTGAAATGCGTGATGAGTGACAGATAGAAGAAGGCATGTGTAAGCTTTTTTTCCTCAATCCTGATGGGAAGTAGCCCAGCAGACACCTCAAAGAAACAGCACTCTCCTGCACTTGATCAATATGTGTGAAGAACTCTTGCATTACACATTAATCTAATAATTTAATCTAACTCTGGCAGGCTTTTAACATAAGAACGGGGAGGGGAGGCTGTCGAGGACGGAAGAACAGTGAGAAGTTCAAAGATTATGACCAGCACTGAAGTGTACATCTAAATCTTCTTCACCTGACAGAAAAGCTTTATAGTCTTTACATCTTCCCCATCATTTATCAAGTGCAGTTTATTTTTATTCCAAAAGACAAACCATTATGTTGTTGTTACTTGCTTGGGTCCAATGGTGCAAACTAGAACAATGTACTCCTTCTATTAAACTGTATCAGGATGTTGTGCAATATTAACCCCCATTGAATTGTTCCACTTTTTTAGTGTTACATTTTTTAACCATTTGATTTATTCAAAGTCTAACATTTGAAGGTGCAAAATATTTATTTTATTTTGACACAAAGTGTCTTGGTTTTTTAAAAAACAAACAAACAAACAAAAAAAGCAACAGAAATTTGTTGGTTGCATAAGTATTTAATCGCTGGGTCAATACTTGTTAGAAACACCTTTGGCTGAAATTAGAGCTGGGATAAAGCTGTCCTTATCAGCTTTGCACATCTTGATCCTGATCTTTTTCCCCATTCTTCATGGCAAAATTGCTCAAATTCTGTTCGATTGGATGGAGACTGTTGATAAACAGCCATTTTCAAGTCTTGCCACATGCTCTCAATTGGTTTGAGATCTGGGCTTTGACTGGTCCCTTCTACCACATTGAGATTTATGGGGTTTTTTTTTTTGGCGGAATGCACAGGGTTGTTGTCATGTTGGAAGGTAAACCTCTGCCCCAGTCTCAAGTAGGAACAGGTTATCAAGGACTTCCCTGTATTTCGCATTAAAAAATAAAAGATTTAATGGTGCTCTACAGGATGTTCAAAGTTTGGGATATTTTTTTGTAGAACCAAACCCTGATTGATACTTTTTGATAACTCCTTTGTCTTCACGATGCTTTTTGTTCAGATATGTTCTGTAACAAACTCTAGGGCCTTTCAGGAACAGGTCTCGTGGCAGTTTAATTATACACAGAATGATACCAATCCCCTAACTGTGAGACTGCTGATGGCAACTGATTGCACCAGAACAGATTTTTGGGGTTTCACAGAAACAGGGGTGAATACTTATGCATTTACAACTTTTACATTTTTATTTATAATTTTGCAACCTATATTGATTTCCTCCCACTTCAATATTATGGCCTATAATGTGTAGATTCATGACATATAATCCATTTCAATTCTAGGTTGTAACACTACAAAAGGAAAAGTTCAAGAGAGGTGAATGCTTATGCAATCCACTATATACATTCAGCCCTCCTGATGGATCTCACACACACAAGACTCTAATCCAATGTCAGACTATGCAATCCCCACAAGGATGTTGAGAATATAATAAAAAATATTCATGTATAGATTTGGAAATACAGTGAGAACTTCAGCAGACTGTGTGAACAACAAGGCTGCTACTTGGTTTTATTTGTTTTTATCTGTCCAAAGTGCTGATTCATTAAAATGCAGGCTAAAAGTACACTGTAGTAATAACGGATTAACATTTATCCTCAGCCCATTAGGCTTGTGTTGACAGGAAAGGTGCTTTAAGCCACTTGCCAGGCATGCAGGACTGATTGGTGCATCTCTTGTAAATATCTTTGGCTCATTTGATGACAACAAGAGGGGACTCTAGCATTGTGCTGGCTTTTAAGGTAAGGTCTGGTCATGTATTACCTGTAGTTAGGACAACCAATCACTGTGTTCAGTGATTGTTACTTTTCCGACACTCTTAGGACTTTAAACTGCCAACATAGCAGTGCTAGAGCTGTGTAAACATGACAAGGTATACAGTATCTCACAAAAGTGAGTACACCCCTCACATTTTTGTAAATGTTATTATATCTTGTCATGGGACAACACTGAAGAAATGACACTTTGCTACAATGTAAAGTAGTGAGTGTACAGCTTGTATAACAGTGTAAATTTGCTGTCCCCTTAAAATAACTCAACACACAGCCATTAATGTTTAAACCGCTGGCAACAAAAGTGAGTGCACCCCTAAGTGAAAATGTCCAAATGGGGCCCAATTAGCCATTTTCCCTCCCCGCTGTCATGTGACTCAGTGTTACAAGGTCTCAGGTGTGAATAGGGAGCATGTGTTTTAAGTTTGGTGTTATCGCTCTCACACTCTCTCATACTGGTCACTGGAAGTTCAACATGGCACCTCATGGCAAAGAACTCTCTGAGGATCTGAAACAAAGAATTGTTGCTCTACATAAAGATGGCCTAGGCTATAAGAAGATTGCCAACACACTGAAACTGAATTGCAGCACGGTGGCCAAGACCATACAGCGGTTTAACAGGACAGGTTCTACTCAGAACAGGCCTCGCCATGGTCGACCAAAGAAGTTGAGTGTACGTGCTCGGCATCATATCCAGAGGTTGGCTTTGCAGAATAGATGTATGAGTGCTGCCAGCATTGCTGCAGAGGTTGAAGGGGTGGGGGGGTCAGCCTGTCAGTGCTCAGACCATACGCCGCACACTGCATCAAATTGGTCTGCATGGCTGTCGTCCCAGAAGGAAGCCTCTTCTAAAGATGATGCACAAGAAAGCCCACAAACAGTTTGTTGAAGACAAGCAGACTAAGAACATGGATTACTGGAACCATGTCCTGTGGTCTGATGAGACCAAGATAAACTTATTTGGTTCAGATGGTGTCAAGCATGTGTGGCGGCAACCAGGTGAGGAGTACAAAGACAAGTGTGTCTTGCCTACAGTCAAGCATGCTGGTGGGAGTGTCATGGTCTGGGGCTGCATGAGGGCTGCTGGCACTGGGGAGCTACAGTTCATTGAGGGAACCATGAATGCCAACATGTACTGTGACATACTGAAGCAGAGCATGATCCCCTCCCTTCAGAAACTGGGCCGCAGGGCAATATTCCAACATGATAACGACCCCAAACACACCTCCAAGATGACCACTGCCTTGCTAAAGAAGCTGAGGGTAAAGGTCATGGACTGGCCAAGCATGTCTCCAGACCTAAACCCTATTGAGCATCTGTGGGGCATCCTCAAACGGAAGGTGGAGGAGCACAAGGTCTCTAACATCCACCAGCTCTGTGATGTCGTCATGGAGGAGTGGAAGAGGACACCAGTGGCAACCTGTGAAGCTCTGGTGAACTCCATGGCCAACAGGGTTAAGGCAGTGCTGGAAAATAATGGTGGCCACACAAAATATTGACACTTTGGGCCCAATTTGGACATTTTCACTTAGGGGTGTACTCACTTTTGTTGCCAGCGGTTTAGACATTAATGGCTGTGTGTTATTTTGAAGGAACAGCAAATTTACACTGTTATACAAGCTGTACACTCACTACTTTACATAGTAGCAAAGTGTCATTTCTTCAGTGTTATCCCATGAAAAGATATAATAAAATATTTACAAAAATGTGAGGGGTGTACTCACTTTTGTGAGATTCTGTATGTGTGGACCACTCTTATACTATTAGAAAAAAACTAAGTTCAATCAAGAACCCTAAAGGGACTCAATGTTTCTATCTAAAACCCTATGGCAGTGTTTCTCTATCATAGGAAGCTAGAAATCCTTAACTATCCATTTTCCTAAGAGTTTCTATCTTTGGGTCTACTCTGTATTTAATATTACACTGCTTCAGACCATTGCTGGATATTATGTCCTCCTGTCCTCTATGCAGATGTTTCCTTGGTCTGCCACATTCGCTCTGGGGCCCCAGCGTCCTAGTCAGCGCTCGCCTGCGGAGATGGTGAGCCACACTCTCATGCAGGAGCTGAGCTCTTTGCTGAAGCGCACCGAGCGTTTATGTCAGGAGAGGGCAGCCAAGATTCGCAGACGCAGCTCCTGTGTGGACTACAGCTGGCTGGCAGCAACACAGCAGAAGCCTTCATACGAGATCATGCCTGGAGAGCTGCTAGAGCTTCAGGAACTCTGTTTAAAGATCCCTCCCTCTCAGTGTGGTCCTGTAATTCTCAGGTGGGTCATCAAGTTTGTTGGTCCAAGAATGGTTAATAGTAGCCCTTGCTGTGTATTGGAGTAGATGATAAAGATAAGGCAGACATGAAATAAGACCCTACATATAAACCCTAAATTGATTTTCCACTAAATGGACAACTGAAACGGTCACAATGATCGTAAATTTGACTGCATTACAAAATGATACCATTACAGATACAGTTCAAAATGGAGTTTTTTCTCTTTGTTCTAGTTGGCACTAGCCAGTTTTGGGTGTCCATGAGCTCATGTATGTGGAAGAGAACAGATAGTACTTTCCTCCGAATATGTTACTCTGCCCTGTGACGCAACATGAGCAGCACATCTTAGCCTTCACCATCCCCAGTTCGTAGCTGTCGTATGATAGGGGAGAGCTTGCTGATGGGTGGGAATTGAAAAAAAAAAAACAAACAAATTGGGGAGAAAATGGGAAAAATAATTCCTACTCTTTCACCAACTACTGAGTAAAAAAAATTCAGAAACCAGGTCAATTTGCACTGAAAGCAGTCATTCGTATCAAACATGTATCAGGTACAGTTCCATTTTAACCAGTTATTTCAGTAATTCAAGTGATTATGGAATTATAGATATTTTTGAAAGTTTTAAAATTCTTTTGCTACAGTTCACATCACCCATATACTGTTTTCACTGACCCTGACTGAGTTTGATTACCTTGACCATCATACAACTGAAATCTTTGTTATTGTACCAGTGACCAATGGAAAACGCACAATTATAGATGTCTGGTTCCAAATGTTCAGGTACTTTGTGCAGTGTGAAAGAAAGCCCATAGCGGTGGATAGACAAGAGTTAGGGTTTTCATGCAGGACCTACATTAAGCATGATATGCTGACATCTCATGACCTCTGTGACATGTTCTGCACAGACTCAGGAAGTTGGTATCAGAGTTGGAACCGGAGGTGACAGAGGTGCCGCAACTCTTCCGCCTGGTACTGTGTGACTGTCTGGACGAGCAGCATGAAGACTTAACATTCAGGGAGAGATCTCTACGGGCTCGAGCCATCTTCTGGAGCAAGCATCGTAGTAAGAGCACCTTCTCTATTGGCCAGTGCCTCAAAAACCACTGGAGCAGAGGAGAAGCGGGACAGGACAGAGAGACGCTGTGTGAGGAGGACGAGGCCTGGGCCAAGGATGAAGAGTTCGGAGTGGTGGCCCCACTTCGCCGGAGAGTCAGGAGCATGCCTGATTTCAGTTCCATAGAGGAGAGTGCACAAACCTGAGGAATTACAATGACGTAATTATTGCATGATTATATATTTGCTGTTGAAAATTGAGCTCAGGTCAAAATAATGTACAACCATATAGACAGATCTTGAAAAGCAGATGAAAAAATTATGACGATTTAGGTAACAATGTCGGAGAAAGTGGGGGGGGGGGAGAAAAAAAAAAAAAGAATGCATACTCTTTTTCAAACTTCTTTGGCTCTGGTGCAAATGTACATAAATAGGCTTTACATCCTCTCCTGGTTTATCAGCTATACTATGTGAAAATCAATCACGATTTAATTGTCAAACAATTCCTTTAAATAATTTTTTTTAGCAAATAGCTAAATAAAACAGGTCTGTAAGCATTTTAAAAGAATGCAATTAATTCAAATTAATATTATTTTACGTACATAACTGATGGACACAGTTACAATTTTTACTTTATATTGCTCTATATAAAAAGTAAAGGGTTTTGGAATGGCTGGCCAGTATATAGCCTGTATAACCTTATAAAACTCAGTTAGGCCCTTTGCTGCTTCACACTTGGGTTTTTTTGTTTTTGGATTTTCCCCCAATTTTAACCAGCCAGTTCTCCCCCATCATACAGCAGCTACCAACACAGTAGGGTGAAGGCTAACACGTTTCCTCGGAGACATGTGAAGCCAACCAACCGCATGTTTTTGAACTGCTGTTCATGCTGCATCACAGGGAAGTGTAACACACTCAGAGGAAAGTGCTCTCCACCCCCTCATGCATGCATGAGCCCACAGACACTCAATCTAGTGATGCCATGGACTGACAGGGGAAAGTGAACATCCCATCCCTCCCACCTAGAGAGCATGATCAAGTTTGCTCTCTTGGACTCCCGGCTGTGGCATCGTTAGGACTCAAACTCATGCTTCACATCTGTCCATGTATAAAGATGTTTTGCGCATGTCAAGAGAAAAAAATAAATACATAAAATAAATCAGACAAACCGGGCAAAATAACTTTGTGTATTTGAGCGAACATTAGTGATATAGTGAGTACATATATCTGCCCGTATATCCTTGCCGTAGCAAGCATGATTATAGCATGAGTGTAGTGAGCAAGTTATAGTTTCAAACCAGCTAACTTCCTTTAAGTTTTTTTCCACATTAAAATGACAGTTTGTAAAACTTATAAGAATTAACATGCCTTAGAAGTATTTTATAGACTTTATTATTATAGGCTTTATTATAAATGCTATAATTGTTTCATTCCTAGCACCTGTTACCTGCTCAAAATGTTAACATAAAGCATATCAATGTTAAACAGCCAGCCCTGCTATTTCTCCTCATCATTATTGCCTACAAAACAGATCAGATGCTGAGTCACTTTTCTGATCAAAAGGCATGGGATGGAAATGCCTTACTCTATACTAACTGCAACCACAAAACATTATTTCTGTCCAGACTGTGCTGAACAAAAATCTGAGTGCATTACAAACCACATGAATTTAAAAGATGACCAAAAAACAAAAGCATGAATCAATATGTGCATAAACACTTCTTACCTATAGGTTCTGGCATCTGTAGAAATTTTATGAAAAGTTTATAGGTTCAGTGTTTTAGTTATATAGTATCCACATGTACAGTCACATAAAACACAATGAATGCAAGTTTAAGATACTGATCAATATTATATCATATATTACAATACATATATATACACAATATACTATCATATATTATATATGTACTGTTAGAATGTAAAATAGATCATGCGATATAGATTTAGAACAAACAGAACTGTCTGTAATTCTGAATCTGTCAAAAAATTACTGACCAGAAGTATAAAGAAGCCATGAGAAAGTGACTGTAGACAGAGTGGATATTTTCACATGAAGACTAACAGGGCAGAGCAGATAAAAAAAAGAAACTAAAGTTATATTAACTATCTGTTCAGGCCACCTCATTTACCTGCTGGATTTTTATTCCCTGGTTCACAGTACAGCTTTACGTTTTAGGAAGTGGAATGTCAGTGAGAACAATGAGTTAGTGTCTACTACCTTAAATTTTAAACCCTAAAATTGCACTTTATGATATGAATTGGATATTGGATGTAAACTTGCCAGTACATTATGATACTAACGTATTCAATAAAATGCAGTAATTGCTATAACTTTCATGCTAATGGGAATTAGCATACTGTTTATCTCTTCCAAAAACACAATCTTCATTAATGCCATGAAGACAAGTGGTCTCAGCAAAGTTTTATTTGATTTGGTGCTGCAATATGACCTTCTTTCTTGCATATTCCTGAAGTCAATATTATGGTAAATCGAAGTCTTTCCTAAATAATTGAATTGCTAGTAAATCTTTCTCCCAATTTTGGCCAAATGCAATGTTTGTGTCCCCCCCCCCCCCCAATATGGTCTTGCCAATACCCACCCACTAGCCAACTCTCTCCCATGTCACACAACAGATACCAACCATGAAGAATAAAAATACGCTTCCTCCGAGGCATGTCAAGATATCCTCCTCATCTGCACAAGCTCACAGAAGCCCACGATTGGCCATCCATCCCACCAAGAGAGCACCATCAACTTTGCTTTCTTAACACCTGGTGGTGGCATCGCCAGGATCTGAACTCGTAATCTCCTGAATAAGCTAGTTTTAAGTGAGGCACAACTGGCACAGTCCCCTACTTAAGAGTTTTGCCCAAGATCGCTGTCTCAACATAAACATGGCTACAGAATCACGGTGCAAAAAATGCCTGAGACAGAAGCGCCAGTTACACGCTATTCATATTATTTTCAAAGCCAAATGATCATTAAAGGGGTTAATGAAACAAGCTAATTACAGCAGCAATGGTGTAGCTACCCTGTCTTCTAATCTAAAGAAGTGCAGTGAGAATATGTTTTTTGTGTATAAAATTACTCAATAGTTACAACCAAATTATTTTGGCCACAAAAACTAACTTGCTGTCAGTATTACCAAGTTACTTTAGTAGTATCAAAGAACACTGCTCATGATCCAAAGGTGTAGATTCTGTAAAGTCACATTATTTAAGGACATTCTACAGTATGGCCTCTAGCCACACCAAAGCTGAAGCATCCTTGCTTTATTTTACATTTTAACTCCCTACTTGTTCCCTCCTCTGAAGAAACGCTTCTTCTTAGGGACTCAGTCCTGAATTGTCACACTGTCCATAGTTTTCAGGCCAAGAAGACGACAAAGATGAAGAAGAAAACGATGAGGATGAGGAAGATTTTGATGAGCAACCAGCGATTGTTGGAGACGGACTGAAAGTACTTGAGGATTTCTGTATGAGCCAAGTCCACATTGAGCTGAGTGTCTTCTACGTTAGCATCAATCCTGTGATGAGGAGGACAAAATACAGGATTAAAACGCATATGAGCAAACAAAACACCTAGTACCTTTGTGTATTCCAGATTTAGCACATGTGTCACTAGGTTTCTCTTGCCTTCTTTTCTCTTACCTGTGAACTGTCTCTTCCTGCTCTTTCACCATGTGGGCCAACTGCTGGAAAATAGATCCCAACTCTACGATAGTAGTCTCTATGTTTTGCATAGTGTTTGCTCGGTCCTGAATAAAAGACTCCTGATGATACACACACACACACACATATATATTAATATATATAGACTAGCATAATTATATTAAAACTCTCAACTAGTAGCGTTTGCTACCTTATAATGAATAAACTACTAAACTATGAACTACCTTCTCATTGAGGAGTAGCATCTGCTGGCTGGAACGCAGATCCATGTCTATGGAGATATCTGCTTTGTTGGAATTATCCTGCATCAACACTGAATTGCCTGTTGTGAAATTAAAAATAAAATATAGTTTCAAGCAGCGACTGGCGGATCCAAGCACCAAGGGTGCAGCAACATCGGTTGGCATGTTAAAGACATGAGGAACACTACATTAACACACAACTGAAATATCAGCTCCATCGGATGGATTGTGAATAATTAAGGAAAACTTTGTTTAAACAATGTCATATTTTAACTAACTGTGTTGTGATGTCATTGCTATTTATCATATAATCGATAACAAAAAATCTGCATTTTCAAGGTTGTCAGTCATACTCACTCGCAACATTGAAGTGTTATTGATTCCTATAAGTTTATAATTCTTTTTTTGTAGGATAATATAAATAACCTCATGTTCTATTGTCAGGTAGTGGCGCTATGACAACGTGGCAGTATGGCCACGTGGGTGTAATTACATTTGGTTATGGAAAAGTTCATGTGAATTGAGTCAATTGAGACATCCTAAGACGTATAGTGGAATTAATCAACGCCTACTCTTTGAACTGCGTCATGGGTTATATAATTACATCGCACCACTGTTCAAGATGTTATCAGTTCTTTTGCAATTTAACATCGGAAATGTCTTTTCCGTGCCACATTGCATGATGTACAGTGGAATTATGCCTCAATTCCTGTTTGCAGGTAGTTACATGTTGATTGAGTGCATCGCCATGGCAATACTGTTTGAGATATCTAAAATTCCTTTGTGATTTAATATCTTGACATCATCCTGACCAACTCTCGTAAGAATCGGATGTCCCATCTAGAAAGAGTATTTAAAAGTTTGGTACACAAAATCCAAAATGGCCGACTTCCTGCTCTGCGGAGTTAATGGACGAAATTGTGAAATCTGTCTGTCTTAACAAGACACACATGCCTACCAAATTGGTGAAACACGTTGCCTGCACCCTTGATGACTGGACCCTAATGAATTAATAATAACACACATCCACCTATTTATTAGCTACAGGAAGGTCAATTGTAAAGCTGGAGCTTACTAAAGCTGGAGTCATGGATGGAGGAGGAGGAGGCTGGAGACTGAGAGAACTGCTCTTGCCTGCTTCTCTGTTGCTTCAGGTTCTGCAAAATTAATTCAGTCACTATTACTACGAGTGAAATATTCATTAAACAATGCTCATTCATTTGTATGACGATTTACCTCTGTTCTCACTTCCAGAACGGACTTGAAGTCACTGGACATTGATGCCAATTTTGACTGGAAGAGACACGCGTAAAAGGCATTAAATGTCATCTCACTTTGCAAAGGAATTTTTTTTGCTTATTTAAGTCAGTAGATGTTTGGAAGGTGTCTGTACCTGCAGTGATACAACAATAGTATTGGAATGTGTTTGAAGATGTCTGCTATTTTGGCCATTTCTGGATCGGACAAGCTCCTGGAGTTGGGCTATCTGTTTATTCAGGCTGTTAATATCCTGAGCAAAAAAAATAAAAATAACCATACAGACAAATGTAAAGTGCAAAACCGAAAAAGGATTAGCTGTGCACACAAGACCATAAACATATGTACCTGTTTCACGATATATGTTAACTCGTCAATCTCCACTGCTTTATCATCAAAGAGCGATTTCCGTTTGGCCACTGCGATCAAAAGGACAGTAGGTCACAAACCTCAACAGAGGACATGGATTAAGACTTGGACAAGTCAAGTGGCTTGAACTGTTGCGCAGATACTTACGTATTGACAGCTTTTCCAACTTTGCAAAGGTGTTGCTAAGGTCCCTGCCAATTCTCCTAAAAAAGACATACGAAAAAAATCATTCTTATCAATCAGATGGCCAAAAAGACCACAAAATGAGCAATTAAAGCCAACTAAAGAAGCAATTTGGTGATCTTAGCAATTAGGGACACAATGTAGGAGTTAAGGGAAGAAAGCTTCATTACTTACTTTGCCATGAGCGTGAAGTCACTCCTCTGCCTGACAGCATTGTGAAATGGTTTAATGCCCTGTGCTCCATTCTAATGGGTAAAAGAAGCAGTTAGAGCTCTCTGTTAAAGTGAAAGAAAATGAAAACAAGCAAGCATTGTCCAAACCCCCTAACCAATTCCCTGCCTTGTATGCCTCATGAGTTGCCTTTCAATGAACAGAGGCAGGGTCTAAGCAGGTCTGCTTTGGCTGGGAACAGGGATCATTTCAGGGGCAGACAAAATTTATACAGAAAAAATGCTCAAAACAAATAAACAAGCAAGATTCATTGGATCACTAATTACAGTTTTTTTTTTTTAAAGGTATCTTTGAAATTAGATGATTATTATACATATGCCAAGAAATACATTTAGGAACTACATACTGCACCTTTAATTTTTTTAGTAGGTAAACTCTGAAAACCAAAACCTTGAAATTATCCTTTTAATACTTAGTCCACTTGATTTCTTCTGAACATGTGCCCAATATCACTACCCACCACAACTGTTGCACAAGAGCTGACTTTTTTTTTTTTTAAGTTTCAACTTCTTTCTTTGGCTAATGGTTTCCTACATTACCCAAGAGCTCCTTACTCCATTAGTCTTTCCAACTCTCTCACCTCCTCATCTGTCCATTCTGCTCAAATACAGCTTCAACTGTCATGCTAATACTCTGTCATAACTCAGCATAACTTTTAAATAGCTGCACTGCATTCTGGACGCTCGAGTCCAACTTTTGCAGTCTCCACAACTTCTACATTGGATTTTTCATTAATGTGACTTTGAACGTCACTGCAAAAAATGGTGACTTTGGAAGAAAAGCTCTTGCGCTTTCATTTTTAGGAGTGAAACTGATTGTCATGTTTGAGATCTGTGAATGTTTTTCTCCTACTAAACGCTATTCTAATGGCGCTACCAATGTGACATCAGTGCGGCACACAGCTGTTAATTTCTTATGGGAATAACTTAGATATAACACCAAACAACAAACTAGCACCAGAATCACTAAGCACATCATGAATATTTGAATATAAACATATTTTCCATGTGTTTTATGATTGAGTTTTCTTTTAATTGTGTGCCAGAATAACACAATGTATACCACAGAGGATCCAACAGTAAACCTGCTCACCTGTCTCCCCTGCAGCGACTTGCACACAGACTGAAACTCAGTGGTGCGGTCTCGGCAGGACATGCTGATGGAGTCTACAGAAGGAGCTAAGGGAAGAGGTACAGACAGTGGGGTCTCCAGCGGCTGGACCAGCTGGGTCTGGGTCTGGGTCTGTGAAGGCCCAGTGTAAACCCCTTCCTGGTTGCTCCTAGGAGTGTGGCGCCGGCGGGTATTCATGAGTGCAGCTACACATCGGATAACTGAGAATAGGACAGGACCATTAACAAGTGGATACACTTTTACATCTAGTGATTATTAAAACACCCAGGAAAAGTAACTAAATACTGAAAAAGCATTAAAATGTATTAGTATCTCCTGCACGGTCATGGATAAGAAATATCTATTAAAACCATCTTTATCTCCTGCATGGTCATGGATGAAAACGTATAACATTCAGTAGAACAATTCTGAGCTGTAAGGCTGGCTGACCAGGGTGCAATATGCTAACCAACAGGTATTTGGCAATAAACATTAGCTAGCTAACTTCTTTCTCGCGTCAGTTTTTGCTAGTTTGACTAATTTTATGGCAATAATATATAACTACGTCGTATAATAACTTTCCAAACAGACCAAATCGGTAAAAGAAATAAAAACCTTTATACTGAGCTACCTGAATAATCTTCCATATAAGCTAGCTTGCTAGGACAGTTGACAGTCGGCTAAGTGAAATTCTAACAGCAGTTCTCTCAGAATAAAAATTCCACATGCATTTGAATCCCAGTTTTAGACATGACAATATGACCAATTAAATTATAAAAATGTTTTACCAGACAGACCAGCTACTTCAGCTACTTTCCCTTTTGTTTTTTTTGTGTGTAGCTGCGCTATTAGCCGTGAACATCCGGGTTCTAACAGAAGCAGTGACGTCACTGCCACGTCTTCTTACAAGTCTCCAGAGTACGTGATCCCCCCCCCAATTAAAAATCATAAATGAGGCACAAATTAATTTAAAAGTACCTTAAAATAATTATTGAGATAATAGAGAAAAAAAAATCCATTGTCTTAGTTCATATGAATTATGAAACGATTCCCTAACTGCTTCTGATATTTTTTTATTTTTGTAAACATTGAGTGTCCCAGGAAAATAACATTTAAAATATCAACTAATAGTGAAGAATTCGCAAATTTCATAAAATAGAAAATTAAAAATGGATAAGCACTGTGTATATGTATACGTTAAGGTGCTGTTATAATTGGCCTGGTAATATTTCACCTTATAAGATAGGGTTTTCAAAATCACGAATGTTTCACTTTATTATGATTTACTACTAACTTTCTAACGATGTGGAACTATCTAGAACATGACCTATCCTAAGTACCTCCCAGTGTTCACCATAAAAAAAGAACATTTAGGCTAATTTACAAATAACTACAACCGAATGTGTAAATAACTATTTTTCACAAATATAAATTATAAACAAACAAAGTCCAAATAACTTTTAAACTATTATCAACAAAAATTTACAAGATAAGATTGGGGGGAAAAATGTTACTTGTTTTTCAAAGATTAACATTGCTAAACCAACGGGGGAAAAATAAAACGGTCTCTTTAAATTTAAACCGTGAGAGAACACCGGCGCGCGCATCTACGTTCTATTGATGTGTTCATACCGAGAGTGTAAACAAGGGTTGTCGTACTTCGTTATTTCTGTTTTTAAACACGTAAAGAAAGCTCCACAAAAAGTGGAGCCACAAAAAATTATTTGATACTCATTGTGTTCCTCTCCACGGAAATCTTTAGTAAAAGGCGAAAGATTTATACGAGATGAAGAGAAACAAGAGTGATAGTTTGTTACACACCGCTGTCACGTCTGTCGACAAACGCAACACACTGCTAGGTAATGGTAAACAAAAGTATCCATCTCAAACTCAATCCAGCAAGTCAATTAATATACAACAAAAACAAAGTAGTATAAAAGCAGACGTCTACATGATGTATACCAACGCCAAATTCCTTAAAATACTTCATTTATTTTAAACGAGCGTGCGCAATGCACCATGGGATGCATATCATTAGCCCGCCCCCAACGGTCTCTCTCTGAAGCTACCAATTAGTTCATTTTATTTTTCCTATGAAAACATTTTAAAGAGGTCGATTTTCGCAAGGCTTTAAAATCCTTTACAGGATGCGGTTTAGTTCAGTTTGACTTTTAACCCTACTTTAAAAAGTCATTTCATATTTGGTTTATACTTTGTTGGTATAACGAAGGAAGTCTGCTTTCATAGTTTTATACACTTCAGATTCTAACTTGTCAAATTGTGGCTCAATAATGTTACGCCCATATTTGATAGTTTAAAAAATATATATATATATATATATTTATATTGTGTAGAACGTGAGAACTATCCCAGATAGCAATACAGCTCCATCATTTTTTTCAAGTCAGAAATGTTTACATTTTAAACTAAATTTCCAAGTAAAACTGAAATTACACAAACATCCATGCATTAAAAAAAGAGAGAATAGGTGACTTTGTAATGATGTGTTATATAGCCTATATATAATAAAAGTACTTACATTTAGTTTCACATTATACAGCCGTGGCCAAAAGTTTTGAGAATGACACAAATATTAATTTTCACAAAGTCTACTGCTTCAGTGTTTTTAGATCTTTTTGTCAGATGTTACTAACTGTTACTGAAGTATAATCACAAGCATTTCATAAGTGTCAATAGCTTTTATTGACAATTACATGAAGTTTATGCAAAGAGTCAATATTTGCAGTTGTGACCCTCCTTTTTCAAGACCTATGCAATTCGCCCTGGCATGCTGTCAATCAACTTCTGGGCCGCATCCTGACTGATGGCAGCCCATTCTTGCATAATCAATGCTTGGAGTTTGTGGGGTTTTTTTTGTCCACCCGCCTCTTGAGGATTGACCACAAATTCTCAATGGGATTAAGGTCTGGGGAGTTTCCTGGCCATGGACCCAAAATGTCGATGTTTTGTTCCCCGAGCCACTTGGTTATTCATGCTGGAAAAGGCATTGTTCGTCACCAAACTGTTCTGGGATGGTTGGGAGAAGTTGCTCTCTGAGGATGTTTTTGTACCATTCTTTATTCATGGCTGTGTTCTTAGGCAAAATTGTGAGTGAGCCCACTCCCTTGGCTGAGAAGCAACCCCACACATGAGTGGTCTCAGGATGCTTCACTGTTGGCATGACACAGGACTGATGGTAGCGCTCACCTTTTCTTCTCCGGACAAGCTTTTTTCCAGATGCCCCAAACAATTGGAAAGGGGATTCAGCAGAGAAAATGCCATTACCCCAGTCCTCAGCAGTCCAATCCCTGTACTTTTTGCAGAATAGCAGTCTGTGTCTGATGTTTTTCCTGGAGAGAAGTGGCTTCTTTGCTGCCCTTCTTAACACCAGGCCATCCTCCAAAAGTCTTTGCCTTACTGTGCGTGCAGACGCACTCACACCTGCCTGCTGCCATTCCTGAGCAAGCTCTGCACTGGTGGTGCCCTGTTCCTGCAGGTGAATCAACTTTAGGAGACAGTCCTGGCGCTTGCTGGACTTACTTGGGCACCCTGAAGCCTTCTTCACAACAGTTGAACCTCTCTCCTTGCAGGTCTCGATGATCCGATAAATGGTTGATTTAGGTGCAATCTCACTAGCAGCAATATCCTTGCCTGTGAATCTCTTTTTGTACAAAGCAATGATGGCTGCACGTGTTTCCTTGCAGGTAACCATAGTTAACAGAGGAAGAACAATAATTTCAAGCACCACCCTCCTTTTAAAGCTTCCAGTCTGTTATTCTAACTCAATCAGCATGACAGAGTGATCTCCAGCCTTGTCCTCGTTAACACTCTCACCTGTGTTAACGAGAGAATCACTGACATGATGTCAGCTGGTCCTTTTGTGGAAGGGCTGAAATGCAGTGGACATGTTTTTTTGGGATTAAGTTCATTTTCATGGCAAAGAGGGACACTGAAATTAATTGCAATTCATCTGATCACTCTTCATAACATTCTGGAGTATATGCAAATTGTCATCATAAAAACTGAAGCAGCAGACTTTGTAAAAATTAATATTTGTGTCATTCTCAAAACTTTTGGCCACGGCTGTAGTGCTGTTGTAAGTATACAGTCGGGTCCATAAGTATTTGCACAGTGACACAATTTTCGTAATTTTGCCTCTGTACACCACCACAGTGGAACTTGAAATGAAGCAAGCAAGATGTGATTGAAGTGTAGACTTTCAGCTTTAATTCAAGGGTTTAACAAAAATATTGCATGAACCATTTAGGAATCGCAACCATTTCCTCTCCATTTTCACAGGCTCAAAAGTAATTGGACAATTGACTGATAAGCAGTTCCATGGCCAGGTGTGGCCTGTTTCCTTGTTATTTCATGACAAATTAAGGAGATAAAAGGTCTCTCGATATACGGTCCAAAGATTATATCACTTGAAATATGGACTAGTTTAAATAACCCGTGGAATTACACATGCAATTTCGCTAGTGTTTTTTTCAGCCTGTACAACAATTCATCACTGTGCCAGGATATTATTGTGCATTAGGTCCGATTCCAAGAATACGCTCATTGGATACGTGTTGCATTTTGCCCTTGGTTGCATTCTGTTTAGTGCGCTGCTGCTATTTATCATATTATTGCACTGTACAGCTATTGTGGGTGCTCTGCTTGTCTTATCTACTTTGTTGCACATCCTTTGTTCCATACCTGCTGTTTTGCACAGTTTACACACTTTATTTAGCGTGTTGTGAAAGTAACACAATAATAGTTCTCCGATTTCTTTTAATTATTATTCCATGTGCTACAGACATGAAACTTGGTCATTCTTTGGTACTCCTACATGCCATGGAGCACCATTTTACATTTTAGCGCATATCTTGAGAACCACAAGGCCTAAAGACAAAATTCCCTTTTCCCATAATTCATTTGCTCATTCTGAACCGATTTGAACCGTTTAGCTTCTCCTACTTAAATTTTTTGTTGTTGTTTTGGCTAATTTGCATAATATGAGAAACATACTTTAGGGAACTAATCTTATCTTCACAAAGATCATGTCAAATGGCTCAAGAAAGTTTCTGCCTCGATAATTGTGAAAAAGATGTTGAGATTTACTAACAATATGGCTGCCACCTGCCAATCAATTCCAAAGGAGGCAAGCAAACAAGCCAGAACACACAGCCACATCCATAATACATAGTATTTATTGATCCAGTGGTTAAATGGACCGTCTGGTTATTTTGTATATTTAAAAAGAAAAGTTAAATAAAAATAAAACCTAAACTTCGAGAACCTCGTGTGTAAGTGTGTGTCTGGCAAACGCGCTTAGGTGTGTGTGTGTGTCTCTGGTTGTCAGCTGTGGTCAGGGTTATTCCGATGGCAATTCATCCCGTTGGCTTCTAACCTAAAACAATTAAATGAACATATTCAGTAGTGTGATGATTTGATATGTCTAAAATGTTGTCTTGCAATACAACCCCTAGCAATCTTTTTAAAGGTGAGGGAGACAAAATTCTGCGTTAAAACTGAAAACCATTCACCCAAGTCTTTTTTTTAACCTAATATTTTAATTTGTACCTGTTTATGTCATCGATATTGGCATGAACATTCACTCAAACTTTAAAGTGGGTACATTTGAAGTGAGTAAATTTGGACAGTTGTTACCCATTGTGTAAATGTGTAAATGCAAACATCACACTGCTCGATTTTTTTCACATGAACTCAATGTAACTCATAAAGTAGCTTCGTTTGCATGGCGACTTCGTCACACACGCATCTCAGACACAGCTCACCCTACGAAAAATAACAACAAAGCATACTCTAAAAGCATAATCTAATAATCAATATGAGTTAACAAGCATAATCAATGTGTATAATCAATACTTAGAAGTATAATTATAACTGTAAAATACATTCTAATCAGACTATAGTCTAAATGTGTACTGAGTCAGATGAATCCTGTGTTTTACTGCACAGCAGGTGTGTTTCTGTATCATCTGGTATTTTCTCTGCATAACCATATAACAGCACTTAGACATCTTGTTAGAAGAATCCTATGTTTGATAGGAATAAACATATGAAAGTAAATCATAGTGACCTTACCTTCATCAGGCTCCTCAGCTGAAAAAAAAAAAAAAAAAAACCATTAAGAGGGACTTTTTTGTGACATTTTTCTGACATTTCTAAATGTGTAGGCCTTCCTAAATTAGGTCATTTTTGCGCAACATAGAAAGGGGATTCTCTGTACTCTTTAGATTATCATCTAACATTTTGTTATAATCAAATATTCAACAGTTGAATATTTTTAACACTCTACTTACACTCAGGTGCAATTGCTGTTGATCTTGACCATTTATTTGTTTTTGTTTGCTCTCAAACAAGAAATCTCCTCTTCAGGGCCAAAAGCAATAGGGCAAGAAAGAAGTTTTTGATATCAATTAGAAACAGATGCAAAATGGCGCTGTTCTAAATCATTTATTCCCATTGTTTAAGCTCATATTTAACAATGAATGCAATGACAGTGACATAATAATGATTTCATCTTGTGATGATTCACTGTCCTCCTGAACTGTAAAACAAAATCAGCATTTAAAGAAAATATGTATAGCATTTTGGCTTTCCTCGATCATTCCAACTTCATTTGTTTTATATGTATACTTACAATGTTGTGTCTGTTGTGCTCTTCTGGGCTTGCTGGGCTGGAATTCTTCTTCTGCAAGAAACAAAGTTAAAACTGAGATTGTCTTTCAATGTGAAGAACCTTATGTTATTTACAGTGTCAGTACAGATCGAATACCTTTAAATCATCTTGGTGGGATGATCTTTCGTATACTGTTTCCATCAGAGTCCTCAACATGAGAGGTTTCTAGTGCTTTTTGGACCCGATATCTTGCCAGGTTGTAACTGTCTGTAATCAGAATAGCACAACTTTTGCTTAATATGCATTATATAAACAATTTATATTTTAGGAATGGTTGCCAGTATTTGTTGAGATTAAAAAGAACCTTGGTATTATTTTGCGTACTTTACCTGTGTCAGAAAATACTCTGACTGCATATTCTGCCCATAGCTGTTTGTCTGGGAGGGCACTTTTTTTACCATGGTCCCAGCATTTGAATTTGGCCAGTAGCAAAACAATACCTTTCAGACAGAAACAAGAATGTTTGCTTAATTTTTTATACGTATGTAGTTGACCTTGTTTAAAGTTTATCAAAAGTTTATTTTTAAGTTTATGTTTTATTAAAAAAAAAAAAAAAAAAAAAAAAAAAAAATATATATATATATATATATATATATATATATATATATATATATATATATATATATATATATATATATATATATATATATGGACTAAATCCTACCCCATTGTTCCACTCTAACCCACAACGATGGTACCACTTCAGCCTCATTTTGCTCAATGAAATGGAGCACAACAGATAAACCTGTAAGTAAAGTTCAGATAAATCTGTAATTTCAGCTTGCAATACACAAATGAAATGTACACAATTGCCTATTAAAAGACGTCCATTGGCTACTTTCTTATTGTACTGCCTCTTACGCTCTTTGGATGTCATCAAACTACTGTACTGGTGTCTCTGCCAATAATTCAATAAATTACAGTTTTCAGTACATTTCCAGATTTAATCTGTTTTTTTCTCAAACTACCAGTATCAACCATATAACTTGATTTGGTACTGAACTTACCTTTTTGGAGGATATATTTGCCAGAAGTATAAAGTCTGAGAAAATAGAAATAAACATAACTTATATATATAAGTTATATATGTTATATATAATTATATTATATTATATATATTAACTAACATGAACTAACAATGAGCAATGAATTTGTTACAGTATTTATTAATCTTTGTTAATATTAGTTAATAAAAATACAGTTGTTCATGGTTTGTTCATGTTAGTTCACAGTGCATTAACTAATGTTAACAAATACAACTTCTGATTTTAATAATGTATGAGTAAATGTTGAAATTAAGATTAATAAATTCTGTAGGAGTATTGTTCATTCTTAATTCATGTTAACTAAAGTAGTTAACTAATGAAACCTTATTGTGAAGTGTTACCCATATTTTTTATTAAATTAAGATGTTTACTTACTTACTTAATATCGTGATACTTAATATCATGTTTATATTAAACTTAATAAGTGTTATGACATAAAGCATTTAAAACTAAAGTATTAACAGTCTTGTTTTCAACTAAACAATTTGTAAATTGTTCCTAGTTAGAATTTTTCATGTTTAAATGTATCATTTAAATATAAATTTTAATTTTAATGTAGTACTGTATAAAGGTTTAAAGATAAATCCAAAAAGATATGTATTTATACATAAATTCAGGCTGAACAGTCTACACCCAACTGTGACCTTAGGAATAAGTTCATGAAGTGAACCACATCTTTCTACAAACACAATATTATTGTGATTTGGCCCAAAAGCTACTTGCACTGACGCGCCTATTATTTTTATGGTCCGCTTAAATAACTACTTTTCAGTGTGTTTGCTGAGTATTCGACCCTAGACCTCATTTGGATTAAACTCCAGTACAATAGGTGGCGGCATGCTGCCCACCAGTAAACCTGCGGGTGAACAGGAAGTTGGGCGATATCCGCCCATGCATACGATATGCATCCATATCATACATATCAGTGTAAGACTGCGGATACAGAAACCCCTTTAAATGGTAAGATCCCCTCCCCCCCCATAATTTAAACGTTACAGTGTGTTTATCACTACAGTAAATGTTTGCTTTTCTATTATTCGAGAATAAATTTCTTTCGACCTAGGGATTGCATGAGCTCGCGCTAGAAATGTAATTTATCTCGCGCGCTTCACCCGCAGCGTATATAGCTATGGATGAAAGGTTAATATATTAATACATTTCCTTACCACAAATGTAACTGTACAGCCGTGGCCAAAAGTTTTGAGAATGACACGAATATTAATTTTTACAAAGTCTGCTGCCTCAGTTTTTATGATGGCAGTTTGCATATACAGGTGCATCTCAATAAATTAGAATGTCGTGGAAAAGTTCATTTATTTCAGTAATTCAACTCAAATTGTGAAACTCGTGTATTAAATAAATTCAATGCACACAGACTGAAGTAGTTTAAGTCTTTGGTTCTTTTAATTGTGATGATTTTGGCTCACATTTAACAAAAACCCACCAATTCACTATCTCAACAAATTAGAATACTTCATAAAACCAATAAAAAAAAAATTAAAAAAAACATTTTTAGTGAATTGTTGGCCTTCTGGAAAGTATGTTCATTTACTGTACATGTACTCAATACTTGGTGGGGCTCCTTTTGCTTTAATTACTGCCTCAATTCGGCGTGGCATGGAGGTGATCAGTTTGTGGCACTGCTGAGGTGGTATGGAAGCCCAGGTTTCTTTGACAGTGGCCTTCAGCTCATCTGCATTTTTTGGTCTCTTGTTTCTCATTTTCCTCTTGACAATACCCCATAGATTCTCTATGGGGTTCAGGTCTAGTGAGTTTGCTGGCCAGTCAAGCACACCAACACCATGGTCATTTTAACCAACTTTTGGTGCTTTTGGCAGAGTGGGCAGGTGCCAAATCCTGCTGGAAAATGCAATCAGCATCTTCAAAAAGCTGGTCAGCAGAAGGAAGCATGAAGTGCTCCAAAATTTCTTGGTAAACGGGTGCAGTGACTTTGGTTTTCAAAAAACACAATGGACCAACACCAGCAGATGACATTGCACCCCAGATCATCACAGACTGTGGAAATTTATCACTGGACTTCAAGCAACTTGGGCTATGAGCTTCTCCACACTTCCTCCAGACTATAGGACCTTGGTTTCCAAATGAAATACAAAACTTGCTCTCATCCGAAAAGAGGACTTTGGACCACTGGGCAACAGTCCAGTTCTTCTTCTCCTTAGCCCAGGTAAGACGCCTCTGACGTTGTCTGTGGTTCAGGAGTGGCTTAACGAGGAATACAACAACTGTAGCCAAATTCCTTGACACGTCTGTGTGTGGTGGCTCTTGATGCCTTGACCCCAGCCTCAGTCCAGTCCTTGTGAAGTTCACTCAAATTCTTGAATCGATTTTGCTTGACAATCCTCATAAGGCTGCGGTTCTCTCGGTTGGTTGTGCATCTTTTTCTTCCACACTTTTTCCTTCCACTCAACTTTCTGTTAACATGCTTGGATACAGCACTCTGTGAACAGCCAGCTTCTTTGGTAATGAATGTTTGTGGCTTACCTAGTGAACCAAACTGAGAGACCATTTTGAAGGCTCAGGAAACCTTTGCAGGTGTTTTGAGTTGATTAGCTGATTGGCATGTCACCATATTCTAATTTGTTGAGATAGTGAATTGGTGGGTTTTTGTTAAATGTGAGCCAAAATCATCACAATTAAAAGAACCAAAGACTTAAACTACTTCAGTCTGTGTGCACTGAATTTATTTAATACACGAGTTTCACAATTTGAGTTGAATTACTGAAATAAACTAACTTTTCCACAACATTCTAATTTATTGAGATGCACCTGTACTCCAGAATGTTATGAAGAGTGATCAGATGAATTGCAATTAATTTCAATGTCTTTGCCATGAAAATGAACTTAATCCCAAAAAAACATGTCCACTGCATTTCAGCCCTTCCACAAAAGGACCAGCTGACATCATGTCAGTGATTCTCTCGTTAACACAGGTGAGAGTGTTAACGAGGACAAGGCTGGAGATCACTCTGTCATGCTGATTGAGTTGGAATAACAGACTGGAAGCTTTAAAAGGAGGGTAGTGCTTGAAATTATTGTTCTTCCTCTGTTAACTATGGTTACCTGCAAGGAAACACGTGCAGCCATCATTGCTTTGTACAAAAAGGGATTCACAGGCAAGGATATTGCTGCTAGTGAGATTGCACCTAAATCAACCATTTATCGGATCATCAAGACCTTCAAGGAGAGAGGTTCAACTGTTGTCAAGAAGGCTTCAGGGCGCCCAAGAAAGTCCAGCAAGCGCCAGGACCGTCTCCTAAAGTTGATTCACCTGCAGGATCAGGGCACCACCAGTGCAGAGCTTGCTCAGGAATGGCAGCAGGCAGGTGTGAGTGTGTCTGCACGCACAGTAAGGCGAAGACTTTTGGAGGATGGCCTGGTGTCAAGAAGGGCAGCAAAGAAGCCATTTCTCTCCAGGAAAAACATCAGGGACAGACTGCTGTTCTGCAGAAAGTACAGGGATTGGACTGCTGAGGACTGGGGTAATGTCATTTTCTCTGCTGAATCCCCTTTCCAATTGTTTGGGGCATCTGGAAAAAAGCTTGTCCGGAGAAGAAAAGGTGAGCGCTACCATCAGTCCTGTGTCATGCCAACAGTGAAGCATCCTGAGACCACTCATGTGTGGGGTTGCTTCTCAGCCAAGGGAGTGGGCTCACTCACAATTTTGCCTAAGAACACAGCCATGAATAAAGAATGGTACAAAAACATCCTCAGAGAGCAACTTCTCCCAACCATCCAAGAACAGTTTGGTGACGAACAATGCCTTTTCCAGCATGATGGGGCACCTTGCCACAAGGCAAAAGTGATAACGAAGTGGCTCGGGGAACAAAACATTGACATTTTGGGTCCATGGCCAGGAAACTCCCCAGACCTTAATCCCATTGAGAATTTGTGGTCAAGCCTCAAGAGGCGGGTGGACAAACAAAAACCCACAAACTCTGACAAACTCCAAGCATTGATTATGCAAGAATGGGATGCCATCAGTCAGGATGTGGCCCAGAAGTTGATTTACAGCATGCCAGGGCGAATTGCAGAGGTCTTGAAAAAGAAGGGTCAACACTGCAAATATTGACTCTTTGCATAAACTTCATGTAATTGTCAATAAAAGCCATTGTGAGTAAATCACCTTATATTGCAGCCTGACCAGTAGTTTGTCAGTTTAAATTATGGGTGTAGAAAGTGATCTAGCCCCAGTTTACATGAGGATGAATGTCTTATCTGTATCTTCATTTTTCTTTTCCAGCAGTTTCAGCATTGGACTTGCTTCCATCCTTTTTGGCCTCTCCTGCACTTGCTGTTTGGAAGTCATTGCTTGCATCTGATTCAGCAACTGTCATTCTGCATTTCTGTTTGCGTTGCTTTGCTTACATTTTGAACTTTTAGCAATAATAAAAGTTTTCCATTTGGGCTGTAGTTGTATACTCAAGTTTGTTTTCCCTTGATTTAATGTGCTTGTGTGGATATTTGCTATGTGACAATTATTTATTTCACAGTACTTCATATGAGTATGCAAAGACTCTGCATGAAAAAGAACCACTTATAAACATTGTCATATTAATTCAAATTTTTAATCCATTAATATGTAACTGCACAATGGTGGATTCCTTCACTTGCATGAATATGTGCACTGTGATTTACATTATGAAGCACACATTAAATTGACTATTTAAAAGTCAGAGTAATGATGAGGAAAGTGATTTAATGAAAAAAAATTAGTCAGATCTTTTTATTCATTTTAAATACAATAGAATTATTATAGTACAAATAAACAGGGTTAGTTGGATCTTTGTAATATAATTAGTGTAGGATCAATATAAAGGCCATGTGGGGATAAATTCGTACATTTAAAATCTATATCCTGAGTTAATATATTTCTGTAAACCTGCTTTGGGACAATGACCATTGTTAAAAGCGCTATACAAATAAAATTTAATTCAATAGAATGTTTTACATAATATTGAGTAGTTTCTAAACCAATATTTAAAAAGATAATATTTGTTCCATAGTAACTACTTATTTTTATTAGCAAAACCATAGCAACCACAAATAGCCATGTTTTTTTCTTCTTCTATTTTTATTATGGTTTATTTGCACTAAAACCATAGTCATGTCAATCTGCCACAAAAAACAACAACAAAACAAAACATGGTTTCTGCATGAAATCCATTATCAAAGTTAATATAAGGGATGTTTTTAAGGAATAACCACATTCCTTAAGGATTGTCCCGTTTGCTCCCAGAGCATCTCGAGCTCAACGGTGACATCGTTAACCAAAGCAGGACACGCAGCACAACTACTATGAAACATTTCCCCGACGAACCAAGGCGACCAAATGCTAACGTTTGGGAAACCTGCGCTTGCTAGATCCAAAAGACGTTACTTACACTCTAGAAACGCGCGTGCGTCTCATACCGGTTGTTGCGCTTCATCTATTAACCGCGCCAATACACCTCGAGGATAACTAACGCTTTGGATAAATCGTCTCTTGATCTGTTCTTGAACACGTAAAGAAAACTCCACAAAAAGTGGAGTCACAAAAAATTAGTTTATACTCATACAGTTCCTCTCCACGGAAATCTTTAGTAAAAGGCGAAAGATTTATACGAGATGAAGAGAAACAAGAGTGATAGTTTCCTACCTCCCGTTGTCACGTGTGTCGACAAACGCAACACACTGCTAGGTAATGGTAAACAAAAGTATCCATCTCAAACTCAATCCAGCAAGTCAATTAATTTACAACAAAAACAAAGTAGTATAAAAGCAGACGTCTACATGATGTATACCAACGCCAAATTCCTTAAAATACTTCATTTATTTTAAACGAGCGTGCGCAATGCACCATGGGATGCATATCATTAGCCCGCCCCCAACGGTCTCTCTCTCTGAAGCTACCAATTAGTTCATTTTATTTTTCCTATGAAAACATTTTGACGAGGTCGATTTTCGCAAGGCTTTGAAATCCCTTATAGGATGCGGTTTAGTTCAGTTTGACTTTTAACCCTACTTTAAAAAGTCATTTCATATTTGGTTTATACTTTGTTGGTATAACGAAGGAAGTCTGCTTTCATAGTTTTATACACTTCAGATTCTAACTTGTCAGATTGTGGCTCAATAATGTTACGCCCATATTTGATAGTTTAAAAAAAAAAAAAAAAAAAAAAATTATGTTGTGTAGAACGTGAGAACTATCCCAGATAGCAATACAGCTCCATCATTTTTTTCAAGTCAGAAATGTTTACATTTTAAACTAAATTTCCAAGTAAAACTGAAATTACACAAACATCCATGCATTAAAAAAGAGAGAATAGGTGACTTTGTAATGATATGTTATATAGCCTACATATAATAAAAGTACTTACATTTAGTTTCACATTATAGTGCTGTTGTAAATATACAGTCGGGTCCATAAGTATTTGCACAGTGACACAATTTTCGTAATTTTGCCTCTGTACACCACCACAGTGGACCTGAAATGAAGCAAGCAAGATGTGATTGAAGTGTAGACTTTCAGCTTTAATTCAAGCGTTTAACAAAAATATTGCATGAACCGTTTAGGAATCGCAACCATTTCCTCTCCATTTTCACAGGCTCAAAAGTAATTGGACAATTGACTGATAAGCAGTTCCATGGCCAGGTGTGGCCTGTTTCCTTGTTATTTCATGACAAATTAAGGAGATAAAAGGTCTGGAGTTGATTCCAAGTGTTGAATCTGCATTGTGTAGCCGTTAATGGGATCTCTCGATATACGGTCCAAAGATTATATCACTTGAAATATGGACTAGTTTAAATAAGCCGTGGAATTACACATGCAATTTCGCTAGTGTTTTTTTTTCATCCTGTACAACAATTCATCACTGTGCCAGGATATTGTTGTGCATTAGGTCCTATTCCAAGAATACGCTCATTGGATACGTGTTGCATTTTGCCCTTGGCTGCATTCTGTTTAGTGCGCTGCTGCTATTCATTCATATTATTGCACTGTACAGCTATTGTGGATGCTCTGCTTGTCTTACCTACTTTGTTGCACATCCTTTGTTCCATACCTGCTGTTTTGGACAGTTTACACACTTTGTTTAGCGTGTTGTGAAAGTAACACAGTAATAGTTCTCCGATTTCTTTGTAATTATTATTCCACCTGACATTCTGCATGTAGCAGTTTTTGAGATATTGACACCAAACCAACTGTAACATGTCCAGTCTGACCGCTAGAAGTGTGCTTGTATACAGCTTTTTGAATAATCATGTGGACCAAATAACATGTGCTACAGACATGAAACTTGGTCATTCTTTGGTACTCCTACATGCCATGGAGCACCATTTTACATTTTAGCCCATATCTTGAGAACCACAAGGCCTAAAGACAAAATTCCCTTTTCCCATAATTCATTTGCTCATTCTGAACCGATTTGAACCGTTTAGCTTCTCCTACTTAAATGTTTTTGTCGTTGTTTTGGCTAATTTGCATAATATGAGAAACATACTTTAGGGAACTAATCTTATCTTCACAAAGATCATGTCAAATGGCTCAAGAGAGTTTCTGCCTCGGTAATTGTGAAAAAGATGTTGAGATTTACTAACAATATGGCTGCCATCTGCCAATCAATTCCAAAGGAGGCAAGCAAACAAGCCAGAACACACAGCCACATCCATAATACATAGTATTTATTGATCCAGTGGTTAAATGGACCGTCTGGTTATTTTGTATATTTAAAAAGAAAAGTTGAATAAAAATAAAACCTAAACTTCGAGAACCTCCTGTAAGAGAATGTTACAGGAAAATAACTCTCAGAACACAGATTATAGTTAGAATAATACCTTATGTGGCAAACTTCCTGCTGTGACTCCACCAAGGAACGTTCCTGGAAGATTTGTTTGTAGTTAATACCTAGAAGCAACCTTTTGCTAGCGTTGAGTTTCAAAGCTCCCAGAGCATCTCGAGCTCAACGGTGACATCGTTAACCAAAGCAGGACACGCAGCACAACTACTATGAAACATTTCCCCGACGAACCAAGGCGACCAAATGCTAACGTTTGGGAAACCTGCGCTTGCTAGATCCAAAAGACGTTACTTACACTCTGGAAACGCGCGTGCGTCTCATACCGGTTGTTGCGCTTCATCTATTAACCGCGCAAATACACCTCGAGGATAACTAACGCTTTGGGTAAATCGTCTCTTGATCTGTTCTTGAACACGTAAAGAAAACTCCACAAAAAGTGGAGTCACAAAAAATTAGTTTATACTCATGCTGTTCCTCTCCACGGAAATCTTTAGTAAAAGGCGAAAGATTTATACGAGATGAAGAGAAACAAGAGTGATAGTTTCCTACCTCCCGTTGTCACGTGTGTCGACAAACGCAACACACTGCTAGGTAATGGTAAACAAAAGTATCCATCTCAAACTCAATCCAGCAAGTCAATTAATATACAACAAAAACAAAGTAGTATAAAAGCAGACGTCTACATGATGTATACCAACGCCAAATTCCTTAAAATACTTCATTTATTTTAAACGAGCGTGCGCAATGCACCATGGGATGCATATCATTAGCCCGCCCCCAACGGTCTCTCTCTGAAGCTACCAATTAGTTCATTTTATTTTTCCTATGAAAACATTTTAACGAGGTCGATTTTCGCAAGGCTTTGAAATCCCTTATAGGATGCGGTTTAGTTCAGTTTGACTTTTAACCCTACTTTAAAAAGTCATTTCATATTTGGTTTATACTTTGTTGGTATAACGAAGGAAGTCTGCTTTCATAGTTTTATACACTTCAGATTCTAGTTTGTCAAATTGTGGCTCAATAATGTTACGCCCATATTTGATAGTTTATAAAAAAAAATAAATAAATAAATAAAAATTATGTTGTGTAGAACGTGAGAACTATCCCAGATAGCAATACAGCTCCATCATTTTTTTCAAGTCAGAAATGTTTACATTTTAAACTAAATTTCCAAGTAAAACTGAAATTACACAAACATCCATGCATTAAAAAAAGAGAGAATAGGTGACTTTGTAATGATATGTTATATAGCCTACATATAATAAAAGTACTTACATTTAGTTTCACATTATAGTGCTGTTGTAAGTATACAGTCGGGTCCATAAGTATTTGCACAGTGACACAATTTTCGTAATTTTGCCTCTGTACACCACCACAGTGGAACTGAAATGAAGCAAGCAAGATGTGATTGAAGTGTAGACTTTCAGCTTTAATTCAAGCGTTTAACAAAAATATTGCATGAACCGTTTAGGAATCGCAACCATTTCCTCTCCATTTTCACAGGCTCAAAAGTAATTGGACAATTGACTGATAAGCAGTTCCATGGCCAGGTGTGGCCTGTTTCCTTGTTATTTCATGACAAATTAAGGAGATAAAAGGTCTGGAGTTGATTCCAAGTGTTGAATCTGCATTGTGTAGCTGTTAATGGGATCTCTCGATATACGGTCCAAAGATTATATCACTTGAAATATGGACTAGTTTAAATAAGCCGTGGAATTACACATGCAATTTCGCTAGTGTTTTTTTTTCATCCTGTACAACAATTCATCACTGTGCCAGGATATTGTTGTGCATTAGGTCCTATTCCAAGAATACGCTCATTGGATACGTGTTGCATTTTGCCCTTGGCTGCATTCTGTTTAGTGCGCTGCTGCTATTCATTCATATTATTGCACTGTACAGCTATTGTGGATGCTCTGCTCGTCTTATCTACTTTGTTGCACATCCTTTGTTCCATACCTGCTGTTTTGCACAGTTTACACACTTTGTTTAGCGTGTTGTGAAAGTAACACAGTAATAGTTCTCCGATTTCTTTGTAATTATTATTCCACCTGACATTCTGCATGTAGCAGTTTTTGAGATATTGACACCAAACCAACTGTAACATGTCCAGTCTGACCGCTAGAAGTGTGCTTGTATACAGCTTTTTGAATAATCATGTGGACCAAATAACATGTGCTACAGACATGAAACTTGGTCATTCTTTGGTACTCCTACATGCCATGGAGCACCATTTTACATTTTAGCCCATATCTTGAGAACCACAAGGCCTAAAGACAAAATTCCCTTTTCCCATAATTCATTTGCTCATTCTGAACCGATTTGAACCGTTTAGCTTCTCCTACTTAAATGTTTTTGTCGCTGTTTTGGCTAATTTGCATAATATGAGAAACATACTTTAGGGAACTAATCTTATCTTCACAAAGATCATGTCAAATGGCTCAAGAGAGTTTCTGCCTCGATAATTGTGAAAAAGATGTTGAGATTTACTAACAATATGGCTGCCACCTGCCAATCAATTCCAAAGGAGGCAAGCAAACAAGCCAGAACACACAGCCACATCCATAATACATAGTATTTATTGATCCAGTGGTTAAATGGACCGTCTGGTTATTTTGTATATTTAAAAAGAAAAGTTGAATAAAAATAAAACCTAAACTTCGAGAACCTCCTGTAAGAGAATGTTACAGGAAAATAACTCTCAGAACACAGATTATAGTTAGAATAATACCTTATGTGGCAAACTTCCTGCTGTGACACCATCAAGGAACGTTCCTGGAAGATTTGTTTGTAGTTAATACCTAGAAGCAACCTTTTGCTAGCGTTGAGTTTCAAAGCTCCCAGAGCATCTCGAGCTCAACGGTGACATCGTTAACCAAAGCAGGACACGCAGCACAACTATTATGAAACATTTCCCCGACGAACCAAGGCGACCAAATGCTAACGTTTGGGAAACCTGCGCTTGCTAGATCCAAAAGACGTTACTTACACTCTGGAAACGCGCGTGCGTCTCATACCGGTTGTTGCGCTTCATCTATTAACCGCGCAAATACACCTCGAGGATAACTAACGCTTTGGGTAAATCGTCTTTTGATCTGTTCTTGAACACGTAAAGAAAACTCCACAAAAAGTGGAGTCACAAAAAATTAGTTTATACTCATGCTGTTCCTCTCCACGGAAATCTTTAGTAAAAGGCGAAAGATTTATACGAGATGAAGAGAAACAAGAGTGATAGTTTCCTACCTCCCGTTGTCACGTGTGTCGACAAACGCAACACACTGCTAGGTAATGGTAAACAAAAGTATCCATCTCAAACTCAATCCAGCAAGTCAATTAATATACAACAAAAACAAAGTAGTATAAAAGCAGACGTCTACATGATGTATACCAACGCCAAATTCCTTAAAATACTTCATTTATTTTAAACGAGCGTGCGCAATGCACCATGGGATGCATATCATTAGCCCGCCCCCAACGGTCTCTCTCTGAAGCTACCAATTAGTTCATTTTATTTTTCCTATGAAAACATTTTAACGAGGTCGATTTTCGCAAGGCTTTGAAATCCCTTATAGGATGCGGTTTAGTTCAGTTTGACTTTTAACCCTACTTTAAAAAGTCATTTCATATTTGGTTTATACTTTGTTGGTATAACGAAGGAAGTCTGCTTTCATAGTTTTATACACTTCAGATTCTAACTTGTCAGATTATGGTTCAGTAATGTTACGGCCATTTTTAATAGTTTTTTTTCAAGTCAGAAATGTTTACATTTTAAACTAAATTTCCAAGTAAATTTGACATTGCACAAACATCCATGCATTAAAAAAGAGAGAGAATAGGTGACTTTGTAACGATATGGATATGTAATATGTTATATAGCCTATCGGGTCCATATGTATTTGTACAGTGACACAATTTTCTAGTTTTTGCCTCTGAGCTATAGAGCTGTAGTTTCTGCTCAGATTCAGTCAAATGCTGCAAAACTGATAGGATGGCGCTTCACAGTACTGCAAAAGCAACACAAGAGCTTCTTAAAGCAAAAAAATAAATAAATAAATAAAAGTTCTTAAATGTCCAATGTCCTCAACACAACGGACTATGCTTTTCACTTACTGAAGACAAAACTGAAGGCAGAAGGACCCACAAACAAGCAGCAACTGAAGGCCGCTGCAGTAAAGGCCTGGCAAAGCATCTCAAGGGAAACTCAATATTTGGCGATGTCGATGGGTTCCAGACTTTTTTGGATTTGCACCCAAGTATCAAAAATAGCTTGTTCAATTATGTTTGAGCCTGTGAAAATGGAGGAACTCTGTAAAAATGGCTGTAATTCCTAAACGGTTAACACAATATATTTTTTTTCTTGCTAAACCCACTGAATTAAAGCTGAAAGTCTACGCTTCAATTTCAGAAAAAAGAAAAAAGAAATCTGTAGTACTGGGAGTGTACAAGAGCATATGAGTTAAATTTTTGTCAATTCTGTTATTGCCTCTTAACACCTAGACAGAACAGCCTTCAATTCCTCCCCATTGGCCAAATTGCTTCGCAACACACTCGCAGTTTCTGCAGAAACTGCATTGGTTACACTTATCATTCATCTTCCCTGTGATCAATATCACTGCACTGTTACTTTTATATTCACTTTATATCCTATAATTATATATATATATATATATATATATATATATATATATATATATATATATATATATATATATATATATATATATATATACAGGTGCATCTCAATAAATTAGAATGTTGTGGAAAAGTTCATTTATTTCAGTAATTCAACTCAAATTGTGAAACTCATGTATTAAATAAAGTCAATGCACACAGACTGAAGTAGTTTAAGTCTTTAGTTCTTTTAATTGTGATGATTTTGGCTCACATTTAACAAAAACCCACCAATTCATTATCTCAACAAATTAGAATATGGTGACATGCCAATCAGCTAATCAACTCAAAACACCTGCAAAGGTTTCCTGAGCCTTCAAAATGGTCTCTCAGTTTGGTTCACTAGGTAAGCCACAAACATTCATTGCCAAAGAAGCTGGCTGTTCACAGAGTGCTGTATCCAAGCATGTTAACAGAAAGTTGAGTGGAAGGAAAAAGTGTGGAAGAAAAAGATGCACAACCAACCGAGAGAACCGCAGCCTTATGAGGATTGTCAAGCAAAATTGATTCAAGAATTTGAGTGAACTTCACAAGGAATGGACTGAGGCTGGGGTCAAGGCATCAAGAGCCACCACACACAGACGTGTCAAGGAATTTGGCTACAGTTGTCGTATTCCTCTTGTTAAGCCACTCCTGAACCACAGACGACGTCAGAGGCGTCTTACCTGGGCTAAGGAGAAGAAGAACTGGACTGTTGCCCAGTGGTCCAAAGTCCTCTTTTCAGATGAGAGCAAGTTTTGTATTTCATTTGGAAACCAAGGTCCTAGAGTCTGGAGGAAGGGTGGAGAAGCTCATAGCCCAAGTTGCTTGAAGTCCAGTGTTAAGTTTCCACAGTCTGTGATGATTTGGGGTGCAATGTCATCTGCTGGTGTTGGTCCATTGTGTTTTTTGAAAACCAAAGTCACTGCACCCATTTACCAAGGAATTTTGGAGCACTTCATGCTTCCTTCAGCTGACCAGCTTATTGAAGATGCTGATTTCATTTTCCAGCAGGATTTGGCACCTGCCCACACTGCCAAAAGCACCAAAAGTTGGTTAAATGACCATGGTGTTGGTGTGCTTGACTGGCCAGCAAACTCACCACACCTGAACCCCATAGAGAATCTATGGGGTATTGTCAAGAGGAAAATGAGAAACAAGAGACCAAAAAATGCAGATGAGCTGAAGGCCACTGTCAAAGAAACCTGGGCTTCCATACCACCTCAGCAGTGCCACAAACTGATCACCTCCATGCCGCGCCGAATTGAGGCAGTAATTAAAGCAAAAGGAGCCCCTACCAAGTATTGAGTACATGTACAGTAAATGAACATACTTTCCAGAAGGCCAACAATTCACTAAAAATGTTTTTTTTTATTGGTCTTATGAAGTATTCTAATTTGTTGAGATAGTGAATTGGTGGGTTTTTGTTAAATGTGAGCCAAAATCATCACAATTAAAAGAACCAAAGACTTAAACTACTTCAGTCTGTGTGCATTGAATTTATTTAATACACGAGTTTCACAATTTGAGTTGAATTACTGAAATAAATGAACTTTTCCACGACATTCTAATTTATTGAGATGCACCTGTATATATATATTCATTTATTTTTACAAAAATTACTCTTTGAATACTTTTTTATTTGTTGCTGTAACCTGTGAATTTCTTTCTGAGATTAATAAAGTTATCTATCTGTCCCATGTGTTTCGATGCTTCTCCAAATGTGACACAGTAATCACGTACTAAGCATTTCCTGTTATGTTTTTAAACACTCATAGGAAGCTCCACCACCAGCTTTAACCACAAAAAACCTCATTTTTTACTCATGATGTTCCTCTCTACAGAAAACTTTAATAAAAGGTGAAAGAGTTATATGATATGAAAAGAAGGAGTATGTGTTTGGAGTCACGTCTCATAGCACACACAACACACGGATATGTAATAGCTAATAAATGATCACTACTTAACCCAATTCAGCAAGGGGCTGAATATGAAATACAAACAAAGCAGTAAAAAAGTAGACCAAGAGACTGATTTACACAAAAGCAAACAAGTTTCACTTTATTTACTTTATTCTGAGCTCATTTTATTTCAGTAGCTTACCTTGCAGCTTGTAAGTCAACAGTAAACATTCAACACTTTAAAATACAGTATATAATGCTGTTTATTTTGGTTTAATTTTAAACCTACTTAAAAAAAAACATTTTAGATTTGGTTTATACTTTATTAGTATAACAAAAGAGGCCTGCTTTCATACATTTGTCAGATTTAATGGCTGAATAATGTTAAGCTCATATTTCATATTTTATAAAAACATATATTGTGAACTTGAGAATGATTCCAGATAGCAAAAAACAAACAAATAAACAAAACATTTGACCCAGATTCCAATATTAGAGTTAGAGTCGGTTTTGTTTTTTGAAATCTGAGCAATAATCCTACCGATCCGGCACTGGCCCACCTCCATTTTTTCCCCCATGTTTACGTTTTAAAATAATTTTGGAATTACATTAATATTCATGCATTAAAAAAAAGAAAGATTTTGTAACGATATGGATATCCATTCATCCATTCATTTTCCGTACCGCTCATCCAAGGGTCACGGGGGAACCTGGAGCCTATCCCAGGGAAGTCGGGGCACGAGGCAGGGGACACCCTGAATGGGGTGCCAACCCATCGCAGGGCCATATGGATATGTAATATGTTAAATAACCAATGTATCGTAAAAAATACTTACATTTCATTTCGCATTAAAGTGCTGTTGTAAGTGTTGTAAATAGGCATAGAAATGAATTAATAGAAATGTTTCATTTTTATTATGTATAAATGATTACATCACTTGAAATACACAGACTCATCTGCGTGACCTGCCATTTGTAGATGCATCCCATTTGAAGTACGTGTGCAATTTCAATACCGTGGGCTGTTTCACTCATTTCTACAGAATGTTACGCGAAAAATGACTAAAACCCAATTCTTCCTCACTACCTGGCTGTGAACATTCAACAGGAAGCTCCACCAACGTGTTAAACCACAAAAACGCTTGCTTATTTCCAAACTACTACTGAAAGTCTTCAATAACATAGTTATTCTCAAAAAATAAATAAAACAACAACAACTGACAAATGAAGGTTAGTTGAAGTCAATTCTTATAGCATAAGCATCAAACTGCTAGATAATGGAATAGTGATTATATGTTTACAGTTTAATTCAATTTAGAAAGGGAATTAAAATACAACACAAATCAAGCATTATACACAGTCTTTGCAGTCTTCAAAATTATATCTAACACCAAATTACCTTAAAATACTTCATTTAAGAAACAAACATGCGCAATGCACCATGGGATGCATATTACCACAAACTACTAACGAAGTCATAATTATATTCAACACTTTTCATTCTAGTGACTTATCTTGCAGCCTGTGGGTCAAAAGTAAAATAAGGAATGTTCCAAGGTGTTAAAAATAGGATGCTGTTTATTTTTTTTATAGTTATTTCGGGGGGAAAAAGACTATTTGTATACTTTATTAGTATAACGAACGAGGTCTGCATTTATAAATTCGATTATACGTATAAATTACAAACTACATATTATATATATATATATATATATATATATATATATATATATATATATATATATATATATATATATATATATCTCTTATGTTTTATATATACAGTGCTCAGTATAAATGAGTACACCCCAACTGATTTCTCAGGAAAACATCCATCTTGCTTTAATAGTAATACTTTCTGTGGAATCCTGTACAATGAAAGATTTGTGCAAATCTGGTTTATTGTTTTTAAATTAAATTAGTCAGTACCAAAGGCAAAATTGGAAATATTTTAACCAAATAATTTAAGATCATGATGCAAAAATGTGTACACCCCAATGAATATGTTAGCAGAATGTAATTAACAGGAATTCACTAGGAAATGTGTCTGGTCAATCATCACACAGGTGGCCACAGGCTAACTGCCAATTAAGAGTGGTATTTAAGAGAGAAAATCCACTCCTATCTAATGGTGACAAAATGGTACCACATGGTAAAGAAATGTCACAAGACCCGAGAAAGAAAATAATTCGGTCAAGGTTACAAGAAAATTAGTAAAGCATTGCTAATAAGTTTGAATACTGTCACAAAAGTAATCCAAAAATTCAAAAAGGATGGACTTGTGGGAAGCTCACTGAGAAGTCCAGGCCATCCACAGAAGTTAACACCTTGTCAAGAGCGTTTTGCGATGAGAGAAGTTGCCATGCAAGTTCAGCACAGTTGGCTAAATCAAGCTGGGGTGAGTGTTTCCTGTGACACCATACGATGTACACTGCAGAGGAGTGGCATGCATGGCTGTCGTCCATGGAGGAAGCCACTGCTAAAGCCAATGCACAAAAAAACCCGCCTAGAATTTGCTAGGGCTCATATTGACAAACGTGAAGACTATTGAGACTCTATATTTTGGAATGATCAGAAAAAATTGATCTTTTTGGCTCTGATGGGTTCCAAACTGTATGGCATCACAAGGGTGAGGAGTACAATGAAAAATGCATGGTACCAACAGTAAAGCATGGTGGTGGCAGTGTTTTTCTGTGGGGTTGCATGAGTGCTGCAGGTGTCGGAGAGTTGCATTTTATAGATGGCATCATGAATTCACAGATGTACTGTGAAATACTCAAAGAGAAGATGCTACCATCACTCCGTGCCCTCGGTCACTGGGCAATCTTTCAACATGATAATGACCCAAAACACACATCTAAGGTCACTGGTTCATTTTTGAAGAAGAACAGGGTATAAGTGATTCAGTGGCCAAGCATGTCACCAGGCCTCAACCCTATAGAACACTTATGGGGAGTTCTAAAAAGACAAGTTGATCATCATTCTCCATCCAGCATCCAGGATCTGAAAGAGGCCATTGTTCAAGAATGGAGAAAAATAGATGTAGCTGTATGTCATCAACTTGTATATTCAATGTCTAGAAGAATTGGTGCTGTTCTTAAAAATCAAGGAGGCCATACAAAATATTAGATTAAGTTGACTTTTTGTAGGGTGTAATCATTTTTGCAATACCTCATTTGATTTAAATATGTTATTCTGGTATCCTAAAGATGTTAAGTGACTTACACTCTTATGTTAATACAAATAAATGTTTAATAAAACTGTTTAGTAAAAAATTGGTCTCATATTCACTAACAAATGGAGAAAAATCTTGATTTTCAAAGGGGGTGTACTCATTTATGCTGAGCACCACACACATTGGGTATAGAAAAGAATCACCCCCTTTAAAATAATCACATTTTTTTGCTTTTCAACCTGAAATGAAGACAGACAAGTGAAATTTTTTTTTAAAAATTTAAAAAACAGAATCACTGAGTTGGAAAAAGGATCACCCCCTTGCTTTAGTTTGCCTTATTTTTTTTAATTACAGCCTTTAGTCTGTTGGGATATGTCTCTACTAACTTTGCACATCTAGACTTTGCAATATTTGCCCGCTCTTCTTCGCAGAACTGCTCAAGTTCAGTTAAATTTGATGGTGACCGTTTGTGGACTGCAGTCTTCAATTCATTCCACAGATTTTCAATGGGGTTTAAGTCTGGGCTCTGACTAGGCCATGCAAGGACATTCACCTTTTTCTCCTTCAACCACTGTGTGGTCAGTTTTGCTGTGTGCTTTGGGTCATTGTCATGTTGGAAGGTAAATCTTCTTCCCATTGACAACTTTCTGGCAGAGGGCAGCAGATTTTCCTCAAGAATTCTACAGTATTTTGCCCCATCCATTTTCTTTCTATACTGACAAGTGCTCCAGTCCCTGCTGCAGAGAAACACCCCCATAACAGGATATTACCACCTCCATGCTTTACTGTAGGAATGGTGTTATTTCGATGGTGAGCTGTATTGGATTTCCGCCAGACATATCGTTTGGTGTTGAGGCCAAGTAATTCAATTTTAGGCTCATCTGACCATAATAACTTTTTCCATATGGCCTCAGAATCTTCAAGGTGTGTTTTGGCAAAGCTCAGTCGTGGGTGGCTTTTTTCTGGCAACCCTCCCATACAAGCCACATTTGTGGAGAATTTGTGATCTTGTTGTCACATGCACACAATGACCACTTTGTCATAAATTCCTGCAACTGCTTCAGAGTTGCTGTAGGCCGCTTGGTAGCCTCTCTGACCAGTTTCCTCCTGGCTCTTTCATCCAGTTTGGAGCAACATCCTGATCCAGGGAGGGTCTGTGTTGTACCAAATACCTTCCACTTCTTAATAATAGACTTCACTGTGCTTCTAGGCATTGATAAAGCCTTTGAATTTTTTTTGTCTCCATCTCCTGACTTGTGCCTGTCCACAACTTTATCCCAGAGATCTTTTGACAGTGCCTTGCCACCCATAGTTGATTGTTTGCTTCAGTTGCACTTCAAAATGCTCCAGGAAAGCTCTTTACATGCTAAGCTAATCAAAATGACCACAGCTGATCACAGTTGAAAGTCAAATGGCTTTGTGTGCCATTGAAAAGGTGATTAGCTACAGGAGGGGGGTGATCCTTTTCCAACTCAGTGATTCTGTTTTTTTTTCTTTTTTTTTTCTAGCATGTTGGTGTTATATCTTTCACTTGGATGTTATAAGTTGTATTATAAGTTGTTGTATATAAATACAACAACAACAATATAAATATTTAATTATTTTTTCATTATAGTATAAATATTTTCCATATTTGAAAGTACAGACTGAAATCAGTATTTAAATATTTTAAATACAACAGAATTTGTTACATTCTAAAAATTAAGTTAAAAATGGTTAAATTATGCATCATAAAAGGATCAGTCTACTTCTTGCGTCTGTAAAAAAAAAAAAAAAAAAACACAATAAAATTAAATAGAACTACACACATGGAAGGTCAATGAAACTATTAATACAGTATCTGCTAATAAAACTGTGCAAAAAAAAAAAGGCAAGAAGACATAACTCAGTTTGTAAGAGTTTAATGTGATACATTTCTATTATACTGTTCAGTAAATTATATACCAAATCTGAATCTGAATGCAATGTGGTGATATTCCTGTGTGTCTTTATGAAAGTGATTTACCTGCAGCTGCATTGAGTGTGCGTCAAAAATGGCAAGTGGGTTGTTTCATTTTTGCCATTTGAGTAAATGCGGCGCACCTATTCAAAAATATAACAAGCATATGGTTTAGCGTTAAAGATTTAAGGAGTTAATTATGAGATCTGAGTCAATATAATCTAAAGAATCAGGACAATTTATTTCCAGTTATATATCTTGCTGCTGAACATCACTCATACCTCCAACTCGACTTTCCGTTTTTTTACAGGGATACACGTAAGCGCCTCATCTATACAGCAGCCCGAGCACCGTTGCACTGGCACACAACGAGGCACAATGGTGTACTGCATCTCGTTCGGAAATTCATCGTAAACGTTTATCAAAGATTCTCGAGGTTGGCAGCGACTTTGATTCATGAGTTCTTCCAAGGTCTTCCCTGAAGAATACAAGGAAGGGGAAATTCAGTTTCAATGTAGAAGCCACGAGTTGTAATCACATAAGGGAAGTGGTGGATCAGTGGTTAAGGGCTATTAATCAGAAGGGTTTAAATCACCATCAAGCTACCATGGTTGGGTCTTTGAGCAAGACCATTAACCCTCAACTGCTCAACCGTTAAAACTTTTGGATAAAAATCTTTGGATAACAATGTCAGCCAAATGAGCAAATCGAAACCTAATGATAAGTAAAACTTCTGTAAGTCACTCTGGATAAGGGCGTCTGCTTAATGCCGTAAATGTTAATGTAAAGCTTTATCTCAATGCATTGGTGGTGAAAATGCTCGTTTTATATATATATATATATATATATATATATATATATATATATATATATATATATATATATATATATATATATATATATATATAGTGTTATTGTACCAAGTATGTTTGTACTGCATCTTAAAAGAGCACTTTGGAGATTGTACTTGAAAGTCTAGTTTTGTTTTTGCTTCAGTTGTGTTGCCATAGTTCAGTGCTGCAGATGGTAGGGTCAGACCTAACCTGCCTTGTGTCAGCAGTTCACTCTGGTGGTGTTGGTGTTGGTATTGGTGTAATGGTGTGGGGAATGTTTTCTTGGCACACATTGGGCCCCTTAATATGAATCAACCATCATTTTAATGCCACAGTCTATCTGAATATTGTTACTGACCACATGCATCCTTTTATGGACACAGTTTATTCATCTTATAATGGCTACATCGAGCATGATAATGTGCCATGTCACAAAGTCATCTCAAACTGGTTCCATGAACATGACAACGAGTTCAGTGTATTTCAATGGTCTCACCAGTCACCCAAGATGAATACAACAGAGCACTTTTGGGATGTGATAGTACAGGAGAGTCACAGCATGCAGATGACAAAACTCTGTGTTAAATTTTCTGAGCTGAACTTCATCTGTTTGTAAGTATATCCTTATGAATAAATCGTTATCTAACAATGTTTATTGCTGAAACATTGTAATTCACTTAATAACTAGCTTCTGTTTGTTCAATCACACTGACAATAATGCTGTCTTCTGCTTGCATGGCTTTGGGATTATTGATGCTGCATAACAGAAGTGAAGATTCCATATTTACTGGAATACAAACTGCAACAACAGTAACACCAGAGTACATTACATTAAGATAATGCAAAAATAACATTTTGCAATATTAAGTCACCAGCTAGAGTATCTCTTAATGCATCTATTAAATTATATTTACTGTATTAGTACTCTGCATGCTGTATTAGTTTCCCAAACCAAAATGGAAACTCGATGTGTAATGTGTAAGTACCTTTATTAGACTTCTCCCCGGTATCCTCATTGTAGCCCTGGTTGAAAAGAAGAGAGAGAATACACATTAAATTAGATATGGGTAATTGATTTAAATAAATAAATAAATAAATAAATAAATAAATAAATAAGCAAATCACACACATGACGTTTCACTACTCCAGCTCTCATTTTCTTTTATCTTCTCTGTGCAAGTGTGTTTCAGTGTGTGTTTATGCATATGTATGGTTCCAGATGCTCCTACAGTTCCGTCATTCCCTTCTCTGGTTATTCACTCAAAACTGTGTCCATCTTCATTTCAGGTTGAAAAGCAACAAAATGTGATTATTTTAAAGGGGGGGTGATTCTTTTCTATACCCACTGTAGGTAGTAGAATGAACTTCCCCTATATGTCCGAACAGCTGAGTCACTGGCAGTCTTCAAAAAAAGCGTTCTCTGTGTTTTTTTTTTTTTTTTTTAAATATATTACCTTCCCAACACAGTTTTTAGACTGATAGTATTCTTAGTCAGTGACGTAGTGAACCAGTATCAGGATGTATTTATTGATAGAGACTTCAAAGCACTTCTGCAAGTCACTCTGGAAAAGGGCGTCTGCCAAACGCCATAAATGTAAATGAATAGGAGTATGTATAATTAAATAAATGTAATGTGTATATAATATAAAATATAACTATATTTAACCATGTATTACACTGAATATACGTAACATGTGAGTAAAGTACAAATATAAACTATGTACAGCTATATTACGCTGAGGATAGAGTAGAAAATAAATATGCATGTAAACTTTACACAAAGTGTCGAGTGCAGTCTGTGCATTACATTGCACTTTAATGCCCAGCTATAACCGTGTGCTGCTGTGCAACAGTCTTATGGCTTAAGGGGGAAAAAAAAGTTAATCTATCTCGGAATCTGTTTGCGAGAGTGATTTTGCTGAGATATTATCTGCCGGAAGGAATTGGTACAGGCTGTGGTTTAGATGTTTGAGATCCTTTATCATCCTTTTCCATCTGCTTATCTAATTTATGTTGTACATTCAGGGTTTTCATTTGATTCACCCTCGTATATTTTGAAGAAATTAAATATCTACATACATGTTGCAATAATGTTTGTTGTATAAAATTAAATGAACCTTTTTTGCAACAGTTCTTTAAAATAAATTTCTCTAACAACAATATATATTGTATAGTCCCCTCTGAAAGTATCGGAACGGCAAGGCCAATTCTTTTCTTTTTTTCCACCCTATACACTGAATACATTTGGGTTTGAGATCAAAAGATGAATATGAAATGATAGAGCAGAATTTCTCATTTCCCCATATTTACATCTAGATGTATTAAACAACTTAGAACATGGCACCTTTTGTGGCAGACCACCCAATATTTAGGCAAGCAAAAGTAATGGTACAGATTGTCTTAAAGTAAATTAAATAACACTTAATATTTGGTTGCATACCCTTTGCTTGCAATCACTACATCAAGCCTGACCAACAAATACTGACAACCAAATTGTTGCCATTTTTTTGTGTTGCTTTTCCAGATTTGTACTGCAGCTTCTTACAGTTGTTTGTTTCGGGGGGTTTCTTCCTTCAATCCCCTCTTCAGGAGGTGAAATGCTGCTCAATTGGGTTATGGTCTGGTTATTGACTTGGCCAGTCTAAAACCTTCCACTTTTTCCCCCTGATGGAGTCCTTTTTTTTCGAGTTGGCAGTGTGTTTTGGGTTATTGTCTTTCGGCATGATGAAGTTCCTACCAATTAGATTAGATGCATTTCTCTGTAAATTGAAAGACAGATTGTGTCTGTAGACTTCAGAATTCATTCTGCTGCTACCATCAGTTACATCATCAATAAAGATTAGTGAGTCCATTCCAGAAGCAGCCATGAAAGCCCAAGCCACAGCACTACCGCCACCATGCTTCCCTGATGAGTTTGTATGTTTTGGGTCATGAGCAGATCCTTTCTTCCTCCACACTTTGGCCTTTCCATCACTTTGGTAGAGGTTCATTTTTGTTCCAGAACTGTTGTGGCTCATTTCTGTATTTCTTTGCCAATTATAATCTGGGTTTCTTATTCTTACTGCTCATGAGTGGTTTGCATATTGTGGTATGGCCTCTATATTTCTGCGCTTGAAGTTTTCCTCAAATAGTGGATTGTGATACCTTCACCCTTGCCCTGTGGAGGTTGTCTAACTGTTGTTTTGGGGGTTTTCATAACAGCTCTCACAATGTTTGTCATCAACTGCTGTTGTTTTCCTTAGCCAACCTGTTCCATGTCTGGTTGTTAATACACCAGTGGTTTCTTTCTTTTTCAGGACATTGCAAATTGTTGTATTGGCTATGCCAAATGCTTGTGCAATGGCTCTGATAGATTTTCCCTCTTTTCTCAGCTTCAAAATGGCTTGCTTTTCTCCCATAGACAGCTCTCTGGTCTTCATGATGGTTTATCCTTTTTAACAACAAATACAGTCTTCACAGGCAACACCTAGGGCTCCAACCAAGAGTAGACATTCAGAGCTATTAATTATTTAAAGAATCTATTTAACAGGGCACACCTGGGCAGCAAGAAACACCTGTCAGTCACATATTCCAATATTTTTGATCACTTGAAAAAATTGGGTAGGCTCAAACAAAAGGTGCCAGGTTTTAAGTTGTTTAACACATCTAGATGTAAATATGAGGAAATGAAAGCTGAAATTCTGATCTGTCGTCTCATATACGTCTTTTGATCTCAAACCCAAATGTCTTCAATGTATAGCAAACAAAACAAGAGAATTGACCTTGCTGTTCTGATACTTTTGGAGGGGACAGATTATATGTTTTTGGAGAGAAAAAGCGCTGCCTGAAGTTTCTTTTGTGCTGATATGAAAAAGAGAGTTGCAGCATAGCAATGTATTCTTATCTTATCCCAGGGGTTCTCAAGATTTTTTTGTTAGCTGAACCCCTTCAACGTAAATTACTTGCCTTAAGTACCCCCTGACATTTCAGGCAGGTTAATGTTTAATAAATATTTATTTGTTTTCATTTGTACCAAATTGTCCCAAATTTGTAACCTAGCAAGGCCTGACATTTTTATCATTCAGCCTTGGATAAAAATATCTGTCAGGAAAATGCAAGTAAATAGAAATTAATCATGCAGCTCCAAGGAGAAGCAAAAGTACACAGGTGACTCGTGTTTACATCATTATGGCTTTTTTCATTTTCACCATCCAGTCATAGCATCTTCCTGTATTTGATCACTCCCAGCAAAGAACTGTTTAAAAATCAGTCAGTCATAATTACAGCATTATTCCTCTTTTACTTCTGAACTTGTTCAGTGCACATGCCACCTAACAACCGATATAATCACCCTCGGATTGCAGTTGGCATGTATTTACCTGTAGGGTTGTGGTTGCCTCTGTACAATTAAGACATTAAAATTTCTTAAGTCTTGTTCAAAAAGTGCCCTAAAAATTATCATATGAATGCCAGTGCCTAGTATATTAATACCTTAATAGCAGTCCCAAAATTTTATCACTGAGAGTCTATAAGACCCAGAAAGAAAGAAAGAAAGAAATACACCTGAATAAAATCTTAACACTGTATACTATATAGCTGTATAAAAAGTATAAGGGATGTTTTAAAGTTCTATGACATTATTTGATCCTACCGGAGATTTGTCACCTCCACACGTTTGAAGAGGCAGAGTGACGACAAGAAGCAGCCAAAGCAACACCTGCGACATGATCACCAGCTCAAGACCAAATGAGATCTCAGACTGAGTGAGAGCTTCAGTATGAGAGATGTTCACATCGACAAGTCACGTAGGTTTCCCTTCACAGGACTTAGTCAGCCATGGCTGAACTCCAACCTCGAAGCAGTCACGACCCAACCCAATGCCGTGCTCAATAACATGTCGCCAGTGCCGTACACAAGGGTAGATGGACAGTGGTTAATTAACCCGGTTAATTATGTTGCGGTGTAAGGAATTATATTCCTCCGCGCGTGCGTGATATTGTCTAATTGACAAGTTGCCAGCCTTGGTCCTTGAATACTCTGTCCTGTGTTTTCCTTGCCTCCAACACCTGATTCAGGTAATTAAGCGTTTTGATTAGCTGTTGAACAGCTAATTAACCTGGATTTTATGGCAAAATAAAACAAAATAAAATAAAAATAAAAAGTTCAGTAGACTATACTTCTCTTGAGGGATGGAAGTCTTAACAAGATGTGTTTTATTATTGTGTTAAATTATTATTATTATTATTACTGTTATTATTATTACTACTACTACTATTACTACTATTATTATTACTATTATTATTATTATTATTATTGCGCCGAAGCCCCTTCATTGATTCATTTCATTTGTTCACTGGTTTTACTTCAGTGAAAAAAAAACCCTCTGCATTTGCACTGTATGAGGCAGTAGCAAAGAATGAAATCTCCTTGGACCTTTCCGAATATATAAAACAGGGGATTTTTTCCTGTAATTCATCTCAGAATTTACATTTGAGTTTGGGCTTCTTCTTCTTTTTTCTTTTTTTTTTTTTTATCCCCCCAAACTTTCTCCAAAATAAATAAATAATACAATAAATCTCGAAAAATCCCAGTTGTCTGATTTGGGTGGTCAGATAGATAGATAGATAGATAGGTTGATTTTACCTTGCTTTTGTTTGTGATAGTTCTATCTGACTCCATGGGCAATTTTTTACTAAATTATATAAAATCAGTGCTAGCAAAATGAAGCTTTCCTCTCAGCTGTTTCGAAAAAGTTCATTTCTCAAAGCTTTTTTTTTTTACACCGTGGACGCTAGTGGCATCTAGTGTTCAAAAGCATGAAGTGCAAACATTAAACTAACGCTAATGGAGGCTGCAGAGGGATTTTGGGATTCCAGCTAAGACCTGGTTGGTTGGTTTGTTTGTTTTTTTTTAAACCAGAGGTAACTAACACTTAAAACATACTTCTAGAATATAGTTTATAGTTAACTTATTGAAACAAAGATTCATTTATCTTTAACCCAGCTGTGGTCCATCATCTATTACAGCACTTCATAGTCAAGGTTCATGTGGATGTCTCTGAACTGTAAATCATTCTTTCCATTTTCTAAAACTTTGGCCAGATTTGTTTTGTTCGCTGCTTGGTCCTCATAATGGTATTGTTCATTCCAGGAGCAACCGTATTCATATGACACATGACTTGCACACACCATTACTTGATCCACTATTCAACTATAATTTCTGAAGTCTTTTTTCAGTTCCAGGGTGTGACACTACAAAATATGGGAATGGTGAATACTTATGCAAGCCAGTGTAGTTGTGTCCTGTTGAAGAATGCATAAACCAAAGGGAAGAAGGGGGGGATACAAGCCACACAAGTCTGTTTAATTAGAACACTTTATTGTTCCAAAGCAGCAGCCAATAACGTGCCACAGAATCTACCCACTCCAGTGGAAGGCAACTGTATGATTGTGTGTGGATCTGTCCAACTCCTGCATTTCTAGTATCCACATCTGTTAAAACGGAAGGTGTGCTAGGTGTACATTTACATAGCTGATTTAAAAAAAAAAAGCTTATGTGTAAATCCGTTATTTTATTATACAGCTGTGAAGTAAAGCATATGTTTTCTGTTTTTCAAGACAGTCAACACCAGCCACCCAAAACTATTTTAATGTACAAATTGAAACGATGTTTCAAATCATAGGTCATACAATAAACCCCATACACACATGATTACATAAAAAGTTTGGCTACACTTTACAGTAAATCTTAAAAGCCTATTTTCAACAAAAATAGTCTGTTTTTTTTCCCCCTAAAATGCAGCAAATCAAAATAAAGCCTTAAATTTGATAATGGTAATCTGAGCATAGTATGCAATGAACAATAGTTCAGTAGATGAGGACAAAAAAGCTGGAACCTGTAATCAGTATTTATGGAGCAGTACAGAGGAAAGCAATCTGCAAAACTTTTACATAAAGCTCATTTTAGTGCAGATCTAAAGTGGGAGTGATTGACCTCTGAACCAATATGCACCAAGCGTGGTCCAGGAATTTAAATTAAAGCCAACATCATATGCAAGAATAGAACTCTTATTCTTACGTTTCATACACATGACCCCTGAGCCATTCTCTAAATGAAATTTTTGTCTGCACACATTGTGCAATCCCTCATTATTATCTATGGTCCTGAACTGTAGTTATGCTGGTGCTCACTTTAAGTGGGACATTCTCAGGGTTCTCAACCAGGTTCGTCTTTAGTCCACCATTAATCCACTACATAAAATTTCTGGTCCTGAAAATGTTATGATGTCCCTGGAAGACGTATGCATGTGGTGGATTTCAGGTACCGTCCTGTGCATCTTACAACAGCTTTATCATGCTCTCCCTGGATTTTCCAACCCCAACCCATTTTACTGGAAGAGAGAGAGAGAGAGAGAGAGAGAAAAAGTATTTTAAAATGTACCAAACTATCACAAACAAGAACAAAATAAGCCAATGTTGTGGCCGATGTTGAGACAGATACAAAAGGCCTCAAATACAGCTCTCAGAAACAGACAGGTACCTAAAAACAAATAGTACTGCAAAAAATGTATTGTACACATTTTTCCTTGAAACAAAACAGTCAGCCAAATAATGGAGATCTTCATATAGATATTTTTGCAAGGTTTTACCACCTGTTTCTATTCTTATTATAACGCAGTTCTACGTCGAACTAGATTTATTTGATAATTAGATTATTGCAGTTATTTAAAAGAAGCATACACATTTTTCCAGGAAGAGGTTAAATCACTTGCTGGGTACATTAGTCCCATAACCACAGGAGGGAAAATAAATACAATAGGGTTCTGTAAATAAAAAAAAAATTTAAAAAGTGCTTTTGCTGAGAGAGAGAGAGACAGATATACAGCATCTTACCTGGTACCTGTAGGAAATTCTCAATAAAGCGAATGTAGGCCTGTGCCTGAGGTGGCAAGTCATCAAAATTGCGAGCTCCCTCTGTGCTGCAGCACCACCCGGGTAACGTCTCATAAGTCACCACGACTTTCGTTAGTACATCCATATTAGCTGCAATTGAAAATTATATAGTCATTTTACACAGAGGAAAAGAGGAGAACAACTAAATTACCAAATCTGAGAAGTATAAACTCACAAGGAAAGCTGTCCAGGGGCTTCCCGTCAACAGTGTAAGCCACGCCCACTTTGATCTCCGACAACGTATCAAGAATGTCCAACTTGGTCAGAGCGATACTTAAAAAATAAATAAATAAAAACAAACAACAAATAAGGACAAACCAAAATACATGTGATTAGTTAAATCTTGGGCATAAAAGAAACTCCATGGGACCACACAGGTACTTTGTGTGTGTGTGTGTGTGTGTGTGTGTGTGTGTGTGTGTGTGTGTGTGTGTGTGTGTAAAGGTGCTTACGCCGAGAAGCCATTGACCATGTGGGCATAACGAACTAATACCAGGTCCAGCCACCCGCAACGTCGCCGTCTGCCTGTAGTAACTCCAAATTCCCTCCCTCTTGACTGCAGAAGATCACCGATGTCCTACACAACAACCAAAAGAAAAACCTACACATCAGGAAACGTACCCTACATTTACTCTGTTGCATCTGTATCAGCTCATGTTAACACACTCACGTTGTCCTGCTCAGTGGGAAATGCTCCAACACCAACTCGGGTGGTGTAAGCCTTAACTACGCCATATACACGGCCAATGTGGCATGGGGGAACCCCAAGACCTGTGCACACACCTCCAACGGTACAATTGGATGACGTCACGAAAGGATAGGTTCCTGTGGAAGGCAAAAAAATGACCCATCATATGAATAGATTGATTATACAAAGAATACATCAGTTGAAAATTATTTTATAAGTGTTGAGAGAAATAAGGATTATGCCAATAAAACGCTAAAGAAGAACACAGTCCCTACCAAAGTCAATATCCAAGAGAGCTGCATTAGCCCCTTCAACTAGAATCTTCTTGCTTGGTCCAGTAAGAGCTTTATGCATGAAGAACACACCATCTGTGACCAGAGGTTGCAACCTCTCTGCATAACCCTAAAGAGAGACAGGATAAGCATGAGGTAGTGTGAAGCAAAGACTGAATGCGTTTTTTCTCAAAATGGAACTGTATGAATCAAAGATTTTCCATCTAAGACTAATATATCTCACAGTCAGAGCCCACAGATTGAAACGCACGTCACAGAGCTGATCCAGCGCGCTGCATTAATTTGCAATAGTGTACGCACATAAGTTTTACCATTCCATTTTCATTACCTTCAGCTGCTCCAGCTCACTCTCAACATCAATGTTGAGGTTGGGGTACATAGTCTGAAAATGGCTAGCCAGGACACGGAATCTGTGGAGGAAGGTTTGTCGTTTAGGAAAAATGGACTCCATACTATTTGAAATTCACATGTTTTGAAATGTAATATAACCCACTCACTTTTCTTCAAACACTGAGAAGTCAGAGACCAAGTCACACACTCTCAATCCGTTACGTGCCGCCTTGGAGGAATATGCTGGACCGATGCCCTTTTTGGTTGTCCCCAAGCTGCACGGTTAAAAAAAAAAAAAAAGAAAAGAAAAAGACAAATAAAGAAAAACAGCTGAAGAAACGTACAAACCTTGTCTACACGAAGACAGAAAAAGAGAAAACCTACTTCTTCCCAGCTTGCTGTTGTCTTTGTTGCTCCTGTATCCCATCAACAGCCTGATGGAAGTTAAACACTGGAAAATGGAGATAAAGTACATAAACTGGCTGCAGCTTAATTTCAGTAGTGCTGCCTCAAAGGCATCATCATGAAGGAAGTAGATTTAACTGAAGCAATGCAATATACATATAGTAACATGTGATCCTACCAATATGTGCACGATCAGAAATCTTCAGCCTCTCTTCCCAACCCTGTAGTCCTGAATTGAAAACACAAAATCAGGTCTATTATATATATAGTAATAATAAGAGCAATAGTAAAAGTAAAGCAAATGTGGATATATCAGTAGATTATTCAGTCAAACTGGGTGGTGGTAGAAAAACCTCATGACTTTCCTCACAAACACACACTCCTTAGCTCACCTGGGCCTTTCTGAGAATTTTTCACTGCTTCCTCAAACAGTCCGGGCAGATGAATCACAACTCCATTTCCTGGAAGACAATGAATAATATGGGATTCCAAAAAAAAAAAAAAAAAAAAAAAAAAAACCAACCTACACATCAAGGAATTAAAATGATGACCAATACAGTGAAATCAGTAATAACATGTGAAAGGTTCTAAACAAGCATGTCATACATGACCAGTGTTACCAGACTGGGCTGAGGAAATGACTCCAGTTGATATATATTTAGGTGATGTTTATATACAGTTATGTTGGGGCTTGTTTAGTGATTTGATTGGATTTAAATCTAACCTAGCCTTCCAGAATAAGCCCTATGCCAGACAAAGCCCCTGCCTGGCCTGAAGGGTAAACAAATATTTTTAGGGAAATTTGAAGTCCATATTGAGCATGGACAGACATCAGTTAGACACCACAGACCAGAGGTAATTAAACTGTGGGAAGAAATTACAAGGATGTGTGTGATTGAAGTGAAAAAACAAAACTAACCAATTAACCAAATAAAAAACAAACAAATGACTGTTTCAGACCTGCTAACATTTACATATTTTGCATAGGAGCCCCGCATTTCAACAGCGGAATGTGATAATATGCCAAAAAAAAGCAATCTTTATTCCTCCCTAATAAAAACAGCAGATGAGCCAATGAACTCATGACTCCGGAAAGAATGACTGTTTGTATTGTTATCCTAGGATTCAGAAGCCATTCATGATTTCTGGGAAGACATGCAACTTGTAAAAGAATAACATGGAAAATGTACTGTTGTGTTTTTAGGGTGCTTTCACAGTGTTTAGTTTGCTTGAATCGAACCCTAGTGCCTTTTCCTCTTTGGTGTGGTGCCCTCAGGTGCAGACCAAAACAACTGGCCCAAGATAATCAATCTCCTCAAGGTGGGCTCATTATGTTTCCTATGTTCCATGTGACTAGCACAGTTTGATCGTAGTGACAAGGGGTCATTTTTTCTAAATTATTTAAAAGTGCCCCAACATTAATTACTAAACTATTATATTATGTAAAAAAAAAAAACATTTGGTGAATTCAAATTAACATGAGAGCGTGCACAAAACAGTAACAAATTAATCACAAGAAAGTCTGAGAATTTTCCTATTTATTTGTCCGTCAAGTCTGCCATCAGATGGTCTCACTGTCATGACGCAATCGCGACGCATCTTGCTTCAACAGGCAGACAGGTATGCTGAAACCACTAGCTCTTCTGCTAACATTTTCGTAATATTAGCAGCATTTTATATGCTTATCGCCGGTAGTTATTAAACTGATTGAGAGGGAATGTGTTGGTAAGTACTAGCTAATCAAGTTCGTTAAAAGTTTAAACTTTGAGACTAAAAAGCCAGTTCAGCAAACAGTGCTGCAGTTTAATGGAAATCAAAGTGCTGCTGCCAAATGTACATTTAATTGAGAAATTAATAGTTTTACTGACTTTACAGTAAGTGATGTACAGTGGGTGTGTCACTACATTTGTGGACGGTAATACTGTAGTTTATATAATGTTTAAATTTTCTTTTACAGATTCATCTCTCCACTAAAAGCTGAAGTTTTGTTGTAATTATTTCTATAAATTTAAAAATAAAATACCATTAGGTTATATTAGTAGTGTCATTCTCATTCATTATTGTGACCCCACACAGTCTGTTTACAATGTCTACCAGGGTAATAAGAATATGTAGTTAAATTAAAGTAGTTAAAGTAGTAAAATTAGCTCTTTGGTGATGTAGCTCTTTTTTAACATGTGAGCCCCTGTCCCTGAGGCACGTCGCTGCTTAAAGTATGCTCACACACCCAGCGCTTTTATGGTTGCAAGTCACCAGTCCCTGTACTATGCAGTTGCCAGTAGGCATTCCTACTACTGGTTGCCATAGTAACCCATCAGCGGGTGGCGCAACTAGCATTCCACTTTTGACAACAAACCAGTTTTGTTTTTTTTTGCCGCTAAAATGAAACATTCTGGAGGGAGAGCGTTAGTATATAAATTTCACCAGTGTATTTATATACATCATATCCTGGAAGCTGTAGGAGAAGCAGTGTGTGCTCTTTGCCATTGCGGCCATCTATCTGCGGAGAAAGCGCCAATTGGCTTAGCTTAGCTTATGACATTGGCGCGTTTAAAGCAAAGTTACCATACACCAACTTATTGTTTAGAAATACCTAAACGATTGCACTGCGCAGGCGCAGGCTCCACGCGCCCCTGCTTTGCAAACAAGATGGCGACTTTCAATTCGAACACAAAATGAACCAGCGATGCCATGTTGTCCAAACTGGCGCACGTGACTCAGGTGGAAAAAATAATAGCAGAAAACAGGAAACTGTGTTTTGTTAGATTTGGGCAGCAGGGGGCAGAAGATCAACGTAATTCTAAATGGAGAAGGTCAAATGAAACGCACCGATAAAGGAGACGGCCTTTTTGTTGAGGACGCCGCTGGGTAAGAGGTGGAAGTCGTACTCCACGCCGTCCACCACCACCGTGTGTCCCGCGTTGTTTCCTCCCTGTGAGACACAATGGGTTCAGAGAGAATGGAGCTGGTGTTGTTGGAGCAGCAGATGTGAAGGCCGGAGATAACCACAGGCGCTAAACTGCTCGGGCCATAATTTTACTCAAGGACAGAAGTGACAAGTGTCGCTAACAATTTAAGTCAGTGGTGAACTTTATTAAGATATATGCAGACTTATTTAGGCAAGACATATTATGAAACGGTGTAAAGCTCCTGGGTTAATAGTCGGTCGTTGCTAGCTAACAGGCCCCCTGAGGAAATAGGAAGTAACTTAGCAACCCAGTGTTGGTTTGCTAACTAGCTAATCACAACAGTAGTGCTGCTGCTTGTGATAAAAACAAACAAAAAAAAACTCCTTAAGAAAATCTATGGTTATTACATTTAAACAAACAAAACAACTTAGGAAAGTAAGTCATTATACGAAGCGCGGTACCTGGCATCTGCAGACAATGTCGGCGTCCATGGCCAACAGGTCGACCACTTTCCCTTTCCCCTCATCTCCCCACTGAGCCCCGAGCACGACGGTCACTTTATTCTGAGGCTCCCGGGGATTCCGCAGAGTTTCCGTCCCTTCATTTTCCCGGGATCGCTTAACCGCGGGTTCGCCGTTCAGGGAAGCCGTTTCTTCTCCATTAGACATCGTGTTATCTGCTGCCATGCCGCCTCTGTGGTGGTGTACCGTGTGTAAACGGAACACCAAAAAAAAAAAGGATCTTTTCAAAATAGCGGTCCAAAAAATAATCCCAGTCACAGGGTTTTGCTTATCACCCAAGTAAATATTTCAACTCAGGTGTGTTCTGTAAGCTTTGAAAAAGACGCGTGATGCTGAGAGGTTAAGGAGTAGTGCAAGCCTTTCAGCGACGAGCAGAATATTTGGTTTGAAATTTGTTTTCGGACTCTTAGCGTATGATACTTCACAGAAGCGGAAGCGGTGGATTTTGGCGCGTGAGTGGGCGTGGTTAATTTTGGCGCTCTTACCTGTATCCTCTATAAAATAGAGTATATGGCCACAAGTCTGTGGAAACCTTACCATCACACCCACATGTGCTTTTTGTTTTCCTTCCCCTTTGCGGTTCTAATAACCTCCGCTCTTCTGGGAAGGCTGAAAACTGGATTTTGGAGCGTGGCTGTGGGGATTTGTGTTCATTCAGTCACAAGAGCATTAGTGGGGTCATGTTGGGTGAGGAGGTCTTGGGGTGCAGTCGGTGTTCCAGTTCATCCCAAAGGTGTTCAGTCGAATTCTCTGCCACTCGAGTTCTTCCACTCCAATCTTGGCAAACCATGTCTTCATGGAGCTCGCTTTGTGCATCTTCGTTCCAGTGAATGGAAATTCATAATGCCACAGCATACAAATACAACCCATGTGCTTCCAACAGTTTGGGGAAGAACCACACATGGGCGTGATGTTCAAGTGTCCACAAACCTTTGCCCATACAGTGTATATTACTGTAGGATGTGTTGCCATGGTTATCTGTGAATACCTAAAGTATGACAGGTTAAGGTATTCAGCCAAAGCCCTCTTCGATTCACATGCATCAAACATGAGTGCAGCTGAAAGGTCTCATTTACCAACAAACATCACTGCGAAAGAATGTGCAAAACTATTTCGTGCAATTGCAATTTTGCCAATTCAAGTAGTTTTTCTGCAAAAAAGCACAAAAATCTCTGCAAGTTACATCACAAATTTTGAAAAAAGCCGCAGCAAAATCAAACATTTTTGGCTACAACAATCACAAAAAAAAAACTGCGAAATCCTGTACGGACTATAATGTATAATCATTTTACGGCATGTCGTACTGTGTATGGTTGTGTGTGAGACAAATAAAATTTGAATTTGAGAAAGTTTAGAAGTGAAAAAGCTCTATGGCTCCACAAATTAGTATTGAACAGTCAGATTCAGGCAGTGAATAAATCATTACAATAAATTATTGTAATTTTCACAGTTATGTGAAAGGAGATACAGCACATCGGTAATACCTTTTCCATACACAGGGTTGGCCAGTATTGTTTGCCATTTTAATTTCTTTGTATGAAAGGACCAACTTACTGCTCTCCTCTTCCTTCTTCTATTTATTCTTACACAAAGACCATTTCAAACAACCACCACCAGGGTTTGCACATAGCTGCTATTTACGTCCAGTTGGGTTGTGTATGCTTTTTAGTGTCACTTACAGATTATGAAAAACATTATAAAATGTTCTTTCCACATTGAATTATGTGGTAATGTGTCATTCATACTTAAACTGAACAGACTAATATTTAACTACACTTTAACTACTTACTGAGACACAACACTGAAAAAAAGTTTTATAGAACCTCAGTTTTTTTTTCAAGAACTCTTCACACATCCTTTTCTAGTTCCTCCTTGCTATTTCACTCTGACTAAATATGTGAGTGAGCAATGTCTTTGAACACGAAGTAGTCTGTGAAAATAGGCAATGACCTTTTATCGGGACATTTATTTTAAAATGAAGTAATAATAATAATAATAATAATAATAATACTAATAATGTATTAGTATAAGGGCTGGCTCTAGCATGTAATATCTGTATAGCAAATTTGAATAATTGTGTGTAGTAATTGTGCAATAAAGTCCATATTATGTTTAAAAAACATCCCAGCAGATTTTGAGAATACTTTGTTGATTTTGCTCTATGCCACATCTGCGGATCTTAAATGACATGACAGCGGGTTATGGAGCAGAGTTAAGACGAAGCAGGTAGCGTCGCTGTCTCATAGCTCCAGTCTGTGGACTGGAATCCCATGGGGTGTGAATTCTTCTGCCTTGCATCCATTGTTTCCAGAATAGGCTCTGGATCCATGAACATCCACTGACGAAGGCACAACCGACGTGGTGCTGGCAAACATGGTCCCCTATGTATGGAGACTTTTGGGACACCCTGTTGTTTCTATTCAGGATCATTCCTGTTGTAAAGCAGACAATCACAGGAGTTATGACTACTCTGAGAGAAAGCTGGGTGGGACTCTTAGTTCCAGTTTTACCCGACAATAACGAGAACTAAAAACAAGAAACAGTGAATTACACTAGGAATATTGTGCATCTACTTTGTGTATTATTGTCTATTATGAACATTGCATAATGGTTAACATTGATTCCTCATGAACTATGGAAAGCCATATTACAAGTACAGTATAAAGGTCATTTTCATTCATTAATTTTTTTATGGCTTTTTATTACTTTATGTCCAGGTTTATCCTCCAGGTGTTGGGGGAGGTAGTGGAGGTAGTGTCCCAGCTCCAAACTCTAAAGCTTGATACTGAGCTCCAGTTTCTTCAGCATGGCTGGGAAAGCCTGCATGAAATTTTGCATGTTTGTGTGGGTTTTCTCTTGGTGCTCTGGTTTCCTCCCACCTCCAATAAACATGCCTGTAGGTGGATTGGCAACACTGATAGGGGTGTATGTGTGTGTGTGTGTGTGTGTGTGTGTGTGTGTGTGTGTTATTCATATGCTTGAATGAAATATATTGAAAAAATATAGTCCAGTCCATAACTAGGATGTGATATCATCGTTAAGCTGCTTGTGTGACCGAATTGCAACCGTCCCTCTGGTTCAAGCTTGCAGTGGTACCAGATACCAGCCCATCTGCTACCATTTTCATTGCTCTACTTCTGTTTGGCATGTGTACATAAACAGATCTTAATTGTAGGTTGATGAAAAGTCCAAAATTGCTGGCTGGAAATATGCTGGATGGAATTTCCTGATATTGAAATTGCATCTGTAAATAACTTTAATTGTCCTCTGGTTTGTTGAAATGAATCATCATCTTGAAATGGTTTAGTGCGATGAGTATCGTGTTTGTCTTTTCTTTAGAACTGTTTGTACAATGGTTTGGAAAATCATTCACCATTTGCATATTTTCCGTGAGTTGTGTATTTAACACACACCTCTTATTTCTTTTTCATTTCCCTATTTGCTTATTTGTAGTATGTGTTTGCACAGCTCAGTTTACAGTGTAATTAAGAAACTAGGTTTCAGAAATGACACAGCGCTCGACATCTTGGAGATAAAACAAATGGTGTCAATGTGCCAGACTTCTGAATATGTTGCTGGGAACTGATTGTAATACTCTCTGCCTCTTTACAGTCTACCAGTTTAGCTATACACTAGTGCTTGGAGTCTACATCATCTTAATTTTTGTCAGTACTTGTGAATGTCAGTGGAAACTTTTTTTCCACTTGATTGTACTAAATGATTCCTTTTTTTGCAAATTCTTTCTCTTTCTCTTCACCAGATCATCTGGTGGAGTCGGTGCTGTGTCACTCATTGTGTAACTTGGTTTTGTCCACAGAACCCACAAAAACGGCTAGTCCAACGCTCGACCCACTCACCAACACACTGCTGTACACAGTCCAATCTCACTCAGTCTGCCACAAAATCATACATCACACATATATCCAGTTCACAATAGATTACATTTTATATCTGTTGTGGATACAGTCAACTCCAGAAATATTTGCACCCTTCATGACAATGAGCAACTCATGTATCGAATGACCTTTTGAGCCTAAACTTATGGGGACTTTTATATAGAAAAAAATCCTTACATAGTGCACCTAGAGAGGAAAAACAGCACTGAGCCTCCACCATGCCAAATATTTCAAGCTCCTTTATAGTTTTAGGTTTGAACATGTGGACAGCTGACTTGAATTCAGACCACAGGTTTTCAACTTGATTCAAATGTTAAAATTCTCATTTATACTCTTCCAATTTATTATAGCTGTTACTGTGCTTACTTGTATTTTTAATGTGCAGGTCAACAATTAAGTGTCTCCTTAGAAAGTTCTTTAGTTTTCCCTATGATGTTGGATGATGCATGTGATGGAAGCACAGCCTCGTGTTTATATCCCAAGGAAACAGGAAATGGTTAAAGTAAAATAATGTTTCTGAGGACATGTTTTATTTTAAATATTTATTTGGGCTGTGAATAACTTTGTCATATGCTTTCAGAGAGAAAATACTATTTGAACAGTATTATTATGAGAAGAAGTGGCACAGTGGAGCAGCGGGTAGCGTTGTCCCAGAGAGAGTGAAAGGTACGTATATTCTCCAGTAGTCATGGAGAATACATGGGGAATTTATATCATTGAGAATAACTTATTTTATACAGTAGTTTTCTAGCACAAAATGAAATGTTACGGAAAAATGTATGTCATTAAAGAAAGCAGCATATTATGTTAGAGACCACTTTTCAGACAAAAAACACAATTAAGGCTACTGGGTTTTGCTGCAAAAATAAGAAGCAAGTGCGAAAGTCAAAGTCTCCAGAATAACTGTGGCTGGTTCTGCAAGATGCTCAATAAAATTTAATTTCCTTATAAAACTGCAGAAATTGTACTGGAGGCTATTTTTATTTTTTTGTCACACCAAATATTGACTTTGTTTCATTTACTACTGTTTACTGCTCTTTACGGTATTTTTATTTATTTATTTATTATTTATTTATTTTTATTTATTTTGAAGGCATCTTTGCTCTACAGCATTTCTTTGCATGTGCCTAAAACGTTTGCACAGTACTGTAGAATAGTATAATATATTTTTTCTACCGATCCACTGGATTTCCCTAAAAATTTTGAGCTATTTGCTAAATTCATGATTGGAAATTCCCCTCCTCCTTGGGGTTATGATTCTTTCTTTAGTTTTTGAATTTTCAATGCTGTACCATTTGGTGCCCCACGGAGGTGCTGAAGCCTGCAAGTGTTTCTTAAGCCCTGATTTTCCATCTGTCATATTTTATGAGATCTGCAGTGTGATGTGTCATATTTTACAGTGTTTCCAGTAGAACTGTATAAGGTCAATGTAGGCTCACATACTATATCACAGTAGCTGCAGTTTCAATTGATACCAGATGTTAATGTGCTTCGCAGATGAAATTCCATTTCATGCCGCTGGCTAACGTGCACACAGCTCAGGTTACCTGCACACACTTTAATATCAGCAAAAACAACAGAATTTTCATATGTTTATACTGTGCTTTTACTCAAATGGCAACATTAAAGGAACCTCAGACCAGGTGTGTTACATCTTTGATGTTAATAACACACCACTTAATGGATTTTAATGAGACGACATTTGTCATTTTGCTGCAGGAAATTATTTAACTGTCTATGATTAACCAGGGACAGAGGCAAATTAACACAATTAACTTGTCTGTCTGTGGCTTTCACACATTCTCACACATCCGTCAGGATTAATTCCTAAAAGTATTTAAAACCGTTCAATTGGGTTAACCGATCAGCGGTTTAGCCCAGTGTACTGCTTTCTTTCACATGCAACTTATTAATAGTTTTACAAATATTTTTGCAAGCATAAATAGATATTTCCTTTCCTCTACCATGCACAGCTGTGTTTCAAAGGACAAAGCCCCGTACACATTGCTGCTTGTGCCAGGTATCTGTTTCTGTAGAATGCTATGTTATTGTTTGAGAATTGATTTCAGTCCTCGTGCATGTGTTCAGTAGCTGTCAGCATTCCAGCATTGGTTGTCAGTCAGTGGATCAACCTGGACAGTGTTTCATCAACTCATTATGTAGATCAGACCATGAATAACAAACAGCATATGTCTGCCATCGCCCACGTGTCTGCAAATACCCTGCGTGATTTAGTCGATCCCTATGCATTTCTCTTGGAGTGCATTTAGAGCTCAGGCTCTTTTGGCTAGGTGAAGCTGATGTAGGCTCCTGCTCCAGGAAACTTTCATTCCTGCATCCTCACGGGGCCCAGTGGAAATCCAAACGCTGCGTGTCTCAATGCCATGAGTGAAGAGACACGGCAGGATGCAAGGGCCTGTCTGTGGGTTCTTAGTATGGTCCAAACAAAGCTGCTGCCCTCTGCATGTTCCATGCTGACCCTCACACAAGGGGGTCCTGAATAGCAGTACAGCATGGAGGATTTTAGCAAAGAGAAAAGCCATATGGCAAAAAATATAGAGAGAGTGTCGAATACTTAAAGGTTGACATTTTAAGGTTTAAAAAAAGTTATTTTAAATATTCTTTAACATTCAAGTTTGATATTAAAATAATCAATAATGACAAAATAAATCTAGAGCTTTTCACACTTGACTTGTGCTACAGAAGATCACTATCTCTAAAAATTTTAAAGTAACCCCATAATAGGCAGAGTGTCAACTACATCCAGTCATCCAGTCTAGCAGGTGCTAAATTGATACAATTCAGGATGTTTCTGATTCTTTTTAATTATTCTCTGAAGATTTGACTTCACAGATGTGAAAATCTACAGTATGTTTTGAAATCTATGTGAATATTATGAGCAGCCATTTTCCTCAAAAGATTTAAACCACTTGTATTGTCCCTCCTGGAACATTTTCTTTTTCATTGTTGTTGTTACACTGTGTTCTGTAGATACACAGTTCTCCACTGGCTCTGTGAGTCAGATAGTCACCAGGATAGATCAAATATGATGGTAACTGTTCTGGTTTTTTTTGTTTGTTTGTTTGTTTTGTTTGTTTGTTTTTAAGTTAGTTTAATTAGTACATTTATTGTTTCATATGTTGTTCTGTGCTGAGGATAACTCCTGCATTTGTACACAGCACAAAGAGGTTTTAAGAGGTTTTGTCAGTAGATAGGAGACTAAGAATAGTGTTGTCTAGTGGCCTTGTAATTCACACCAAGTGCTCAGTCAGGGTCATCGACTAAACATGCAAAATATAGGACTGACTCAAGGCTATGGTGGTCATGTGTAATAGGATAAAACCACTGGGAGAACTTAATTTCCTTGTATTAGATGAAGAAAGTTTGGTCAGAGTTTTAGATGGGTCAGTAGCTGGTCAAGGAAATCCAGCTGTCCTTGATCACGTTAGAAAAACAGCAGGAATGATGGAAAAACTGAATCAAGTGCAGCTTCAGTCTATTAAAATTCTTATATCATGATTTTCCCCTCCAAAAAATGTCTATTCCAGAAGACCCCTTTACTATCTTCAGCCTGTGAAATAAGGAACATCTTATTTTCTTTTAATCCATTTTCCTTTCAAATCTTAACCCCTTCCCCTCCCCAAACTCCTTCAGTAAGCTCAGTTTTTTCTACAAGTTGCTGTCTGCTGGGTTCTACATTATTACCAAAACGATTAGACCTGGAATCTCCATTTTGGAATTTATCACTGATTACTCTCAGAAGTAACGCAACATTTGTTAATTTTCCTGCCAGATGTCACTTTAATCGTCCCTTTTACAAACCCAGTGGACCTATCCTCATTTCTATGACTAGAACGGGCTGGTGAGGTTGAATGAGTTGAGCTGCTGTTTGGAGCACTGCAGATTCTAATGTAATGGCAAAGTTTACGCCTGGTGCTTGATAAAAGAGCATGATGCTAGAGTTGTATTTGTAAAAGCAAAAAAAAAAACAACAACAAAAAAAAAAAACACCCTGCATTTGATGTCATATGGATACCTAAAATGAATCTCAAGGGATTCAAGAACAATTTATTAAGGCAGGGTCTTGTCTCTTTGATGACAAGGAGAGTTTTCCAGTGTAATTATTGCATGGTCATGATTTCCTGTATGTGAATGAATGTGTTTATTTTTGCGAAGGTTTTTTTAGTTTATTTTTTTGGAACATAGTCCTCAGACATTTGTATTACTTTAATCTAGGCTCCCCCATCATACTTGTACTTTGGTTTTTCCTGTTCTTTCAATGAGCCAAAGCAAATTTGAGAAACATTCTGTGGCTATTCAGATGGACACCAAGGACCACACCATATTTCTCTTATGTCTGAATCTCATGTTATGATTTTACACATGCTGTTTCAAATTGTACTGTACTTTAAGCTTTAAACCATGTATTCTTAATCAGAAGTGCTAAAGATCTAACTCAATGTCCCCTCTAAAACCCCACTAAAAGGATTATAAAGGCCAAACAGTCAAGTTATTAAGGTGCAATAATCAAACTAATGAAGCAGCAATGTTACAGTGATAAGGTGTATCTTTTGGGGATTCAAAGCTGATAATGCCTCTCTGCTAGAAATACACTACTCTGTGCAGCTTAAGGAATAATGTATCACTACTTAAGGTAAGATAATTCCAAATGCGATAACCTAACTAGTTATTTAAAAGTCTTAAAACGGTTTATGATCATAAATATAATAATTACTAATAATCTATAACTTTTGTTTGCTCTTTGTATATAAAATAAAAGATTTTTCTTTGTAAGGATGTATATGACAGGATAAGATGAAATCACAGTTATATAATATAAAATTTTCCCAAATGCCAGTTGTGCACCAAGTGGTCCAAGCAATCAATCAGGCCAATCGTTTGGATTTGCCGTTGCAGAGTCATACTTTGTGTACTTTTTGTTCTTTGTGTAGAATTGAAAACAATTCAGATTTGTGTAGAATTGACCTGTGCATAAATTCCTTCATTGAGATTATTCATTGGTTATTTCCCAACTAGATGTCCCACAATGCAGGTTTAGGACAAAGAAGTCCAAAATATATAAATCCAACTTGCATTCACTATATTGTCTCTTGCAGACATGTCTATGCCATTTAGATGGCTATGATGAAGTGGGTTCTAAATAGAACAATCCGTTCAAGAAACCAGCTGGGCAATAGCAAGCATTGCTCAAGGCATGCAAGTAATAGAAAACACTTTGGACCAAAACCTTGAGAATTTTGCTTGGTTGAATCAGTGGGGGCACATGGCCTTGGCTAATGGCTTCAGTATGTCTAATGAATCTTGAGTGGCCGATACTTCCAGCTCCAAGGTCACCACTGGGGAAGACATGCCTTGGCACTAAGAGTCAATAAGCAAACAACTGGATCTATTAAGTCTACACTTATACAACCAATGGGACCTAAACCTGACACCTTGTTTTTGCACAGTCAATAATCACTGCAGAGTGAGGCACCGTGTGTGTGTAGACAAGGTGGTGTGAGAGAGAAAAGTCTTGATCTAAGACCGAGGTTAAGTGGAAAGGCAAAGTCTGATATATATCTGTTACCTGAACTGATCTGTGTCATGTGCAACATCCACAGGTGGTTCTCTGCATTCCAGATTGACCACTGAACTGTTGGTGGGCCTGACGGCTCTCTATATATGATCCAAAGATTCATGAAATCTCATAATAGGGACCAGAAAATGGTAGCACAGTATTTCTTATGCTCACTATGGAACTAGACATAGCATCAAAATATCAATAAAACTAGACTATACACTGTCTACAGTTACACTTCACAGACATAAACATTCGGCACTCCCGTTCTCTTCTCAAATAGCTCCAGAAATGCCTCCTTGAGTGGAACTGCTGAGACTTTTATCAAATTTTGAGACCTTCATCCTCACAACATAGCTCACACTTTATTTTCTGAGATCTCTGGTTTAATCATAATTCACTCTGGGGGACAGTCTTAACTCTAGAAGGTCAGGAATCCTGTAGAGTGCTACCATATCTCAGTTGCTGTTTAGTCTTTTCTATCCAACACTCTATATCCAAATATGCCTCTGGAGTATCAAGGAGAAGCTACAGGTATTTTTGAAGGTTTCCTCATGCAAAGAAGTGAGTCCATAGAGAGAGAAAGTGCAGATGCTATACCGATCAAGTGGCAATGGAGGCAACATATGCTGCACACATCACCGGTGACAAGAAGGCTGAGGTAATGAAGAATGAAGTAAAGGTCATCCTCGACTTCCATACATGGCTTGACAACCTGAGTCAGAGGTTTTATAGATTCTAGGTTATACAAATCCTACAGCTATGCATTAACTGAAAAGCAACTGGGGGGAAAATGGAAATAAAATACGATACAATAACTTTGTAATATTGGTGCATTTTGTACAGGTCTGGTCAGCTCAACAGATCGTTCTGGAGCGGCACTGTATATCGCTTTATACTTGTCAGTATCATGATGGCACCTTAAGTTGTGTCTGTTTCGGATTGTTGTGTTTAATACCAAAATATACTGAAATGCTGTACACGTGGCTTGGACTTCAACTGCATGCTGAGTAGGTGTCTAATGGAACTGAAAGGCCACAACAGAATGATAGCAATGGAAATTCATTCAACACGGTGTGCAGTTAGCAAATGCTGGTAAAATCCAAATTGGCTGGATGAAGTGAAATAGGACACAGTGCACTGGCTTTGCAGAAATGACCCAAATTTTAAGCTTCCCACCTCTTCAGAACAGCATTCAATTTCTTCTTGCAAACACACCTGCACTACTTATTCAGACAGCAGGTATCTGTTTCACATCCAGCAGATCAATGTCATGTCCTGGATTTCACCTCAGATCCCATAATAGTCAGATTTAACCAAAGTCCTTAGTTAAATAACACCGTATATCCAGAGGAGTTGAGCATGTGTGAAGTTAAAGAGGTCAAAGGGTTAGTGAGTGCCCCATTAAGTCCAAGCTATTGCAGACAGCTGTAGAGGGCATACCGATCTCTCAAAGTGTAGGGGTATAGGGGAGTTGAGAAAGAGAAAGAGGGAAACAGGATGTTGATATTCACCCCCATTCCTCATCTATTCAAAATGAGCAACAGTTTCCCAGCATTCCTCATCGGGAGAGTCCCTAAGGCCATAGCACACTGATTATGTGTATGTTAAAGGGATGGTCATGTCTGGCTCTGCAGGAGGCACACTTTCAAAACAGCATGCTTGTTAACACTATAAAAATATTTTAGAAAATACCAACAGGTTTGTGTGGGTTTTTTTTTTTTTGTGAGCTGCATTCTTCTCCTTTCAGATACAGTGCTAAAATGACAGTTCATATGATTGAAAACAACCCATTCATAACTTTGTATATATACTACAAATGCATTTATGCAATTATTCCAAAAGCTGTGCTACAATATTTTTACCATTTAATTTTAAGACCTGACATGAAGAACAGAATGCATGCAATAGTACAATTTGTTCAGGACAACATTGAAACATGGGAAAATTGTATTTTTTCTTGTTTTTAAGAAACAAAAATTAGCATTGAGAGGAATGTGTAGATTCAGATTCATGCTCAAATACCAGATAAATGTAGAAGAAATAGAGACAATTCATCAAGGAGCCTGTCACTGTTTATGACTTCAAACTCTGGCTCTGTTTATAATGTTTGATCTTGTATTGTCAGTTTTTATTATAGATACCTGCACTTGCATTAACATGCTCCCACCTATGATTTTATGAGCTTAGCATGAGAACTGACATGACTAAGGCTTTTAAAAACACACTGTGAACAATGAGTTACAATGGTCTATTCGTTAATGATGTCTAATGAGGCTCACTATAGCCTTGGGGAAACCCCATAGGAAAACTCATGGGACTTCAGAGAGTAGTTTGTGCAAAGGGAGTGTCTACAGGATAAAATCTTCACAGTCTACAGACGAAGGACAGGAAGTGACCCTTTGCAAATCACAGCCAAAGACTAAGGCCAATCTGACATTTGTTTCTCCTACAGATTATTACAGAATGAATATGTTTACACTGGCAACCCAAAGTCTATGTGGCTATATGGCTATATGGCTGCATACACACTGATAAAATGTTTTCAAATGAGTCTTCTGATTAAATACTGAATATCGCCAGGCCATGTAAATATTGCCAGAATTTTATAGAATTAAAGAAAAAAGCTTCTTCAGATGGGAGTGATTTTACATAGTGGACCAAAATATTCAGAGGACCCTCCTGGAAACTGTTTCTATGTGCACCGACGGTATATTGTAAAAAATGTTCCAGTATATGAAACATAAGCACAGTTATGACAGCTTCAGGTCTTTTTACAGTTTGGAAACCTTCATTTATTTCAGGGAAAGATGCAAATCTAAACAGGCAGTGTGGGATAGAGACCAGATGTGTCTGCACTAAGCGTGCTTCAGCATATGAGCTGTTGGAACAAAAAACGCCTCAGGAAGATCAGCATCTCTGAAAAGTTATATACGCAAAAGTAAAAGTTACTATGCAGGCTGTTATCTTCTATGGCTTAGGTTTATAGATCTTGCAATTGCCTTCAAATTTGTTTTCGTCTTATGTGTAAACTCATAGGTTGTCTCTTCTTGGAAATGGTACAAGGCCACAGTACACACTGGTTTAAGGGCATCCAGGGAAAACAATGAAGCCAAGACTGAGTTGTTTGAATTGGATGAAAATAGGGTAGTTTTGGGAGGAATTTTACAAAGGTACACTTTGACTCAAGGCAGAGAGACTTAGACTGATCTCAGGCCTGGGAGAAATTGTAACTGAGGGTTGATTTGATTTACAGACAGAGAAAAAGTTGGAGAACAAAAGCAGTCATTGGTTTCTCTGGCTGCTAGACAGTTTCTACTGCTAACCACGGGCACCACTACAGTTTCTGAACTTCATCTGCTTAATAACTTCTCAAACCCTGCTTGTAGTTTAATCTCCTTTTGATGGGGCATTTTATTTCTCATCATCTCATCTAGTGTAAATGTGATATAATAGTTGTTCTTAAAAATATGAAATGTGAAACCAAGTCAAGCATGGTCCGTACACTTAAACCTGAAAGCTGGTGAAAGAAAGGATGTGGAAGTAATTCCCCACTGTACAGACATGGAAACATTTGTTGGAGAGTTTTAACAGTAAACCAGGGTTTATGTCCTTTGAAGAGAAAGATTTATTTTTGATGGGACTTTTGGAGGAGAGTTGTGGTCTTTATTGGGAATGAAAGAACAGACACAGACTGTCCCTGCTATGCAAAATAAAAGGACCTGTGTCTCCCAATGATATTCAAGTTTATGAGCTTGCTTCTGATCCAAGACAAAAGGATACCTTATGCACAGCATGATCCTGCTTTATTGTTTTCTATCTTCAGACTGAAGCTGTTAACCATCACTTTTAATTCCCTTTTCATAAAATGTTTCATACAATTGAATGTGCATTGGAACAAAGGGTAATTTTAAAAATGAGACAATGAAATGACACAATGTGCGTATAATAAAGATTAATAATACAGCATGGTCTGTAACACGTTATGTGTCCTATAATTTTTAAGTACTTCTTCTCAATCATGCAAGTAAATACATATTCACTTAAACTGCTTAAAAGAAATGAAGAAAGTAAGAAAAAATAAAATAAGAATTCAAATGCATACAAAAACACAGGAAAAGAAATAAACTTGCTGCAAAATGATTTTCATGCAAAATGAAAAATCTCCAAGCTCACAGACAAATTTGTGATTATGATAGATGAGCTGGAGGTAGAATAGGGGGGCTTGTTAGTGGGGCTACAAACTATTTCCTTAAACAGTCTTATGAAAACCATACGGCACCAGAGAAAACCACAGGCCAAAATCCCCCCCGTCACCCCCCCTCAAAAAAAAAAGTCCTCACACACTCACTCACTCATTACCCGCCCCCTCTTCCAAAAACATACGTCCATACCCTCCCTCACTGTCTCTCTTTTGCAGACAGGCTGCAGACAAAAGTGCTGAGACCAGAGTTTTAGGGGATCTCATGACCAATTGCAAAAGCTAACTAAAGGCTGAAAGACAATAGAAGAAAATAAGATGCCAGTTGAACAAAGGATGGATGCAGAGGCAGAGGAAGAACAGTCTCTGAGAAAGATGTGCTGTGCTGCATACCCTTTTCTTTTCCTTGCAGTGCTATTGATTTGCCTGCCCCAGGGAATTTTGGGTCAAAACTTGCAGGAACAGGATGGTTTGTGCAATGCCGAGGGATGCTACTCAGTTCACTTCCAACGCAAGATTTTCCGGGAGTCCTGGAGAAGTTGCAAGGATAGAGGGGGCAATCTGGCTGTGGTGAAGCGACCAGAGGAGGCAGCATTGATCCAGGATCTGCTGAATGCTGGGGAGCGCCACGGTCCTCGCCCCAGGGTCAGGCTCTGGATTGGTCTCCAGCGGCAGCCTCGACAGTGCTCAGCCGTACGTCCTCTGAGGGGCTTCACCTGGATCACAGGAGATCAAGACACAGAGTATACTAACTGGCAACGTGAGGAATTACCAGGTGCATGTACTGCCCCTCGTTGTGTGGTCATTACCTACAATACTACAGACAAGAGTAAAAGTGACCAGAACAACTTTAAGTGGCTGGATGGTTCATGCATGCTTGCTGTGGATGGTTTCTTGTGTCACTACACATACCGAGGGATGTGTCCAGCTCTGCAGAGTGAAGGAAAGGGACCTGCACGCTACACAACCCCTTTCAACCTGCTCAGTACCTTGCTCTCCCATATCCCCTATGGATCTGTGGCCACTCTACCTTGTCCAGACATCACCAAGGGAGATCAGTCAGTGCTCTGTATGCTACACGAGGATGGAAGAGTTGGATGGTCCAAGGATGCACCTCTTTGCTCCGATGCTCCAAAGGACTGGTGTGAGCAGGACAATGGAGGTTGTGAGCATTACTGTGTGAATGCAGAATCTCACTATTACTGTGAGTGCTCAGAGGATTTCAAGATAGGGGACGATGGGCAAAGCTGCCAGCCCTTGGATCCATGTCACAGTGCTGACTGTGAGTTTGACTGTGAGCCCAGTCCTGGGGGATTCCTCTGCAAGTGTCCAGAGGGGTACCTCCTCTCACAGAATGGTCTAAATTGCATTGATATTGATGAGTGCTCACAAAATCCATGCCCCCAGGTCTGCGTCAATGCACCAGGAACGTTCGAGTGCCGCTGCAATGAGGGCTATCAGCTGTCTGAGTTTGGTGAGTGTTTGGATATGGATGAATGCAATGAAGGCAAATGTGAGCACTCCTGTGAAAACTCCCCAGGAAGTTATATATGTCTCTGTCATGAAGGATTCTCCCCTGTACATGATGATGCAGAGCGTTGTGAAGATATCGATGAGTGTCAACTCACTGGCACATGTGAGCATATATGTGACAATTATGAAGGTGGATTTGAGTGTAGTTGTGCAGAAGGCTATGAGTTGCAGCAGGATCAGTATTCATGTTTGCCTATCAAACACATGGCTGAGCAATACCCAACTGCTGAACCGGTTCATCCAACAACACTTGTTTGGGATGACCCTGGTAACACACCTGACATAGTGACTGATAATATTCCTCTGGAGTGGCTTACTGAACCTCCAAGCATAGACTGGCTTCCCACAGGGTTAGACTGGTTTACAGACATAGCACAGGAGTACTACACTACCTCACCAGAACCTGGCTGGACAGAGCAAACCCCCAATTCCCCAACATCAGATTTGGTAAAGGATGCTACAACATCAAATATACCAGCTGATTCAAATGCTAAGGATGAAAAAAAACAGTGGTTGGATGAGAGCAGAATATTATCACAAGGTGAAGACCACTTACCTTCAACTCTTCCACCAAAGAGGTATGGGGATGCTGATAGGATCACTCCTTTGACACATCAAATCCTTGAGGGTAGTTTGCCATCCGCCTCCAGCCAAGAGCAGAATCCAGGTGGCAAAAAGAAGCATGACAGAAGCTGGTTGCTAGTAGCACTACTAGTTCCTCTCTGTGTCTTTATCGTAGTCATGCTAGCACTGGGCATTGTGTACTGTACAAGCTGTGCTGTTGAGCCACGCAACAAAAATGTGACAGACTGTTACAGCTGGACCACCAACTCCAAACCTGCTGAAACAAAATCTGTAAAATCACAGGCCTGAGAATTTTGCACAGGACAACATGACTATTAAAAATAGCAGTGTCCCAAACATGTCTGGCTGTGTCTCATTACGTAATTTTGGTATTATATATCATTTTAAGGATTCCAGGTTTGGACTGTTTTGAGAAAACTTTTGAGGACAAAGCATCAGAAATCTTTTTCCAGTTGAAAACAAAGCAAGATGTCTCAATGCAGTCCAATTTTATTTGTATTTCACTGTACATTTAGAGGTTCTAATGGAATTAGTACTGTGTTGTTCCTACATCCTAAAGTTACATAAAGCTTGTTTTTTAGATTTGACTGTTCATTTTACCATACCCATTTTTTTTTTCATATAAAAAAAAAATCAGCCTATATTGGTTGTGTCCAACATTTTGTAATATATGTACATTCAGGAAGGTCATATTGTTCATGTATCTTGATACTAAGTGTTTGATTATTATATGAATTTTGTATCAATTACAAGCAGTGACGTTTGGTCAGTGAAATATTCCATTTGGTCCAAATTATTGTAAAGCAGTGTGTTGCAGAACATAGTATATTGTACAGTTTGCCTGTGTGAATTGGCTATTTGTAATGTGAACATGCACTTCATTTGTATTTTTGCAAAATGATTCACCATTTGCCTCAAATTTGCAATAAAATCGAATGTGACGTTCTGCTGGTTGAGAAGTCTGCATATAAAGGCAATATGTCTGCAGTTCTGCCCAAATTATATGTGGCTTATGTTATGTTTTAGCGCCCCCAACTGTGAAATGTGGAATTTAAAATATAATGTGATCGCATGTAGGCTATAGCTGCAGAAAGGTATGGGGTCCAGGGATCCCCTGGGTCCAGGAGACATAGCTATGAGGTCTACTTTTTTTTTTTTTTTTAAATGACATCACAGAGGTGCTGTTAATATGATACAAAATCTAACTGGTTTAACTAAGTGTGACTGGGAGAAATTTAGAAATAAATATCCCCAGTGGTTTTAATAAATAAATATGATGGACAACAGTTGGCTAAGGTGCTTAATAAAAAGTGACGCAATTAGCCGGGAAAGGGTCATACACTGGAAGGGGTCATTGGCTGAAAAAAGTTTGAGAAACTCTGGTTTAGGATTAGTGCTGAGCTGGCACATTAAATAAATAAATAAATAAATAAATAAATAAATAAATTTTACGGCAATACGGTTGGCTTCTGGATACATTTCTCTAAAAATTTAAAGAGCTATTAATGAGGCACAAGATTTTGATGTTCAAGAATTTGTGTTTTGATGGCAACAGGTTATTTGCAGAGTGATAATCATTTCTATATTATTTCTTTAGAGATACTATAGCGCTGTGATAGCTCTCAGATGCAATCAGTGATGGAAGGAAAAGAAGTAACTAATAGCTCGGGAGGAAAAGAGTTTAAACTATCAGGAGAGAGCAGGTAGATGCCCTTCATTAGCAATGCTCAAAAACACTGTGAGTAACAAGTCACACACATTATAATTTTACAATGAACTGTCATTCTCTTAATGTTACTCTTTTCTGAAATTTACCAGTTTATGTCCTATAGAAGTAGGTCTTTCTAGGTGTTTTCAGTGGACTGTTGAAATTGCAGCTTGAAATCCTGACCTGTATCCCATGTCAAAGGTTTGAATTATTTATTTTGCTGGCTTATTTTGACAGCCAAGAATGCAGCAGAGCTGTAGATCAGTAAACACAGATGGTGTCATCAGTCCTACAACTAAAGAGCCAGTTCCTCCCATGCACAGCCTGAGGGGAAAATGTGCCATGATTATTTTTGCTACAAAAGTGTTTTGAGATGATTTGAAGTTAGGACCCACTTCATGTTAATACACCTAACAACGCTTCTTGATCGCTTCTCTCATGTGTGGCAGGCTTTTAAAACTGAGCGGAACAACATTGACATGTATATGTGTAAAAGGCTGTCTCCAAGTTTTCTCCAAAAAAATCTAATGGGAAAGCTATTCTATATTACCATATTTTTCTTGTTGTTTCAATCTTTACTTATTTGTTAACTTGTTATTCATTCTTATTCGAAATGTAGTACTTTTAATGAATACAAAGTTCATTGACATCAAAAATTTCCATTCTAATGGCTTCCCAAAGATGATAGACAAGCTGTCAAGACATTGTATTAAGTGTATTAACATGACATGCACTCTAAATTTGAGTTAATGGGGGGGTGGGGGGATAATAAAAATTTGCCCCTGAGTGTTTTCTTAGTAATGGTCTCTATTATTGTTGTTGTTTTCCCCCAAAATATATTGGTGCCTCAGATGACATGCTGATGTCGGGACCATATACTAGGTTGTGACATGGTGGTGTGTGTGGTGAAGCTTTGAGTGTATCAGCTGTGTGATGTACTTACTGGCCCTGCTAGGACATCTTATAGGTGTACAGTATGAGATTACAGTGCACTTCTCCATGAAAAATAATTCATGGAGAAGTGCACATAACACAATTTGTGTTAGTTATACGCAAACCCTCAGATATTGGTTTGATGGATTGTTTCCTGACTCTGTTGTGACACTGAAGTGTTTCAAAACCCAGGCAAAACTGCTCCACTTGATACACTCATACCAGCAAATACTAAATGGTGGTGGTCCTATGATGGTCCCTTTTCCACCAATTGATGGGAAAGAGGGATGCGGATATATGTCTTAGTAATGGGCTACATTCAGTAATTACACATCTACAGAGGTCAACTGTATTTTAGGTAAACCTAATGAACTTGCCATTAAGTCTATGTGCTACGTCATGTCTGGTTTACAGACTCGTGTAATTTGCACAGCAGTGTTGTTCGGGAGGTTAATTAAATGTCTACTAGTGATTCGCACTACAGAACATTTGGCTGTAACCATTTCTTTTTTGGCGTTTTTTCAAACAGTACAGTGCGCAGGCAACAAAACCCGGAAGTGACATCACCAATGTATCACTTGCTAGTTTGACACTCACTGTTTAAAACGTTAAAAACAGTGACACCTTGTGTTGAAAGTAGGAAATATCATTTCAGACATAGCTATTTTTCAATGCATTATTAGAATAATATTTAAACATAACTAGAATGTCTCACTTACGAAAAGGCTAGTTTTATCTACCTAAGTTTCCTTCATACTTTATTTTCATAAAATCTTATACATAGAAAAAAATGCAGCTTATACCTAATATACTGTCCTCAGGTAGATTATAGGGTTCTAACACATACCCCTCCAAAACTATTGGAACGGCAAAGCCAAATTTTTTTGTTTTTGCTGCAGACTGAAGACATTTGAGTGTGAGATCAAAAGGTCAATGTTAGAAAAGAGTTTAGAATTTCAGCTTTTTATTTCCTGGTATTTACATGTAGATGTGTTAAGCGACATAGAACATAGCACATTTTGTATCAGACCACCCAGTTTGTAGGCGAGCAAAAGTATAGGAAAAGATAAGTCTTGAAGTAACTTAAAGTAAATAACACTTAACATCTGGTTGCATGTCCCTTGCTTGCTATAACGGCATCTTTGGTGTATAGCACAAACCGTTCCAATAGTTTTGGAGGTGACGCTATTGTTCTTAAATTGGAGCTAATTTGAATAACCTAATGTATAAACATACAATTACAATTCTAATATGTGAAAATAACCTCATTGTTAACTTTATTAAATACTGTATATTTATTGAAACAAACAAACAAACAAACAAAATATTGATCAAAATAGGCCTGATGATTTACTGAGAATGTTCTTGGACCAAACATTGCATTTGTAATTTTTTTAATTTTAGTTTTCTATTATTTCAAAGAAGTCTTTATTTGGAGTACAAAGCTACTACAAAGCTAGTGACGATATTGAATTTGTTCTGATTTGTTCTTCAAATCTGTGCAGTTGCAAGGAAAATAGATACAGAAAAAAAATGGATAGAGCTGACTGAATTACATGAAGGCTACAACATTGTGATAGTCGGGAAGAAAAAGGAGGCAGGAGCAATGGCCGGAGGAGGCTCAAACGGTGGCACCAGAGTTTTAAGATCATATTTTTTTTTAAAAATAAAAAATAAAAAATTATGCTTTAATTGTTAATAAATGTTTCCTTACAGAAAGCTTCACCATACCTTTTTCTTTGTTAAATAACATGTTTTAAAACCATTTATTATTACACTTTTTATTAGATTATACATACAAGTCCCTGTTAATTCCTCATTCCTAGAGGAAAGATTAGATAACATAGAATGATCACCTAAATATAAACCTGTGATTTACCTGGCAGCTAAAACTATTGTCAGTGTTGCTGGTATAGAAAATAAATCAACACCTTCTGACCAATCAGAATAAAGAATTCAACAGGAGTGTGTTACAGTATCATACAAATGTGTTCCATACATTTCAAAATTGTAACAAAGTGAAATAAACATAAGGTGATTTTCTTATTCACACAGACACAGAGAGAAAGGCTTTTGGTTGTTGTATGTTCCTAATAACTACGGTGAATGTAAGAATATTTAATGAAAATAAATTATATTGTTTTGTTATAAAATCTAAAAGAGGTGGTTTGATGTGCATATTTAAGTAATGAAGTTTGGTTTAAATGTTGTTGTTTTTTTAAATGAAAATGAAGGTTGTCGACGAGGATGGGATTCGAACCCACGCGTGCAGAGCACAATGGATTAGCAGTCCATCGCCTTAACCACTCGGCCACCTCGTCATATCGGCAGGTTTGTTAAAACATCTTAAAGTGGTTTAACGAAGGCGCAAATTACAAATTGTATATTTGGTATTTGGTATGTATATACCAAATATATATACCAAATATATATGCTCAGTGCTCTAACTCATTAAGTATACTGCTGTTATCAAACTAGCGTTAGTTATCTTCATAGACTTAGCTAGCTTGGTCCGACTTCAGATTTCACAAACCACCATACTGTGTGTCATTTATTCAAACAGTTGTCATTTATGACCTCAATTTTATGTTCAATAAGTGTATACAATGTTTTTTTTTACGGTTAAGGCTGGAGTGGTGAACTATAGTTATTTTAGCAAGATAGCTAACTTTTTAGCTGTTGCAATGATGCCACATCTCTTCAGAGGAAAGTAGCTAATGCTAGCTCAAAAAGTCGCCTGAATGAAGATTTTCTGAAGACAATTAAACTCTATTCTATTCTGGGCCATACATCTCATCTTGTGTGTTTGCATGACATGGGAGGTCTTGTGCAACTATCCATTCTCTCCAAAGTTTTCCCATTATTTAACTTTAAATAGGTCTGTTTCATATGGCTGTTTCACTGTAAACTGGCCTGTGCCAAGATACAAGAAGTTCTGGTTGTTGTATCCAGGATTACCAGATCTCAGCAAAATTTCCAAACCAATTACATCTGAAAAAAGCACAAAAATACCCGAAAGCAGCCCCAAAACTTCAGAGATTGGAAAGGGGTGGTGAATTTGACTTCACAGGCTTTGTGTGCACAAATTTGTAATTTGCAGTATCTGCACTATGCTTTTTCTCATTACCCACTTCATAATCACCTTTTCCCTTTTGTCTTTGTAATATGTAGCATTAAGATTTCACTTCACTGGAAATAAAGGCCCCAAACCTGTTCCAGCATGACAATGCCCCTGTGCACAAAGCAAGATCCATGGAGACATGGTTTGCCAAGGTTGGAGTGGAAGAACTCAAGTGTCCCGCACTGAGCTCTGACCTCAACCCCACGGAAGACCTTTGGGATGAACTGGAATCCCGATTGCACACCTCCTCACTAGACATCAGTGCCCGACCTTACTAATGCTCTTGTAGCTTAATGAACAAAAATCCCCACAGCAGGTTCCAAAATCTAGTGGAAAGCCTTCCCAGAAGATTTGAGGTTATTATAACAGCTCAGAGGGGACCAGCTCCGTGTTAATGGCCATGATTTTGGAATGGGCACACGCGGATGTGATGGACAAGCTGTCCACATACTTTTGGCCATATAATAGTGTTGGGGCCGAGTCAGACTTAAGTCCGAGTCCTTAATGGCCGAGTCGAGTCCGGCCGAGTCCAGAAAGTAATTAAATTGAAAAAAGATTTGAAATTCCAATTGTAAACACAACACTGAGTGTTAAATTAACATTTTAACCTTCACAAACCAATGGCAACATAAATGCAACAAAAAATACCACTATTACATCTTGCCATTGCCATTAAATATTTTTATTTCATGTCATCAGCAAGTCAACTAGTTTCCTATCAAAAAATGGTTTCAATGAAAAAAAGGGATATAGAGGTTAGGGATGGGCGATATGGACTTAAAACTATATCACAATATTTTCTAGTACTGATTGCGATAACGAGATCAGTGACGATATAATTATAGTACCATTCACCACTGTTTTTGGCTACAAGTGATAGCTGCATGCAGTCATGAGAGCCTCAGAAACATTGATCTAAAAGTAAAACTTACCCATCATCAGATAGGCTCCTAAAATATACCAGTTACATAAAAGAATAAAAAAAACTGCAAAAATGTGAGCTGCGACACAGAAATACGTCATCAACTAGGCTTTATCGTTATTCTCACAGGAAGACTCATTCTTATTGTGGGGAGAATTTCTACCGGTAACGATAAACTATCGCCCATCCGTAATAGAGGTATATGTAGAACTTTTATTATATTACAAGTGTATGAAAATACAAATTAACCTGTTTTGTTATTGTATCAAACTATATTGTGTCCTCCAGTTCGAGTTGACATTTCAATGATTTGATGCCTCTCCCCCACAGTTATATAGGCTGAGAATAGAGTTACATTCAGCAGCATGTCATAATAACAAGCTTCATGCTTTATTACTGCTTTTAATCTGTCTATGAATGAAACTCATTTCTGAACACAGCTCTGTTCTTGTAACTTTTTTTCATTTTAATTCCTAAAATGAAAATAAATAAATAAATAAATAATCCCTATCAGCAAGGTTTATAATATTTACTACATTAAGAAGTACATTTCACATTTTACATGAAATTCAAGACTGGAATAACCAAATGCTAATGTTTACGGGTGGGCGATATGACTACAATCTTATATCACGATAACGATACGTTTCCTCAGGTAGGTCTATCAGTAGTTTTCAAGTAAGAAATATGATAGAAATTGAATAAAGCAATTAAATGTAAAATAAAATAGCCTTCACTGTATGATATAAACAGTGATTCTTATTAAATTTACTGAAGTTATTCAGTCAAATGAGTGAGTGAATGATTTTCTCTTTGTCTTTTGTTATTTGATTAACATTAATGACACAGACAGCAGCACAGATCCAATATACTGCACTGACACACCTCCGATTTTTCCCCCCAACTGTTTACATTCACTTAAGAAATAACCGACTGTGTTTACATGAATACTCGGCCAGACCTGCATTTTGACATGATGTGTGTGTATTTATTTGACCGTCCAAGCGAAATAAGCCACCAAAGAGACTCAATTCGGTACTCACATGATGAAGGGAGAAAGCCCCTGGTCAGGCAGGGAGACATTAATTAATTTCTTATTATCTTAATCTTATGTTATGTTATTTATTTTTTATCTTTCTTTTCATGTTACACATGACCAGGGGCGGTAGCTGAACTGTTAATCACCCGGGGCTGAGCCCAGATTCTTCTCCATAAAAAATAAAAAACTAAAAAACTTTTAAAACATAAATAGACTGTTCTAAATAGACTGTTTGCGTGCATTTTTTCCCCTTGCTTGTAAGGGCTAATTTATCGTAAAACTTGCCTCGGGTGTTATCACTGTTTGCAGGACTACCAGACCAATAAAATATAAAACCTTTTTAGCTATCTAACACGAGACTATAGGCTAGTTTGGTGTCTCTAGCCAAGGGGAGGAACAACTAAGCGATCACTGTAGTTTAGTTTAGCTGCTACAGAGCCATGCAGAGTGCGTTATCTGTCCTTATGCTCTGGTCATATCATATTCACCAACTCATAGACATTTACACACCTTGATTTCCTGCTCAGCACAAGAGGATGTTACTGTTTCAGTTTCAACTCCTTTACTGGTTTAAAAAAATCAAATAAAATCAGCATATCCATTTTATCCATTTTTCCTTACACTGACTGTGAGCTATAGCGTTTGGCAGAATTGAGGCTGTCAACCAATAAGACACGAGTATTTCCACGCGTTTTCCTGTAAACACTGTCTGACCGGTCTCGCCTCCGTTCACTGAAGATATAAAATTACAGACTGTCTTCTTTTACTGACGTTCAGTTACGTAGTGACAAACCGCTCGAAGTGGAGAATTATTCGGGGATAAAGAAAAAATACCCAGGTCAGGTTACACCCCTGCACATGACGTGGACTCGACTGTACTCTGGAAAATGCCAGAGTCCAAAATTTCCGAGTCCGTGTCAAGTTCGAGTATAAATTTACCCGAGTGCGTGATGAGTCCAAGTTCGTTCATAATTAGACTCGAGTCCGAGTCCGGGATCGAGTACCCCAACTCTACCATATAGTGTATCTTACAACAGAAATTATGTACGTAGACATACTGTCTGCACTTACATATTCTGTGTGTTTACCATAGCCTATGTTTGTTACAGTTAATTACGATTATTTGTTTAAAACAAGATCTTGGCAGCCATAGACTATTTTTAAACCACCTCCCAAAAATTGCCACCTGTGGATTTGTTTTTTCTACCTGTAACCTTATTCCAAAACTAGCTCAATTTGGAGCCAAAAACGGCATGCTGGGCAATCCTGGCTACAGCTAACATTACACTTGCCTGCCCCTAAAACTCACCAGGAGAGAGTCATCATTGAATATTACACACTAAAACACAATTTAAAGTCCTACAAAACATTCAGCATGGTAAAGACATTAACTATTATGTCTATTATTGCATCTCTGTGTGTGTGAATATGGAAGCTGTAGTGATTCAGTTAATGACATCAGCTACCAAGCTGTAACTTGTAATTATTTAGTATATAACATTAGTGCTTAATTTGAGGTTGCTACTGTATATGCAAGTACATAGGGTGTGGTCTAAGAATATAGTGGTATTTGATCTCAGACAGTCCTGTTTGTAGTTCTAATAACTCAAATGATGCAATAAATAAAAATATACTTTCATATCCCTTATATAGACAGCATGCCCCTCAAGATACTTTCTCTTCTGACAGCGAGTAGAAGAGAGAATGTTAGCTTATCTCAAATTTGGTCACATGTGAGCATATGTGTCACGTGACATGGATCGAGTCATGTGATCTAGTCAATCTGTGATTGTTTAGTTAGCTTTGCCACATGGTAAGCACATGGTAAGTATTTACGCTTTCATCAGACATAAAAAATAAATAAAAAAAATTATAAATATATATTGTTTATTTATTTATTTGTTTGTTTATCAGTAACTTTAAATGTTGAATTTACATTCTGAGAAACAGCAATGTTGTAAAAGTTCATGTGTAATTGCTATTGAGTCAAATCTTTAAATATCTCCTGGACATGTTGTCAATTTATAGGTGATGTCAGTAAACATCATTTTACAGTACAGGGAATATCTATGGGCCATTCTACTGAATTGGTGCCATTTGCTTGTTGTAACTCTTCCAAATTAAACATAATTAAAAACAAAAAAAAACCAAAAAGATGATTGCATTTTTCTCAGTTCTGTTACCAAAAGTCATGTGCTGTTTTTTTGTCTTCCCTTTAAGAAAGTGTTTATTTTAAAGAAATGGTTGGTTATATGTTCAAATAATTGATATTTGTGAGTAAAAAAAATCACTAGGTATGCACGCAAGTTGTATTTTTCAAAAAAAAAAAAAAAAAAATGTAAAGCCATTTTAAGGATATCCAAACATCAAGTTTATCAAATTTTTATCATGTAACTTATTAAACAATTGGATAAATGACAGACCAAACATAACTGAAAAAATAGTGGTTTAACCTTAAAAAAATAAAATAAATAAATAAAAAAAAAAAAAAAAAAAAAAAAATAGTTTTTAGTTCCCAAGTCCTGGGGACATGATGAAAATGTGTATTTTAACTAAAATATTATGGATTTCTTATTCATAATAGCATAGATGAGATATGGAGCCACACAACAATGTAAAAAAAAAAAAAAAGATTTCTGAAGGATTTTAATCATTATATTTCATGGTAAAGTATAGTGTTAGAGAGTGAGGACATGTAACAAATGCTATTTTTTCAGTGTTCTAGCTAGTTTTTATTAATGTTTTAAATTATATATTTTACATTCGCAGTTAGATGAATGTGCAGGACACTTTGCTTAATAATAAAATATATTTTTCAGTTAATTTTCATGCACCGGTTTGGTAGAATGGCTCCTATAGTTTTATAAGTTTCAAATGAAAACAGGCTAAAAATCTTATAAAATAAAAACACAAGAATAACGTACAATGGCTAATTTTGATCTTTTCTTGCACAAATGATTAGATTACCATTTATGTGTATTCAGTGAAACAAGTCAAACCAAATATTTCCTAAATGCCCACATTTCACAAGTTTAACTTTTTTATAAGGTAATAAGCAATATACAATCAAGAATAACAGTAGTATCACAGGTAGGAAAAATAACTAAGCACACTATTTCCACAATACAATACAAGAAGGGTCAAAAATGACATAAAATTAAATAAATATGTACATAATTACTATTACAAGAAAGGTGGTGACCTAGTAATACATACTTTCCATTTCCACAAACTTTCCTGCCTCCAGATTCCCAGAATGAATGGACAACAGGACACAACTCGATTAATTCATTCATATACTATAGGTATATGCATATGCATAGATTACATACTCACAAACTGGTTTGTTGTGAATGTCTGTGGTTATTTTGCACCTTAACATGTATTTTTCTTGTACCTTATCGTCAGTACTGATGTCTTTTGCCCTGTCTGATATTTTTTAATACTCTATATGGCCAAAAGTTGGTGGACACCTGACCAATCACTCCATATGTGCTTTTTTTAACATCCCATTCCAGATTTAGTCCATCCTTTGCTGTTATAATGTGGCTGTGGGAATTTGCCCAATCAGCCACAAGAGCATTAGTGAGGTCAGGCACTGATAATCATTGTTCCAGTACATCCCAAAGATGTTCAGTGGGGTTGAGGTCAGGGCTCTGTGCAGGACACTTGAGTTCATATGTACATTTGTTAAAGTTGCTCCAAGTTTTGTGGCATTTAAAAATGACTCCTTTTTTCTTTCAATCCTTAAAGCAACTGAAAATGCGGAGTGCCTTAAGACTCTCTGAATTACTTGTGATATACCTTGATTAACCCACCTTAGGCTCAGTTTATTTTGTATATTTAATACAGATTTAAAAGAAAACGGAAAGAAAGAAAGAAAGAAAGAAAGAAAAAATATTCCTCTTCACTAATACAACATTTGATTGTGTAAAAACACTAAATTAAATGAACAAAACCTAAATGAACTTTTTGAGGAGAACCAGTTTTTGAAATCATTCCAGAAATCACAAGAATGAGTGAAATGACAGAAAATATAGCACCATGACAGTATTTTGGTCAACATTTATATTTTAAACCACGTTTCTCTCAGAACTTCTCTTTCTCTCTGAACTTTTTTTTTTTTTTTTTGGTGCGTGCTACAACAACCGGATATGACGTGCCTGTCCGCGAGGTTATCTTGTCCCTAGATCTTGGCGGGTTTTTCCAAAGACTCGTTCAGTTCAGACGCCTGACCGAGCTGGCGGTGCGGCGCGCGCGGTGGGTTTAATATTAATTTTGAAAGTTATTTTATGGTTCATTTATAACAGTGACCTACATTTCCTGTCATGGCGACTCCTCCGAAGAGAACGTGCTCCCGTCCTGACTTCAACAGCAGTTTTGAAAAGAGAGTTAAGAAGATATCCGTTGAAGGAAACATTGGTAAGTTTGAGTTATTGTAATTGTGATAATTATGGCTTAATCTATTTAACCTATTAGTTAAAAAAAAATATATATCTAAAAACCACTTAATTTATTTAAAATGATTTACTTTGCATGAAGCCTGCTGCATGTTTTTGACCTGATACAATGTTTCTCGTTTGTTTGGCGCCAAATAAAAGCACAAATACGCGGGAAGTGTTAATTACCTCAACACCCAGTGTTTATTAACATAGTATTATTAAGGAAAAAACAACAACAACGACACATTTTCATAAAACGACAATATTTTCACCCCCTCACTGTCAAATTCCTAACATTTTCTCTGACTAACTTCTCTGTTTACGGTTTGTTGTGTAGCGTCACTTTGGATTGTTACATTAACAATGTACACTTAAATGGTCAACTTTTCAATTAAAGCTAGTGTTGAATTGAATGATAAAAATGAAATAAATATAATAAACTTAAGTCGAGACTACAGCTGATTAGTTTATATATATATATATATATATATATATATATATATATATATATATATATATATATATATATGTGTGTGTATATGTATGTGTATGTATATGTATGTGTATGTATATGTATGTGTATACATATGTATATGTATGTATATATCTCAGCAATCCAGCAACAAAGAGTGAGATATCTATTGTCTATATAGACAATAGATATCTCACTCTTTGTTGCTGGATTGCTGATATCCTGAATTTAATGGACATTTGTCAATAATTTTCATTTATTTATGCAAGTGAGGCTTCTTCTTACTTAATGAAGCCAGAAATTTTTTTCATTTCCATCAAACAAATACAATGTTTTAGTTCATTATGAAGAACCGAAAGAGAGAAAATTAGACAGAACATTTCAAATTATTGAATTTACTTATCAACTGTTTGTTTTTTGTTTTTTTTGTTGAGAAATTCCTCTGTAATATTCTTTGGAATTGGGATAGGAATAAACATGTACATGTACATTTTCATGAATTCAGATTACCAAAAAGGTGTGGTTTTTTTTTTTTTTTTTTTTGTTAGTTTGTTTTTGTTTTTTTTAACCAGAAAGTTTTGTTTCTGATTACAGGGGGAAAACATTTTTGAGGAAAAATTATTTAAAAAATACAGTACAAATGTGAATTCCTGTTTGTTATCGTTTTCCCACTTGTCTGATGTATAAGGTTTATGAAGGAACTTGACGTGTATATCGTAATGACACATACATTGTCATGTACGTTAGGAAACAAGCTTTTCAGTGATGTGATAGAACGTGCTTGTGTCTTAAAGACAAAATGAAGAAACGTTAAAAAATAAAAATAAAAAATTATATACAAGTTACTATAGTATTGGAGAAATGATTTATGTCAGCAAAATTATTGTTTCTATCCGTAGTCTCATGTCTTCAGGAAGGCACCTCCACATCTTTGTTAGCATCATATTTTGAAAATAATTGCATTGTTATTTGTACCTGATCACTGTTGAGCGTTTTGTGGTTCTATATACATGAGAATTGTGTATTTTTGGAATTAAGTAATTTAACCTCCATTTCTCGAATAGCTGCAGGCAAATCGACCTTTGTGCGCTTGTTGGAAAGACAATCGGAGGAATGGGAAGTGATCCCTGAGCCCATTGGCAAGTGGTGCAATGTTCAGACTACGGAGAACGAGTTTGAGGTATGACATCCTGATACTTACTTTCTTCCACTGAGCTCATGTTGCATCTTTTAATGGAAATAAGCTACACTGAATAAGAGATCAGACAACCAGTTGAGAAACTAGAGGGGCCAGATAATGATTAAAATGAAAAAAAAAAAGAAAACATTTTTTGCCTTGGTATTAACTTTGTGATGACTTGGCATACTCATTACAGAATTATAATTAAGTATTAGAAAGCATATGAGTGAATGTTCTAACTCAACTATTTCAAAATAGCGTTTGCAAGAATTACAATTTTACCTTTAAGTGATTCTCTGTTATTATACATCTATGGTACAAATGAGACAGTGACACCAATTAGACTAACAGTAAATGGGAGTATCGCTGATATAAGGCTATATATGTTTCCTTATTCCATGGTCAACTCTACAAGATAAAAATCTAATGCGGAGAGAAGTGTAATGTCCACATACATACATTTGTATAACCTGTACAGATGATGATTTCCTTGCCTAAAATGTTCTTGACCTCTTTAGGAGCTGTCCACGTCCCAGAAGAGCGGAGGCAACCTGCTGAAGATGTTGTATGACAAGCCCAGCCGCTGGTCCTACACCTTCCAGACCTACGCTTGCCTAAGCCGTGTTCGTACCCAGCTTCAGCCTGCCTCTGCCAAGCTGCAACAGGCTGAGCATCCAGTCCAGTTCTATGAGCGCTCGGTCTACAGTGACAGGTACCTAGCGAATGGAAGGAGGCACTGGGACCCATATACTGTGTATGTTTTTAATGTAATATGTGAATTTTAAGCAAACGGTATTTATTTTTGCAGATACGTTTTTGCTTCAAACTTATTTGAGTCTGGAGACCTCAACGAGACTGAGTTTGCCATCTACCAAGACTTTCATGGCTGGCTTCACTCTCAGTTTGAGTCTGACCTTGAGCTTGATGGCATAATCTATTTGCGGGCCGATCCTGAGGTATGGTGTGTTTTAATGTGTTGGTTTAAACACTAAATGTAAACCATACTGGCAGATAGCAGATGTCTATAAGTATCAAATGCTCAATGAAATGTTACACCATTATGCCTTTTGCTAGGAAATGAAAATTACAGGCATGTAATTCAACAGCAAGGGCCAAACAGGGAAATGGAAAAATCGATAGTGTCTTGTCTTTTTGTAACTGGTTCCAAATAGCTTAGAAAGGCACTGCAACACATCTGAGCATGGGAATAAAATAATGGAAATTAGTGTAATGTTGGCACTCAAGTAGCATAATTAATAAAAGATTGTCACACTATATGTAGTTTCAAAATCTCATGGTATTGGTGTATATATCTCATATTTCTTAATATTTGCAACTTTACAGTCTCACCTTTAGGAAGGTTTTAGACTGGCTGAGTCAATCATCAGACCATAACCCATCAGACCAGTAGGTCACCGGCTTGATGCAGTTATTGCAAGCAAGGGATTTGCAACCAAATATTAAGTGTTTATTTCTAATCTGTTCCTTTACTTTTGCTCACCTAAAAATTGGGTGGTTTGCCACCAACGGTAGCATGTTCTAAATTGTTTAACACATCTAGATGTAAATACGAGGAAATGGAAGCTGAAATTCTGGTCTATCTTCTCATATTCATCTTTGGATCTCAAATACAAATGTCTTCAATGTATAGCAAAAACAATAGAATTGGCCTTGCTGTTCCGATACTTTTGGAGGGGACTGTATTTGTACTGATGTTAAAAATGTGTATTTGGGTTCTTCTCAAGATTCTCACACGTACACAAACTGACCAAATTACACTTCACATACACACACATACATATCTTATACACCCTGACACACAAAAGAATACATCATTTCACACAGGTTGGACTCATTTTCTTCAATGCTTATGTGACATAGTTGAGCATGTATGTTTGATCTGAGTTGAACTGGAAAAAGACACTGGATGTCCTGGAAAAAGAATTGAATTTCACTCAGAAAGCCTAACTTCAGTCAATTTATGTTGCAGAGGTGTATGCAGCGTCTTCAATGCCGAGGTCGAGAGGAGGAGCTGGGAATTCCTCTGGAGTACTTGGAGAAACTTCACTATAAACACGAGTGTTGGCTCTATAACAGAACTACACAGTGAGTTCATCATTATATAAGAAATTAGCTTCACGTTTTCTCTCATCACAGTCTTTTAACCTAAAGGATTTAAAAAATATTACAATGAGTATAAAATATTTTTTCCGATATTTTTACCTCAGTATTGAGAGAATTTTGTGATGCAATTGAGAAATAGAAATGCAAATATTTACTATTGCGGCAATCTTTGCTAGAGTAGTTACTCACTAAGGAGCTAACATTAGCTAGGTAAATAAAATAAGGTTGTTGAGTTATGTGAACATTATATAGCCACCATTGCTGAAGGCAGTAAAGCCAACTAGTGGCCAAATAGTTACTAGTTAAATGGTTATAGTATTCTGAATATAGATATTCCGTCCTCCACATCCAGATTCAGGTTGTCTTTTTATTTTTTGTATATGTGTATATATAAATGTGTTTTGGAGCCAGACCTTTTTTTTTTTATTATTCATTTAAAAAAAAAAAAAAAGAATTCAAAATAATTTAAACAATAAATAAAGGATATCCAGCAGGCACAGTGGCTTAGCGGTTAGCACATTTGCCTCGTACCTCCAGGGTTGGGGGTTTGATTTCCGCCTCCGCCCCGTGTGCGTGAAGTTTGCATGTTCTCCCCGTACTTCGGGGGTTTCCTCCTGGTACTCCGGTTTCCTCCCCCAGTACAAAGACATGCGCTGTAGGCTGATTGGCATCTCTAAATTGTCCATAGTGTGTTAATGGGTGTCCCCTGTCTTGTGCCCCAAGTCTCCTGTGATAGGCTCCAGGTTCCCTGCGACCTTGTGAAGGAAACGGTACAAAAGATAGATGGATTGATAAAGGATATCCAGATGGGATCCAGAATAGGTGGTTCAGTGCTAAAAATCTGAGAAGAGAGCTCGACCAACCAATCACAGAGACCCTTGAGTTGATCATGAGCAATGAAACACTTCACATATTGAATTTTTGGTCAATAAAACAAAAGAGACATTCGTCATCTGCCAAACAATGTAGATTATGATCCAAATATTTGTGTTATTATATGGTGAATTCTGCTGCTCATTAACACTGCTGTGTTTTGTTTTTTCTTTTAGGCTTGATTTTGAGTACTTGAAGGACCTCCCTGTTCTGGTGCTGGATGTTAAGGATGACTTCAAGAATGACAAAATTAAGCAGCAGGAAGTGATTGACAAGGTAAATACACCTTGAGTTTAGCCTGACTTCCTTTATCTGATGTGCAAGTAGAGTAATTATACAGTATGATGATACCTAGTCTTCTTTAAGAAAAAAAAAAATGGAGAAAAATAGTATTATGGCGATGATTTAATGTCCGGTCAATTCATTTGCTTATTGTGTTCCGTTTTGTTGCAGGTGAACGAATTCCTGTCTACGCTCTAATACATAATCAAGCACTCTCTGAAGTGTAAGTGTGTGTGTGTGTGTGTGTGTGTGTGTGTGTGTGTGTGTGTGTGTGTGTGTGTGGTTTTTTTAAAGCAGGTTTTTATTTTTGTATTTTTTATTATTATTATTTTTTTTTAAACATTTCCGTACCTCAAATACATACGTATTAAGTATGAAATGCATTACATCAAAATCAACAAAGTGTTATAATGAAACAACTACAATGACCTCTGACAGTGTGTTCAAGGCTATGCCTGGCCATGGAATTATCATGTAATCCTTGTTATTGTCATACTTTTTTTTTTTTTTTTTTATAACCGTTTGAAACTTGGTTGACCATGACTTTAAATTGTAAATATGTATTTATATGTCTTAGTAAACCACAAAGAACTTGTTTTATGCTGGATATTTTTTTTTTAATCTAAAGTATTTTAGATATAAACAATAATTGCCTTTAATATGTCAATAAGTAAACTGGAATAAATGATGTTGGTCTTTACTGGGTTTTTAGGTGTGTCCTTTCTTTGTCTTAAATATCTTTAAAGTTTTTTCCATCATGGGGAAACTAAGGATAGACAACCTGAGTCTTGACTTCAAGAAAACTGATGGACCAACTGTTTATGGCTGTTATAATCGAAGTTATAACGGGGACTAACTTGTTTCATGGATGTTTCACAATACATGTAACTAAAAACATAAAAAGCGTAATATGTCTCTAATAAATACAAAATTATAATCATTGGCAAATTGGTGTGGTCTAAGAGCAGTCCTGCCAGGATTTTGTGTTTTTTTGCAATTGCAGAAATGAATGCAAACTCTGCAATATTCTGAGGAGCTTGCAGTTTTTCAAAATTTCTGCAGATTTGGGCCAAAATGCGTCATGTGACATCACAATGCACATTTACCAATAAACATCAGTGTGAAAGACCGTGCAGAACAATTTCGTGTAATAGCAATTTTGCCAATTCAAGCAGTTTTCTGTAAAAGCACAAAAAACTGCAAGCTACATCACAAATTTTGAAAAAATCTGCAGCAAAATCGAGCATTTTTGGCTGCAACAACAAAAAAACAAAACCAACTATTCTATTTTCCTATAACAGCATGTCCTATTATGTTTTATTCCTTACAAAGAAACCACACTTAAAGAAACGCTCTAGCATGTTTTTAAAAACATTTCTGTCCACCTGTGTCTGTAGTGTATGGTTCAGTTTAACGTTTTCCTGTACTGAGAAAACAGGAAACCCTGATTACTTGAAAGACTTATTCACGAATTCTACAGTCAGCTCTGTTTGTAAATTAAGTTGTACATTTTCAATGTTTAAAAGTTGGATAAACGTTATTGGAAAGCTTTGTCACGTCTGTCCCATCACAATACTTTAATTGCAAGTTACATGGTTGTAGTTTAACGATTGTGTTATATGGTTGTTTACTGAAAGTCCTTAAGCTTCTCTAATAAGTGAGTTTTCTGTTATTCTCTCCACGATAAGTGCACATACATTACAGATTATGGATAAATAACAGACATACAGGCACATTGTCCTTTGTCAGCACTTAAAAATGATTTTAAATTATTGTGGAGCTCACTGAAAATAATTAGAGACCTATTTATGAACTGGTAGGCTCTATCACACTGAGAAAGAGAGCTCATCTTTTATTTTCAGTATTGATTTGGTTTAGGTAAATTATGATTTGAATCAATTCTTAATTGTTGATTGTAGCAGTAAATAGAATTGAGGTGTGTGAGGGGAAAAAAATAGTTAAAAGCACAAATGTTAAGTAACTTGTGCAGACATTAAACATGTAATAAAAGGTTTAGTAAAGTGTATTAGAGACAGTTTTTTAAAATTCGTTTTTATTTACACAATTTATAGTCGTCTGTGGTGTGAATACATTTATTCGTGTCACATCTATATTCAGCCTCAGAAAATCCTGCCATCTTGATTCTTTGACACTGGCTTTCTAGAAATGTCATAAAAATGAACAAACCACATGAAGTTTCAAAACATGGTAAAATTTTGACAGCGGCAAAATAGGAAAACTTTTGTTTTTTTTGAAGAAAATCTGGAAGATTTAGGAAAGTTATTAAATGTAAATGACATTCATATAAAACTGGTCAAAATTATACTCATAATACCCTTAAGACCTATTTTTTTTTCTAAGACTATTTAATAGTAATGTGTGAAATTGGTACTATACATCAGGTACTATACCTCAAATTTAAAAAACAAAACAAAAATTTCACTTATATTCATACACTGCATTTCAAAAACTTTTGAATTGATCCATGAAAAAATTGTGGTCAACAACATTTTTCTTTTCTTTTTTCTTCTATCAGTGGTAATAAGCTATTATAGATACACACTGGTAGTATTTCTAAGCATAAATCACACTGATACTGTCCATATAAGCAGCACATGTAATAATTTCAGCCACTTACAAAATAAAATGTAATGAATCTCACATATTTTAATGGTGATCTTCTCCAACAGTATAACCTCTCTGAACTACATTTCCCAGAACATCTTGAAATCCGCCTATTGCCTCATACTTCCATGACTCGGTTGCGCCCTGATCTGTGCTGTGTTTTTGATGCGCTCTTTCCTCATCGGGGTTAGTTATTACAAAGAGGAGAAACCTCCATGCTTATCCTACACATCTGCTTTACTGTCAAGAATCAGAAGTAAGGAATGGAAGCTATGCTGATTGTAAACTGAACTTTGTACAGTCATAAGACTTAAAGCAAATGATCCTTTACTTTTCTCATCAAGACAAAAATAGGCGTATCTAGGGGGCGGGACTTTATGACAGACGTATCGATAACCAATCGCCATTGGCATGTGATGTTTCCTGGCGTAAGTTCTCCCGTAAACCAACCTTTACATCGCGTGCGTTCGTTCGAGTAGCGTGTACTTTAGCCAATCGTCTTGCAGAATCCCGGACTGTAAGCCAATCGCCGTAGGGTATTTTGAACACAGGCGGGACAATACTGAAATAGAACGACGTGGGGGTAGGTTGTTAGAAAGTTAATGGCTTGGGGGAAAGAGAATCTCTTCTCGCTTCAGGAGAGTTTGAGGGTTTTTCTGAAGTAAAACGGAATAATTTTATAACAATATAACCCCAAAGAAAGTGAGAGGACAACGTTACCTTTACAAACATACATATTTTTTAGGAAAGTATGCAGGATGCAGTAGCCGGGACGGCAATGCTGACGGACGGCTTCGAGGACGAGATTGACTCGGTGACTCCGCGCTCCCCTGCGCTCGGGATGGGGGTTGGAGCTACACCAGGAGCCGGACTCGGAGGCCTCGGGTTGGGTGTCGGTGGCAAAAAAGTACGCTTGTTCGGCGAGCCAGGCGGGCCTGCAGCAGATAGACTCGATTTCAAACTCACCGCAGCCGCAGTGCTCTCCTCGGGGCCCGGATCCGGCAGCGACGAGGATGAAGTATCTGAGGTAAGCTATCATGTATTTAGCTAGCCAAGTATGCTACTAGCTCTGTAATTCTAGCTCGCTAGTTAGCTTAGCTAGCTCGCGTTACTAAACTAGGGTGACGGCAGACTAGATTCTTAAGCCATCAAATCTCTCAGTTGCCCGAATTATTTTTTTTATTAAACAGTTACGTAAAAGTGCGTGCCGTCACTTCTTGTTATAAACAACATTTTAATGCTATTCGCACGTACAGCTCGGACGTTGTGTACAATTTCAGTGCTATTTCGCGCGACCCACGTTGCCAGCTGCGATTCCCTATAGCTCGGATTGTGGCACTGCTAGCCTGCTAGCTAAGCTAGCCTGTTAGCATGGTGCTGCGTCTGACTAAGGCTGCGATTTGGGCCTAAAGACAGCAGCGGGCTACGCCATCGCCTGCTCGTTAGGCTTCAATATTCCTGCTGTAATGCACATTCGTGAGTTTTGTCAGACAGCAAACGGATTTGTTTTCGTTATTCGGAATGTTGAAGGCAGAGCAACTTCCAGAAACGGTGCCCTGTTACATAGAGTGATGCAGAAACGTCGCTAGCTGCGTAACTCCTTAAATATTAGCTTTTAAGGCAGACTAGCTCGGCTTATCGCTGGTTATCTGGTCAGCAACAGCCGCCTGTGTGTGTGTGGGTTTTTTTTAAATTCCCCTGATCTGGGCCACTCTACACCGTGTCATAAATTGACAAACTCGGTTTGTTTGGTTTGTAAAACAGTCCTGAGGTCCACCCAGGTTTTTTTTTCTTTTTTTTTTCTTTTCCCCCAGCTACAACAAACATCTGACACCGATGTTGTGTTGTGGAAAGAAGGCGCTCCATGTTGCAAGTCACCTCAGGATAATGTCAACACTGTGACTAGTTACCCGGAGGATTTGCTCATGTTTGCCGGATCTCATTCGGCGTCAGAGGAGCATGTCTTCCTGAGTCTGGTGTGTGAGACAAACCTTTTGGTCCTTCAGGTCTGGCAGGAAAGTAACTGCTTGTGAGTTTAATGTGTGCCTGTTAGTATGTGTGCTGTCTTCCTGACCCACACACAAGTTTTTCAGTAATGCATCACGCTGCCTTCCAAGTACCCGATGGACGTCCGGGATCTGGAAACAAAAATGATCTTGGGTTCCTGCAGCAATATTTCAACCCCCTGTTGTCATCATGTTCGTCTACATTACAGTTAAAACAACTTTCCCTTTATTTCCTTAGTTATCGCTCATGTAACATTAGTTTCGGGGAAGTAAAACGCACCACGAGTGCCATGTTAGGAATTACTGTAACATTTACAGTTTAAACTAACTAACTATCCAGCTAACAGAATGATCACACTTGATCCTCTTCTGAGCGTTGATCCTTTTCTATTTAAAATTACACACTTATGTTTTTTTTTTTGCGAGGAATGTCATGTTTGTGGATGCGGATGCAGACACACACACACACACACACACACACACGGGCACTGCAAAAGTCTTAAACATCCTGTGTTTGAAAAAATTGTATTTAATTTTTTTTTTTTTTACGTACAAATTTGGTTGTTGTCGATTGTTTTGTAAGCAAGAATTCTGCATTTTTGAGTCGGGACAAAATTATTTTATACATCCAAACAATAATGTTCCAACAAGAAATGAAATCTGGACAGAAACACGTTTGTATGTCAGTAAAGAAAGCAACATGTTACATAACAGACAAATAAAACAAAAAAATATCATGAAGGCTACTGGGGTTTGTATGCAAAAAAAAAAACAACAAAAAAGTGTGACAGTCGGAGTCTCCAGAAGAACCGTAGCAGATTCTCCAAGACGTGAAATAAAACTTAACCAGAAACCTTAATTATAAAACTGCACAAATTGTACCTGAGATTACTGATTATTATTATTATTATTTTTTAAAGCAAAGGATTGTCAGAACAAATATTGTCTTTAGTTCATCACTGTTCACTGCTCTTTATAGTATTTTGTTTAATGTAGAAACGTCTCATTTCATTATCTTTGAAAGCAGAATTACATTACAGCATTTCTTTGCACAGTGCTGTACACCTGATGATTTATTTATTTATTTATTTATTTTTTTTAACCCCCTGCCTTTGTGTCTAGCAGACAGGGGCGTGTCTGTTATATCCGGTAATGGGTGCGAAGTCCTGTCTCTTCCAGTGCTGGAATTCACTCTGGAATTTCGGGGATGTGTATCGAAAAGGGAGGAATGTGGACTAGCTGACATCACCCTCAGGTGGAACCCAGACCCCTGTCCAGATCCCCGGATCGCCCCGTTAAAGACGTTTCACGCCGGTTTGCGCTTAGTCTCGCGTTCTAATGTTCGTTAACGTTAAACACGACGAATAGAGAGAATTAACAGGGAGCGAGCTTGATCACAGACCATAATCGTGTTAAAATCATACAGCGTTTTAGTGGGGTTTCGTATTTGTGGTCAGATTTTTAACATGCAAAGCATTTTGAGTGTTAAGTCACTGTGAATAGTTGGAGATCATCAGTTAATTGACACGCCAAAAATCAAAGAATAAAATAAGTTTGAATATCTGAATCAGCAGGAGTTACAAGCTAAACCAGCTTTGACTAGCAGTAACAGATGGAGCTAAATATAACTCGGAAATAACGTTACGTTTGTTAGTCAGGTTTTCCGAAGAAGCGTGAACCGAAGAGGGATTTGGCTGAATGCATGTCGTGATGAAGTCACACGACGCGTCTTGGCCCAAATCTGCGGAAAATGTGCGGTAATTTTGAAAAATTGCACGCTCCTCCGTATATCACGACGTGTGCTTGATTTCGCGTTAATTTCTGCGACCGCCCAACCGCTACACCCTGGAGAGACCATTTTAAAATGTCAGACTAAGCAGAAATGTGGGTATGTAAAATTTTAATGCTCACAGCTTGACCGGTAAGCTTGCTAATAGAAATTGTAACGCTGATGGGGAGAAAAGTAGTTTTTTAACTATTAATAATTTGTCGATTAATTGGTTAACGTACAACATCGTCATATTCATCAAGAAAGTTCATCCACTTCAACATTCAGCGAGATTTTTAAAAATCAAATCCAGAAAAAAGTTGAACAAAGTTCAAAACACACCGTTTTAAAAGTTTCGAGTCGATGACGTTTTTTTTTTTTTTTTTGTGTGAGTCTTTCAAGTTCACGATTATGACAGTTCAGTGCTACAGTCCATCGAATCCCTAATCGGACACCGGGACAGGGTACAGGGGTACAGGGACACCGGGACAGGGTACAGGGATCAGACCGGTTCTCTTCTGAAACGCCGATTCAGTTATGTTTTTCGATCCAGTTCACTGTTTGCAGTGATGATCATCATCTTCTTTTGAAAGTTGCTTAATGAAGATCATTATTTTTGTCTTAAACACAGCATCAGCTACAGAAAAATGTTGGACATTGGAAAGTCCATGCTACAACTGGAGATGTTTTTGTATTGGATAAAACTCAGGCATCAATTGATACTAAATATTAACATTGATGGTATTGAAAATGGGGGGAAATTTGGTGAATCTACAGCTACGGTTTTATTGGAATACCTTCAGCTTTTTATGTTACTACATTAGAAAGTGTGTATAGTTCTTAAAGTGAGTTAACGAAGGGTCTGGCTTATAAAGGGTCATCCTGAGAGTAAAACATTAGGCGTTAACACACACTTCCTTTTGTGTATAAAAAAATTGTATCCGAGTGCACACATGCTTAGGGAATACTTTTAATCTAAGCAAATCTTGCAAGTTTCATCCAACGTTGATACTAGTTTGTATCAAAAATGTGCCTTATTTGGATAAATATTTCCCTATTTACCGTGTTAATTTGATTCTTAGTGTGAACTTCTGTAGACAATTCGACGTTTCGGTTCTGATCAGAAGTCCCGCATCTTGTACCTGTAAATTAAATCAGGTGTAAAATGTTGCGCCACACAGCGTGTTCGCTAGGCACGTGGTTGGACGGGAATCTCCTAGGGTTGATCACCTGGATGATCAGTTCCTGTTCTAACGGTGACATGAGGTCATAACTTTCCTACAGAAACGTGCTTGTGTCACTGGCTAGCGAAACGTCTTTGTTAACCAGTGTCCTCTCTTGCTAGTTCCTTTACCTGACATGTTCAGCTGTAAATCTGTCAAGACAGGGAACTGAGAAGACTGTACAGTGAATAACTGTTTATACTTTTACGCCTGAGTAGAAATGAGAATAAACACGAGAAGAAGCAGGAACAGAGTTGATAGATATGTCTACATTAAGTGCTCTGTCTTTAGCAGGAAGCAGCAGTGTGTGTAACAGTTGTACAGACACTTGTGTAGGATTTTTTATTTTTATTTTTTTCCTCCACAGGTGGCTGAAGGAACTGGTGCCACACTGAACTCATGACCTACATGAGCGCTGCTTATTCAGGAGCGCAGTACAGTTCGTGCAAACGCCACACGCTTCCGTCCACCGTCATAGATTAGACTCTCATTAGACGTCTAAATAGTAACTTAGTGATTCATCGATGGCAGTTTTTCCAGACAGTTTTTTTTTTTTGTTTGTTTGTTGCCTCTCTACTATTTATAGTGAAATGAGTAACCTCTTTATTGCGGAGCGAGAACGTTTTATTTAACTCTGTTTGTTTACGTAATGAAAAGCGTACACTGCTAAGCTTGTTCTTTATAACATTCAATCCCTCGACTGAGTTTTGTGATCGCAGAAATGAACACAAAATCGAGCAAACGCCGCAATATTCGGAGGAGCCTGCGGTTTTTCAAAATCACCTCAGATTTTCCGCAGATTTGGGCCAAGACGCGTCACATGACATCACCACAGTGCGCATTCCCATGAAGCCAAATCCCACTTCCCAATTCACGTGCGTCGAACATGAGTACAGCTAAAAGGTCTCATTTACTGACAAACATCACCGCGAAAGACTGTTAAAAAAAAAAAAAAAATCGTGCAGTTGCAATTTCGCCAATTCAAGTAGTTTTCCGCAAAAAGAGCACGAAGTTGCATCGCAAATTTCGAGAAAAAAACGCAGCAAAATCAAGAATCTCTGGCCGCAACAATCACAAGAAAACTCCGCAAAATCCTGTACGGACTGAACATTGGGAGAGTTGATTTTAAATAAGTAACGAATAAACCATGACAGACCATGCTGTTATATGAAAATAAGGCACACCGGGGTGTGATGTGGCACAGTGCGCAAGCGGAGTCCTTCTACCCCTGCTGAAGTGCATTGTTTTTGCATAGTTGCCAAACTTTACAGTGTTTACTTAATTGATGAATGACACTTCATGCATTTTAACGGTTTGTAGTTAGGTTGTGGAATGTCCAAGAGACAAATCAGTTCCTGTTCTCACTTACGGTGAAGCCGCGGTAAACAGTCATTCCCTCCCCAGCCCCCCCCTTTTCTCTCTCTCTCTCTCTCTCTCTTTCTCTTGCTCTCTCTCAAAAAAAAAATGCAGCTTGTCAATTTACCACGAAACCAGAAAGCGTAAACTCCTGTCCTGACAACTTTCCTGTGCTGATAAACTTCACAAAGCACCGTGACAATTACAACGAGCTTACAACCGAGACTCCTTCCATAAATGTTAAATAAATATCTCCTAACAAAAAAAAAAACAAAACGCCACCACATTGACGATTATATGGATTTAAACCAGGGGTGTCCAGTCTTATCCTTAAAGGGCCGACGCGGATGCAGGTTTTCGTTCCAATCAGGCCGGAGCCACACCTGATTCCACCTGTTTAATCAGTTGATCTTGGCTTTCATTAGACTCGGGTATGGCTTCTGGTCGGTTGGAATGAAAACCCGCACCCACATCGGCCCTTTCCGGATAAGATCGAACACCCCTGATTTAAAGGTTTTTTTTGAAATCCATTTATTATTAGTCTTAGATTATGTGGAGCGTCGGCCATGCAAATCCTCGGTTACGAGCTGTTACTGTAGAAATGATAACGTTTTAGAACGAGCCCGTTAATATTAACCTATCATTCATGTCACAGCCGGAAGTAGCTACTTTCCGAGTTGCGCTTTTATAGGTGAAACCCTCCAACCAATCAGATTTGAGCATTCAGTTGCGCTGTGGTATGAAGTGCGTTAACTTTGCATATAGTACGGTTACAGAAAAATGGGGTTTGTTTCACTCAGAAAAGTGCTTCTGTACAGCTGTAAGTGAAGTAGGTTTTGTTGCTTTCTTTGTGTCAGAATCGCTCGTTGTCGATGACCCACAGGGGACGATCATCAAGAAGATACTGCTTAAGTGGTGCAACAGAAAAATGTTTGCCCTTGATGAAAATCGCGAGTTCGAATCCCGACGCTGATGGTCATCCATTCTCTCTCTCTCTCTCTCTCTCTCTCTCTCTCTCTCTCTGTCCCTCTCTATTCCCCTGTCAATCACAGTGACACCAGCCATCCACGGGTTTTCTGTAAGGTCATGTATGCGGAAGAGGGCGGATTGCGCTTTCCTCCGAGTGTGTCACGCTGTTCTGTGTGACACGTGTCTTGGGAAGGTTACAAGGTCACCTGTAACGTATGAAGATGCTGTAGTTCCTTTTCTTGATATTTATCCCAGAGCACAGTCTGTAGTCTGTTTTGCTTTGATCGCTGTTATTAATTGTGATCGCTGTGTTCTGTATATTAGTGCGACTGTGTGCATTAGGCTTACGTCAACTAGTGTCACGTGGTAATGAGATCTGTTTTTTTTTAATTTGTTTTTAAAATTTTTTATTTTTTTATAAATAAGTATGAGTAAATGAGCATGGTATCAGACAGACACCTGATATTAGTATGTGTACAGATGCATCGCTAAACTAATGAACACGTTAATAGAGGTTTGTAACAAGCTTCCTGTGGTATGTAGACATTCCCACGCATGTCCGTAGATGATAAGGCAGCAAGTGTTGTTGAAGAGTGGAACAAATAATCCTTAGATCATTCATCGGCATTCCGCGTCGGTGAGTTTTGGTTGAGAGGAGCAGCTAAAGAATTTCCAAAGTTAGGTTGTTTTATTAATTTATTAAAGGTTTGTGTTGTGTTCCAATTCTACCAGGGCAACTGTGAAATATTAAACATTAATGTGTGTAAAAAGTGTGTGTGTAGAACGAGTTCCTCATTGGTTAGCGGCCTAGCCGGAATTTACCTGAGGGGTGGGAGGCATGGGAAAACTTGCAAAACAGATTTTGAGTTCAGCTGTCTCTGAGCGATCGCTGCAGCTCGGATATTTTCACGCATGTTCGGTTTTCTTGCCGATCAGTCGTTTAGTACGAGCTTCTGTACAACTAGTGGCAAGAACAGCGCTGAGAAACAACCAGTGAGGGATTGAGAGGAATCAAATGTATCTCCTGGCATGTGCAGCAGATCCCTGAATTCAATTTATCATCCAGGACAAAATGTTAAAACAATAATGATGCTTTGTCCTGGTTTTTGTGAACAGCAAAAATATTAACAAACATGGCATTTTTCACATTCTCTTTGCAGAACAGACAGTCCTCACTTGATCACATCTCCATAACCAAGCCTTCCTCCATGGTTTTCTCATTATGTCTTTTTTTTTTTTTTTCTTTTTTTTTCTTCTCTGTACAAGTTGGTGACAGTCACATGATGGACAGCTCTCGCGTTTATTTTCGCAGTGAAACAGGATTTGTTGAGTGTTCGAGCTTTGGGTCTCTAACAGTTAGGTGGGTTCAACATTTGAATGATTCCTGCCCACAGAATTAAAGTTCCGCCCCCTTGATCTGTGGTGGCCTGTAGAGTAGTGTCTATAAAATGACTGACAGGAGGTGCAACCAAACACAAGCAAGCATTCCAGATTAGGTGTCGGTTATTAGGAAACAGGTTTTCTCAATGATTTAATACACTTTTGCTAAGGCCACAGCTTTTTGTTCTATATATATATATATATATATATATATATATATATATATATATATATATATATTTTCCAGGTAATTCTTACAAGTTAGGAATTAAAAAAAAAAAAAAAAGGCTCTTGTACCTTTAAGTGTTCTCTCATCACCCTCTTCCAATTTTTGCCGCCAAGGACACTTTCGTTTTTAGTTAGTAAACACACGTCGTACTTATTTCTTTTATTTCTTACTCCCGCTTTTCAAATATGAGGCACATTAGGCGAACATGTACAATCATACTCGTATACCTTAGTCTTGTGCTTCAGATACTTTAAAATGTTTGCGTGTTTTGTGAGTTGAATCTAACGGACTTCTTATGAACCTTGACAACCTGATATATCGGTGACTCACCATTTCATTTGTTCGTTCCAGATTTATGCCCATCACAAAAACTACACCACAACCCTCAGTGTAAATTGTGTCGTAGGAGGAAAAATATACTGTAAAACATGACGATGTTCCTGTGCTGCTGTGAGTCGTCCTGGGAAGCATGTAATTCACAGCCTGAGCTCTCGGGTTCGAATTCTGCGGGACATTTCGAATCGTACGCCAGCTCAAGCGGGTCCAACATCGTTGTGCCTGAAACAGCCTCCGAGAGACAGTCATGCGTGATCATAATAAAGCATGACACACCCAGTGTTAGCAAGCTATGGCTTAGCTAATTATAGTTTATTGTAGTTGATTTACTTAATTTTCAGATTGATCTGTTGGTTGCCCAATAAAGGTCAGTGTGTAACAAAGCGTAATAACAAAACCATATTGGATGTACAGTTGCCCTCATAAGTTTACATACCTCTTGCGGAATCTGATGTTGATAATTAAAATGTTAATAATTTTATAATTTTATAATTTTTATAATTAATAATTAATTATAAAAAGAATAAATAAATAAGAGGGATCATTAAAATTGCATTTAGTTTTTTTTATGTAGTGCTGCCCTGAATAAGTTATTTCACATAACAGATGTTTACATTTAGTCCACAAGACACAATAATAACCGAATTTACACAAATGAACCAGTTCAAAAGTTTACATACGCCTGATTCTTAATACTGTGTGTCGTTACCTGGATGATCAACGACTGTTTTTATGTTTTGTGATAGTTGTTCATGAGTCCAGTTAAACAGTTCAGATTAGGGAAATGGTACAGTGAAGATACAGGGTTGCCGGGTGCGTGTACACTTATTAGTCTGTCTGCTGAGTCTGAATCGGAATGAGATTTGATTCTTTTGCTTAGCTTGCTGTTCGTCAGTCCCTCCAGGATTTCACGATCGCAGAAATTAACGCAAGGAAACATCAAGGAAACTCCACAATATTCTGAGGAGCTTGCAGGTTTTCAAAATTACCACAGATTTTCCACAGATTTAGGCACCATGTGACGCCATCACAACGCGCATTCAGTCAAAGTCTTCTTCGATTCACGTGCGTCGAACAAGAGTACAGCTAGAAGGTCTCATTTACCAACAAACATCACAGTGCAAAACAATTTCAGGCAATTGCGATTTCGCCAAGTCGAGTAGGTTTCCACAAAAAAAGCACAAAAAACTCTGCAAATTGCATCTCAAATTCTGAAAAAAGTCGCAGCAAAATCAAGCATTTTTGGCCGCAAAAACCCAGTGAAACCCCGTACGGACTGATTTGGTGCGGTTTTTGTCACTGTGTAATTAAATGACTTCAAATGGACAAAAAATGTTGGCTGAGGGACGTACGCATAAAGATCCTTCGTTCACTGGTCAGAAATTTGATGGAAAAATGGAAACAAACAGGAACAAACCCTGTCAGTTGCGTGTAGAAATCATCGCTCGAGCATAGAGAACATAATACATTTTCTAGATAACCACAGAAATTAAACCATTTTGAGCAGCCCATTAAACTGTTTGTTTTTCTCGTTTGTTTTTGTCGGTCCAAATCTTCATCGCATTTCTGCAGTTCTACAGCTCTGTCGAAAGAAAATTTTGCCCGCAAACCAAAACACATGGTATGTCTCGTTCATGTCGTGAGATGGATTCAAGTCAGGATGCATGAAAACGACGCTGTTTCGTATGAACTAAAAGTTGCGATCAGGCCAAGCACGAATAAGATTCGCCCGAGGTGAACACACCTGAAGGAGAAAGGATGTGGCGTATTTCTTTCTGGTTCCTTATCTAGATGAACTTCTGAATTCGAACACGAGACTTGTGAGCCAATAGAAACGCAGAAGGCGGGACTGAGATCTATTTATTTGGGGAACGATGGAGGAACGATTATGATGACACCAATGATTAAGTAGCGATCGGCCCGGACCTTTGCTGTACGTCCGTGGGAAACCGTGTTCCCTCAATTCTCTGAGAAAGCACGCCGACCAGAACCAACGCGCTGTAGATGTGTGTAACATGACGGGATCATGTGATCAGTTTAAACGCTGTCAAAAAAGTGTCTGGATCTGAGTGGGAGAAACCGAAATGTGTTAACTGCATGCTGTATGAACAGACCGGCGTTCAGTGATAAAAGCACAGTGTAGGGTGTGCCGTGTGTCACCATTTGATATTTTATATATATATTATAAAATATATAAATATATATATATACATATATTGTGTTTCTACTTGGGCGGACTAGTTAGATTTGTTTAATCTTTTTCATGTAACAAAAGTACAATATACTAGCCTGTATTTATTATTATATCATTTATGCAGTCAGGATTAGACTGCCTTGTCAAGTATCTGATAACATCAGTGTGAACAAAACTAATCCCAGATTAGTGGAAGTGTTCAGTGGCTGTTTCAGAGCCGAAAAAGTAAATGATTACAGTTTCTATCATATTGTTTTTACTCAGTCTTGCATTGGTCTCCTGATTACTGATAACAACTGATTACTGATAACATCAATTTCAGTTGTTTCACATTTCACAAAACTGTCTTTTAAATTATTTAAATGTATTTGCAATGTTTCTGCAAATACCTATTATTTTATATACAAATATAAAGTTTTTTTTATTTATTTATTTATCTTTCCTTTTTCTTTCTTTCTTCTTTTTTTTTTTTTTTTTTTTTTTTTTTTTTTTTTTTTTTTTTTTTTTTTTTTTGCAAAAGGAAATTCCCGAATCTAAAATCGTTTTTGTCAGGTGCTGAATCAGTATTTCTGGATTACATTAATGCTTTTCCTTTTTATTTGGATTTGAGATGTTAGTTTTGCAGCTCTGATTAATGATAAATGTAAGATTTCACAATAGGGTTTGGGGGATGTGACAAAAATATCACATCACAATTCTCAAAGCAGTCCCTCCAGGATTTCGTGTTTTTTTTTTTTTTTTTTTTTTTTTCTCCAGTCACAGATATTAATGCACAATCAGGCGAACTCCGCAATATTCGTAGGAGCTTAAAATTTCAAAATTACTGCAGATTTTTCTGCGGATTTGGGCCGAGACGTGTCGTGACGTCATCACAGCACGCGATCAGTCCTCTTCGATTCACGTGCGTCGAACTTGAGTACAGCTAAAAGGTCTCATTTACCAACAAACATCGCTGCAAAAGAGCGTGCGAAACTATTTCACAGTTGCCATTTCGCCAATTCAAGTAGTTTTCCACAAAAAAACCCACAAAAACTCTTAAATTTGCAAAGAGTTTGAAGAAAGTTTTTTTTTTTTTTTTTTTTTTTTTTTTTTTTTCCCCTCAACTGTTTGTTGCACTGCAGGTTATTAAGGTTCGTATAGGATACAAAAACAAGCGAAAAACTGAAACCTTACGAAATACAACGCACTTTATTTTTGCCAATCTTAAAGCTACGGAAACAACGTCTTCCGACAGACGTTTAAATCCTCCGACTTGATGGTTATCGGTGAATCCTGATACCATCGTCAATCGTCCCAAACCTAATCTACTAAACTTTGGTTTTACTTTTCTGACAGTTTTAATGTGGGAGTTGCGCTAAGGTCATTTATAATGGATTCGTAGCGGAAGCTGATTGAATGACAGCACTGTACTGTACACAACAATGTGTCGCTTCTCTACTGAAGCCGAGGAATATAAGCACCCGAGCACAACGATATCTATTCTCCTTTAAACCTAAACAGGGCAGGACTCTAGGAAAGGTTTTTTTTTTCCCCCCTTTTGTTTTTCCAGTTGTTTTAGGGTGGAGGAAAAGGACGAGGAACCCAAGTTGTGTCTTCGAGTTGCAGTAAGGCACGGCAGCACAAGATAATCTTTCGCCCGAACTGCGGTCGTGTGTTTACTGGTGTGTGTTTGTAGCCCAAACGCAGCAGATCTCGCAATAACAACTGGAATATTCCTTTTCTGTGTGTGTGTGTGTGTGTGTTAGCTAAGCTGGAGGAAAAACACCCTATCTTGCTCTCAGAGCGTTGATGAGGTAATAAGATTCCCTTGTTGGACTTGAAGACTCTGACTCTCTCTCTCTCTCTCTCTCTCTTTCATGACTCAGCCTCTCCCTTACTCTATCTCTATATGTGTGTTCTGTCTCTCCGTTTGAATCTTGACAACTTCCTCGCACCTTGTTTTTTTTTCTTTCCTGCGATGCATATACGTACATCCTAGGAATAGAGGTGTAGAGCAGGAAAGTATGAGTCTCCACCATCTGAGCTCTACATGTTTTTAATTATTCTGCCTACAGATGGACTTTTTGCTGACCACACCCACCCTCGCTGCCTTACTCATGTTTTTTTGTGGGTCAGCTCCTCTTGGAAATGCTTGATTTCTGTGAAAAATGTTTTCATGGAAGACCCCTCCCATTTAGTCTCTAATTTTATTTTTTCTAATTCTATTCATTTTAATTTTAATTTAGTATTTAATGCACGGTCTGAAGAGGAGTAGGCCAGGTTTTCATTTCACAGTAAGTTATATACTGTATATAATTGTGTAGGTGACAAAAATCTTGAAGCTAATGCAACATATACACCCCCCCCCCCCCTTCTTTTCCCCCCCCTCCCCGGGCAAACCACAGACACGACAGCTGATTGGGTATGAACAAGAGTGGCAGCATGTCGTATTTCATATTTTGTTTATCAGTCTTGTGTTCGCCATCCTTTTTTAAGGAAATGCCGATCTCTAGATGATACAAACCAGCTAACTGAGTGCACAACCATTTTATAGTGTGAGCTTAGAGCTCTGAAAGGAGGCCCAATAAAAAAAAAAATTTAAAAGGATAAAATAAAGTCCAAAAGCATATATAAGTTCTCATGTGGCTGATGGAACACGTGTACCGGACACGCACTTCTGCACGGTGGTGGGGAAAAGATGCTGAATTATTTACACATGGATGTCATTTAACTGCACTCAGGAACTGGATGTTGTGCCTTTTTGCATTACGCTCATGGTGTGAAAAAACACGCTTTTTTTTTTTATTTTTTTTTTTTATACTTGTAATGTATATGAATTACCATGAATTGTATTACCGTAGTTGTATGTTTCAGTCTGTCATTGATGATGTCTGGTAGTTTTCATTTCCTGTCCCCCCCCACTGAAAATTGAAGCTTGTTTCGTCGGATAGTGAAATCTTTGTGTAGTTCTAGGAGGCGTTAAAAATCATTTCCATGCTTAGCAATATGTATTAAAATCGTCATTAGAATTATAGTAACCTTTTCTTTTATATTACAGGGTTTCTATTTATTTCTGAAAACATTTAGAAGGATCATAACCCAGGAAAGGTCCACTGAAATTTTTGTGTGCATTGAAGTCCATGTGTGCTGTGTGTAAGAAAGGGAATACTGAAGTGTTAAATTGGATCACATTACATTTAATGTCATTATAGGCTTCCATGCACACTGTAGTCGAAGTCACTAGTAATTATGTAGATTAGTTTTGCTGTGTGCCTGAGCTGCTGCTCCTCCTGATCACAAGAGCCTCTGTGGGCCAGCAACAGGCACACACCCCTGTATTCGCCTGACTGCTGCAGTGCTGCATGGTGTGTGTGTGTGTGTGTGCAGGACGTTGTGTCTTGGGGGTGGAGCAGCAGGTATGCAGAGGTCAAGGACGTGGCTAGGGAAGGGGAGGGACAACCCGCTGATCGGCTCGTCTTAGTGCTTACTGTAATTCCACTGAGGCTCAGGGCCTAAATATTGCACGTTCCATCTCTAGGCAACACGCCTACAGGCGCAGACCTCGTGGCCCACGTGAACTTTGTCACCAGAGCCCTCTTGTGTTAATTAACTGTCTTTGCTGGAATAGAAGCCCTAGTAGTGGCGGGACACGCATTTTATCATCCGGTCCTTAATACGTGACTGTTAAAAATAAAAACCGGTTGGAGCACAATTGATGAACACAAGTTAGGAACTATTGTTACCGTCGCTCATGATGAAATAGGGAGGTTATGGTTTAAAATAGTGGCAGTATGAGAACCTAGTTTTAAAATATCACCTTTGTGGTTTTATGGCAAATCCTTGTTTATAACAAAAACCAAAAGGGAAGAAGGATGCAATCTACTAATTATACTTCTTTCACAGGAAGATATTTTTGGAGATTTAATTTTCTCTCAAAAATACATGGTCCTCATTAATCATGTTGTCGTTATTAAGCTGAAAGGAGAGCAAAAAAAATAAAAAATCTACCTAGCAAAGCAGTGTGCAGCAAAGTGGCCAAAAAAACAGATAGCTGCTTTGTTTAATTCTGGTCCGCAATGCCATGTTGTTCTGTACGTTTGATAGCGGTCATGTATGTTAAAGTCACAAACATGCTAGAACCAGAAGCAGAGGTAGCAATGTAACATGTTCACAGCATTTCCATAAGTTTTGCGCAGCTAAAGCGGTTTCATTGCAGCCACATCCCTTCTGTGGAGAAACCGAGGCCCTGTTCATACTTAATATTGTGATCGGCTCACAAGTGGTCAGGGCTAAGTGCAGGTGTGAACGGGGTCAAATTTGTCTCGAGGATGCATCATGGTCCACATCACGTTTGTAGTGTGAACACGAACGTGTCTCGATTCGTCCCAGACAGCAACGAGGAACCAACTAATCGACTGCAGCATTGCCCTAGCCAGAAAATACGTACATATAAGTGACACTTTTAACAGCAGAGACAAAAGCTCATCATCGCTTCATTCATCGTCTCGTCTCCCGTTCATTCATAAGTTTCGTGAGTAGATCAAGAT
>CM042541.1:24865000-25077500 GCA_023630585.1 Cranoglanis bouderius
GTTCAGATTGTATCTACTAGAATTTCTGGTCAAATATCAGGAATATTGTAAAAAAAATAAATAAATCTGATCAACCATAAGGATTCAAACTCACGATCTCTAGACAACAGGGAGAACGCTTTTCTATTGCACTACTCAAGCGTACACTAGGTGTACTTCTGAGCCGTTGTGAGATTGTTGACAATTTTGTACAAGTGCACAGTAGGGGTCACACATGGGGTCACACTTATCATCATCCTGCGCTCATTAAGCCCCGCCTCTCACCAGCTCTGGACCAGCTGGACAGATGGCTGATTTAGCAGCTTGCCAGGCAACAGAGTGACTTCTCTCATGGTATTGGCCAAACGAACAGGCAGTTCTTTCCTCAGGAACATATAGGAGGTCTTTTCACAAGCATTCTCTCTACCTGAACAAGAGAAAGAGTACATGAAGGTTATAATAATTTTCTCAAGTTACATTTCATGGCATAGTATGTGCGTCTGTCCCAGTGCTGCCCCTCTGTTTCCCCTCAAAGGTCAGTGCTCAGTGGTCTTGCCAGGAAAGTGTTCCACATTAAATGTTGGTATCAGCATACACTTTTACTATCTTTAGTTGAGTCATCTGCCAAGACCACATACAGAGAAAGTATTTAGATTAAAAACAATATCATTTTCATCTAAACCCGAATATCAGTAGGAGGGTAAATGTCTTGAAAGCATATTCTATACTCGTATGTTAGACTTTATTTTTATTATAAACAGATACAGTGAACATGACCTAGAATTCTACAGTCTTATAAGAGTCTTCAGCTCAACATGCAAATAGTATTTTCTCTACTACAGTTTTCTCTACTATAGTTTTCAATAAAGTAGGCCTCTATCACGGTATGTTAAAACTGAAAAGAAATATGAATAACTCTGCAGGCATGGACCTGATAACTCCTTCTTGTGGGAACTTGTATGTTATGTAAATTAAACTCCATTACTTGGAAAGGCTCAAAGGTGCAATGGTAGCATGAACTGAAAAAAACAAGAATGCTGGATTTTATAGGTTAATGACGTGTAAAGTTTGGCTCCCTGTTTTTGGGAGTTTGGGACCGGTTTGGGAACTGTTGTGAAGCATGTGTGTTAGCTTATCCTTGCAAAAATGAAGCATACTTAAGTGCATAAATAGTATACTACAAGTATGCACAGAATATTAAAAGACTTAATATTCTGTATATACTTATAAGACTTTTAATATTTATAATATTTTAATAAAAGACTTTTAATATTCTGTACATACTTGTAGTATACTATTTATGCACTTAAGTATGCTTCATACAAAAGTATATTTTAGGAAGTGTATATTTTGGGAATGAAAAATGTACTTTTAATAAAAGTTGAATAAATATATTTCTTAGTATACTGAGGCATACTTAAGTGTACTAAGAAATATATTTCTTAGTACACTTAAGTATGCTTCAGTGTACTAAAGTATACTTAAGCAAAAATATACTTGCTTGTTACATGCCATGGCACTGTCATTTAAGTGTATTATTTAAAAATTATTTGAAAAGTGTTTGAGTATACGAAAGATGTACACTTAAATGATTTCTCAACACAATAAAAGCATCATTTAAAATGTATACTAAAGTGTATTTTGTTGCTGTATAAGAAGCATTTAAGCTTGTACACACTGTATGAGTACACGGCGAAGTATATTTACAATATACTTCAAGTATAATAATAAGTGTGTCAACAAATTACATGTTTAAATCTATTGGAGTGCAATTTAAGTTGTTAAAAAAAACACAACCAAATGCATTTTTAAAATTATAATTAAATATAGCTTAATAACAATGCACTTAAGTTTTCATCAGCTGTTCCAATATAATGCATTTAGTATGTACATTTAGTATGTATTTAACTATTAACACTAGAACTATGCCATTTTTCATATTATACTTTTTAAAAGTACACTTATATACACTTTTATTTGACCAGGGTTTTGCTGCACTGCTACAGTTAACAGTTAATAGAAGGGTCCAGATTAACATATACAGTGGGGGAAAAAAGTATTTGATCCCCTACTGATTTTGTACATTTGCCCACTGACAAAGAAATGATCAGTGTATAATTTTAATGGTAGGTGTATTTTAACAGTGAGAGACAGAATAACAACAAAAAAAATCCAGAAAAACGCATTTCAAAAAAGTTATAAACTGATTTGCATTTTAATGAGGGAAATAAGTATTTGACCCCTTCGACTTCGTACTCGGTGGCAAAACCCTTGTTGGCAATCACAGAGGTCAGAGGTTTCTTGTAGGTTTGCACACATCTCAGGAGGGATTTTGTCCCACTCCACTTTGCAGATCCTCTCCAAGTCATTAAGGTCATTTTCAATGCCCTGGCTGAGGGAAGGAGGTTCTCACCCAAGATTTGACGGTACATGGCCCCGTCCATCGTCCCTTTGATGCGGTGCAGTTGTCCTGTCCCCTTAGCAGAAAAACACCCCCAAAGCATAATGTTTCCACCTCCATATTTGACAGTGGGGATGGTGTTCTTGGGGTCATAGGCACCATTCCTCCTCCTCTAAACACGGCGAGTTGAGTTGATGCCAAAGAGCTCGATTTTGGTCTCATCTGACCACAAAACTTTCGCCCAGCTCTCCTCTGAATCATTCAGATGTTCATCGGGCATGTACATGTGCTTTCTTGAGCAGGGGGACCTTGCGGGCGCTGCAGGATTTCAGTCCTTCACGGCGTAGTGTGTTACCAATTGTTTTCTTGGTGACTATGGTCCCAGCTGCCTTGAGATCATTAACAAGATCCTCCCGTGTAGTTCTGGGCTGATTCCTCACCGTTCTCATGATCATTGAAACTCTACGAGGTGAGATCTTGCATGGAGCCCCAGACCGAGGGAGACTGACAGTTTCTTCCATTTGCGAATAATCGCACCAGCTGTTGTCACCTTCTCACCAAGCTGCTTGGCGATGGTCTTGTAGCCCATTCCAGCCATGTGTAGGTCTACAATCTTGTCCCTGACATCCTTGGACAGCTCTTTGGTCTTGGCCATGGTGGAGAGTTTGGAATCTGATTGATTGATTGCTTCTGTGGACAGGTGTCTTTTATACAGGTAACAAGCTGAGATTAGGAGCACTCCCTTTAAGAGAGTGTAAAAGACACCTGTGTAAAAGACACCTGGGAGCCAGAAACCTTGCTGATTGATACGGGATCAAATACTTATTTCCCTCATTAAAATGCAATCAATTTATAACTTTTTTGAAATGTGTTTTTCTGGATTTTTTTGTTGTTATTCTGTCTCTCACTGTTAAAATACACCAACCATTAAAATTATAGACTGATCATTTCTGTGTCAGTGGGCAAACGTACAAAATCAGCAGGGGATCAAATACTTTTTTCCCCCCACTGTAAACACCAAATAGGATCATATAGCAGAGATTCTCTAACAGGTTTTCTGCCAGGGAAAAACTTTTACAAAGCAAAAATATTTTGAAACACAGATTTTAAGAATAAGAGGGCAAATATGTATCACCTTATTATATTATTCGAGCCATTAGGGCTTTTTTCCCCATTCAACCAGATGTCGAAACACTCGTATTAACGACACTCCCTGGAGCAGTTGGATTAAAGTTAACATTACTTGTTTTTTTTTGTTTGTTTGTTTGCTTGCTTGTTTGTTTGTTTTTGTTTTTTGAGTTTTAGATTATCCCATTTCATTTCAAAGGACAAGTCAATTAGGATTACAACTATGATAACTAAATAATAACCAAAACAAAAGTGATACTAGTTGATCTCCACCAACAGCCTCATATTATGGTGATAAAGCATTATATGATAAAGCAACCCCACTTAAATATGTCAAATTTCACACAGACCAAAACGCAGTCATTTAATAACATTTTAAGTGTATCAGTAAACTTAAAAATGGACGTCTAACTCTGTGCTCTTTCCAAAGTCTGCATTTCAGTGCCTGCATGAACTGTGCGTAAACACAGCTTCCCATATGGCGCAGGACTCATATTAGAATTAGAATTCATATTAAGTATAATAAATCAATCAATCTACACAACTCTAAAACCACTCATTTTAAAGCTAATCTACACCACTCTTAATATCTCCGTCGGTTTGCCTGAACTCGGGACAAACCTGTGCGTCATAGGCTACTCACCGAAATCCAAAAACTGCTTGATGGACATCGGCGAAGGCGAGAATCGTGAATAATACTCTATTTTGTGCGTGACGTCTTTCATCAAGACGTTAAACAGCTTCATGGCTGCGAAATGAACCGCGTACAGTATATCAGCAATCCGCACATTCAATCATTAAAACCAAAAAGTCCACTCCCTGTTTGCATCTCGCCAGCTTACTTTATTATAAGCTTATTCTATTCAGGCGAGCTGGGGTTAATCCTTTACACGTGATATGACAGCATGACGCAGCTGGCCAGAGGTGGCGCTCTTCCCTAAAACAGCAAAACTCACATTCACACTACTTGAAGATTACAGTACATTTGGAAATCAACTTGACAAGAGCTGCACTGGCACCCTGTATTCTGTACACTCTTAGTCAAAAAGGGATCTGTACCTTTCCGTGTCACTGGAGTGGCACCCTCAGGGGTACACTCTTAAAAATAAAGGTTCCAGTTAGAACCAAAAAGGGTTTTTCAGCCTGATGCCATAGGAGAACCCTTTTAAGTTACACGAAGAACCTTTCACTCAAATTCTTTAGAGAACCATTTTTTGACTGGTGCTTTAAAGAACCCAGAAATGGTTCTTCACAGCAACGAACCATGCTATCATAAGTTTTCTAAAAAAGAAAAAAAAAATGTAATAAAAATAAATAAAAAACCTTAGTTAGTGCTTTGAGGAACCAAAGTAAGGTTCTTAAGAGCGATGCCAGGAGAACCTTTTCCAGTCCCATAAGGAACTTTATAGGGTTCACCTTGAAGAACCAATACACTGCCCTGAGGAACCTATAATGAAACATGAAGAAGTTCTTTAATCTCCAAAGAACCATAAAGCTCAACTCAAGAACCCTATACTATGAAAAATGGTTCTTGAAAGAAGAAGGTTCTTTGCAGAACTTATGGTGCTGTAAAGAACCATTGAAGAACCTTTAAACTTTTTAAGAGTGTAGAGCTATAGGGCTCAAGTGTTCGGGTCTCAAGACATTTTCTGTATTGACTTGGATTTGTCTCGGATTTATTTGCATCTGTATTTGGACTTGTCTTGGTCTTGGGCACTGGTCTCGCTAAATATAGTCTATATCATTGGTGCAATGCATGAATGAAGCCACACAGTTGAATTAAAAGCTTGGCCTCAAAAATTATTTGATGGTTATTGGTCTTGATCTTGACTCAATCTTGACTCAATCTCGACTAGTCCTGGCTTTGGACTTGACAAAAGCAGTCTTGACTACAGCTTTACTCAAGCCTGCATCTTTTGTACCATTAGTGTGTATCTATTACATGGCAATATGAATATAGTATATAATTGGCCACTCTTGTACCTTTACTTATCTTTTAGAACAATACGTTAAAGGTTAGAAGAAGAATTCAATATCCCCCAATATTGTTTCACCATTTGTCCTCTCAATTATTTTACAATAATTTATTATTTTATCATTATTAAAATGAACCTTGTTTTATCTCATCTCAGGAACATTTTTTGCACTGCCATGTTAGTGAAAGTTTAGTGGAACACAAATGCACACACAGAGATTTGAATTCCAAAATCTCCTACAATAAAGATTGATATAATAAAAATTTATCATAAAATCATTTGTGGTTTTTGTCCTTTTGCTTTTTTGTGTGTGTGTGTGTGTGTGTGATATACTGTATAATAGGTCGTGTTGGACAACTGACAGATGACATGTTGTGATACATTTTACATATATGGCTCCTTTTTAAAAACAAATAAATAATTAAATAACACAAGTACACAAAAACAGTACAGGATAAATTTTTTTTTGCATGTTTCATTCTACATAGAGAATGCAAACTTAATGCAATGTCTTGATAAGAGAAATGACTTGGGCCATCAGACATGATGGGTCAAACTCTAGAGTGTTTGACAATATATATATATATATATATATTTTTTTTTTTGTTTGTTTTGTTTTATCAAGGTCAGTACTCTAGTAGCAAAAGGACTGATGAAATTGCCGTTCTGAATAGATAAAACTATTGTATGTTTAGTGCAGAAAGAAAGAACTCTGTTAATAACAACATGTTAGAGATGCATTTCATGGCACTCTGTATTGAATTCTGTACTACGGTCAGAGGTGGACAAAGTAAACAACTCCATTACTTGAGTGAAGGTACAGATACTACTGGTAAAATATTACTCCATTACAAGTGAAAGCTGTAAAGACAGATTTTTACTTAAGTAAAAGTACAGACGTACTTGTTTTTAAAAGAAAATTTCCTCTTTTTATGTCAACGCATTGTTTTATTATTGTCGTGTTGTTGTATGTAATACTTACAATACCTTATGCCTCTGAAGCAACCTACTGAATACACTGACTAGCTTGTAGTATCTGTGGAATTAAGAGCTTTTAGACTGTTACAAAACCTATAGAAATGATAACTGCTCTCTGTGGCTCAGCGGCAGCACCAACGCAGATCTGAATGTTCCGGTGTGATTTCTGTCAAAGGTTTAATAGACAGGCGAATTGTTATCGTTTAGGAAAGCAAACAAAGCAAACATATAAAATGAAAAGAATCTTTGACCTTTTCAGAAAACTGGCTGGAACATACTTTTTAAGTGAGGCCACGGGTGCGCGCACTGCGCCGAGGAACCGTCTTCTCCCATTTTGCCGACTGATCAGTGTTCAAAAAATGCTGGGAAATCGTTGAACTTCACGACACGTGACCCTACAAGAGTGATTATTGATAGGCTGATAGTCTGTTACCTGCAAAAAACCAATCACGTTTTAGAGAATCCACTGATTTTCAACGACTTTAGACTCGAGGACCTTGATAGAAATGTAGTGGAGTGAAAAGTACGATATTTGTCTTTCAAATTTAATGAAGTTAAAGTCACAAGTTTCCAGAAAAAATAATACTCAAGTAAAGTACAGATACTCAAAAAGTGTACTTAAGTACAGTACTCAAGTAAATGTACTTCGTTACTTTCCACCCCTGACTATGGTGATAAGGAGATATAGAATCTAGAGAATTTGGTCTCTGAATTATTAAAAAAGAAGCCAAATTTCACTAGTATGATACTCGCTGGTTAGTAATGCTGAGATTGCAAGTTAAAATCTCTGTTCAAAAAAATGAGATTGCTTTTGGGCTTTTGGCCATGAGCAAGGTCCTTAGCCCTCAATGTGCAGGGATTGGATTCTTCATCACTTGTAAATCACTTTGGATTCATGCATGTGCCAAATAAATAAATAAATAAATATCAGTGTGAGTGAAAACCAGAAAGATTTGAAGTACCTGGGTGACAACAACTAGTTCCAGTACTCGTGCTAAGGAAGAAAGAATCAATATTTTCTGTAGTTGGATAGTTTGCTTGAATCTAAAGTATGTTTTATCTTCTTTTCCTTTCGGCTGTTCCCTTCAGGGGTCGCCACAGCGAATCATCTGCCTCCATCTAGCCCTATCCCCTGCATCCTCTTCTCTCAGACCGACTACCTTCATGTCCTCCTTCACTACATCCATAAACCTCCTCTTTGGTCTTCCTCTCAGCCTCCTGCCTGGCAGCTCTAACCTCAGCATCCTTTTACCGGTATATTCACTCTCCCTCCTCTGAACATGTCCAAACCATCTCAACCTGGCCTCTCTAACTTTGTCTCCAAAACATCTCACATGTGCTGTCCCCCTGATGTACTCATTCCTGATCCTATCCATCCTCGTCACTCCCAAAGAGAACCTCAACATCTTCAGCTCTGCTACCTCTAACTCTTCCTCCTGTCTTTTCCTCAGTGCAACTGTGCAATCTAAAGTATGTTTTATAAAAAGAATTAGTGACTGCAGTAGTTTTTGGTTCTAATAGAATTGTGCCAGAAGCAAGATATCTGCTAGAAAATGGGAAAAACTTATGAGGAGGTGATGAGAGGAGCAGAGTTTTCTCCAGTCTCTGTATGTCATTTTTATTATATTTATATACTATATATACACCATACATGAAGTGATATACGAAATACTGAAATACAAAAACGCAAAAATATAAAAGGCACACAATTATAAATATATTCTTCCATGTCAGGCGGCATGCTCCTCGTCCATGTTAGGTTTTAAGCTGAGCTTAGCATCCAGGTTATTTTCACTCTCACAGGGCTCCAGCTTGACAGGCTCATATGGACGTCTATACAGCGTCCACGTCACCAGCGTGATGATGAACATCTCCATAATCATTAACTGCTGACTAAGCACTATACAGAAACAGAGTTTGTGACATTAGACTCATTCAACACACAGAGCATAACTACAACCAAACACCATCAGTGTGAGTGCACAATACGTTTTCCAATAGTCTACACTACAACATCTAAATAGATGTTAATTTAACACTAGATTTTTACCGTGGAAAACAATACAACAGACACGAACAAAAGACATGTTGTCCTTTAATAAATAAAACATTGTAAACACGGACAAATTGCTGTCATATGAGAGAAATAAACACTTGTTAAACATGCATTCTGTTATAGGAAAATAATCAACTTCAGGGTGATAACGGATCCCACCGCGATGTCATTCATTGTTTGCCTATAACAGCACACCCCGTCATTTTGCATTCATTATTTATAGTATACAATAATTCTAATTTAACTAAACTTACAAATTAAATATACAGTACAATACAACATAGTCGATAAAGTAAATTCCTCATCATTGTGCTATATGGGGTTCTGCCGTTATTATTTATCTCTTATAATCAAAAATAATAAAGTCAACAAGAAAGATACTCACTAGATCCTCGGGCTACAGACGAGAAGGGTGGCGAACAGGCAATTGTTCCATTAAGGGACAGGATGTTAATAATGGCTGACTGCAACTGACTCAGGACCAAGACCAGCTAAATGCACATGTACATGAGGACTTATAAATCTCATACTGGAAAATTCACAAAAATTTTTTGACTGGTATTAAAGATTCACAATACGGTAACCAAACAACCCCATGTCACATGTTCAGGTTTTCACCCTATTTATCTGTTTACAACTCCGCAAAGAGGATGGGAGTAAATGACGCAACACTACAGTAGCAGTGACAAGTTGTAAATTATCTGGTTAATACTGATAACAGATAATGTTCTTTTCTTATCATGGTATACATCTATACCCCTGGTTAAGACCCCACTGACAAGGTTATTACTACATTTATATATAGAATTCCTTCCAGATAAACCAGACTGCTTGTGCGAGTCACTGTCACTGAGCAGGCAGTACACACACTCACCTGATACATGGCATACTTGGGGATGATCTTGATGCCGCGCAGTGTGTTCCGTATGTGCATGAACATGATGCCTACCGGCCACAAGGAAATGATAGTCAGGACTCCTATGAATGGGTTTATCCAGATAGCAGCTCCTGTTATTTCCAGCTGTGTACAAATATAGACAAGGACAGACAAGTAAACATACATACAGTGTACATACATACAGTATGTAACACTTATCGTACATTATAGAGCTTCAGAATGTCCACAACAAACATCAGAATAGTGAAATAAATGTGATCTCAGTCACTTTGAGCATGGCATGGATGTTGGTGCCGAACAGGCTGGTATGAGTGTTTCAGAAACCGCTGAACTGCTGAGAATTCACACATAACAGTCTCTAGAGTTCACACAGAATGGCGTGAAAAACAAAAAACATCCAGTGAGTGGTAGAAAATGTGGATGGAAAATATCTGGAAAGCACGAAGGTTACGTTAACTCAAATAACTTCTCTACGTGCGTTCTGAGATGCTTTTCTGCTCGCCATGGTTGTAAAGAGTAATTATTTGAGTTACAGTAGCCTTCCTGTCAGCTCAAGCCTATGACCGCTCTCTGAAAATTGACCACCCGGGGTTACGGGGGAACCTGGACGGGTAACACAGCGGGGAACACCATGGACGGGGTGCCAACCCATCGCAGGGCACAATTGCACACACATTCACATACTATGGACAATTTGGAAATGCCACTCAGCCTACAATGCATGTCTTTGGACTGGGGGAGGAAACCGGAGTACCCGGAGGAAACCCCCGAAGCACTGGGTGAACATGAAAACTGCGCACTCAGGACGGGATTCGAACCCCCAACCCCAGAGGTGCGAGGCAAACGTGCTAAACACTAAGCCTTAGGTCGCTTAGGGTCACCTGGAGGCATTTTTCTCCTCTAGCTAGCATTTATGCAGAGTTGGTTGTTGCTGTCTGCTGCTACTTGTGGGGCAGGAAGATGCTGTAGTACACCCTCTTGATATTTTCACGGTGTGGAAGTGTAGTAAGTAAGTTCACAAACCAATTGAGAATTTTGGCTTCAGTGTAAACCCTAAATACACAATATCATGTATAAGCAAGAGATTTTTAATGACTTTACATACATCAGTAAGATCGAAGATTCCATTGGTCCATAAAACAATACAGAAAACAGAGAGGGCTGTCTTCAAAATGGCATATTGCAGCGCTCCCAGCTTTAGCAAGAACAGCATGCGCCTAAACAAAATTAGTGGTGTTAGTGTATCATAGAAATATGTACAGTCCCAGACAGAACTGGCTCTTTGTGAACACCAGAATGAGTTTACCGTGTGATGGGCACTCGGGGTAGGCAGGGGCAGCAACAGCAACACGGTCCCGTGCTGATCCTGAACGTCTTCTTCGCTGAGTACCTCAGAAAGGCCTCGTCACCGCCACACTCCTCCAGTATGAGGATCAGAAACTTGTAGATCACAACTGCAAAATATCTACATACGGAACACATCATTACACCTTCAATAATATTCAACATTGAACCATCTTCTGCAAAGTCATCTACAAACAATAAATCATAATGACCCGCCGTAATAGACGTTAGATATTAAATTCTACGGGTCAGTGTCCTCTTTTCTTGGGAGTCACAGTGAGTGCCTTACGAGTTAGAGGTCATATCTGTGAACATGGTGCTTCTTGGGATCCACATGCCAAGACATGACATAGTAGCAATGACCTGCGAGCGACAGGAAGACATAATTCGTCATGTCATATCATCGTATAACTTCCAGATGATTATGGATTGAAGTTATTGTAAAAACAAACAAACAAAAAAACTTACGGGTGCAGCACCGCTGACCCACATGATGGTGGTTTTCTTTGGGTAGGATATGTTTTTGTAGACATACACACACTCCTCCAAATACAACAGTAGAGATACACTAGCCATGAATGTCAGGATGGAGTATAGAGCAATCCCAGACACATCCAACTCTGTAAGAAATGGTTAATAATTTATTTATTTATTCACATAAATAGAATACCTAAAATGCCAAAAGAACACATGGTAAAATTCCCCTGGCCAAGAACTATAGTTCTGACACATTATCATAACTTTATAAGAAAATATAAGAACATTATAGACAGCAATGGACGGCATAACAAAATAGGGCTGAAAGAGGCATGTGATGTAAACCAACCATTTAAAAAAAATTCCCAAATTGTGACTTCCGCCCAAAAATTATTGCAAGGACTATGAATAAATCGCACAGTAGAAAGAATAAACTTTAGCAAGCTTTAGCAATAACCAATAATAAATTCATTTCGTGTCCGGTCAACTTTTGTCCTGTCTTGTTAGAGAATGAAAAAAAAAACAAAAAAAAAACTGTGTATTAAAATTTGTATACAGTTCATAGACTACATATACATTATGAATTTGCAATGTGCAATTTTAATTCATTCTTAAGCACTGTTTAATATTAAATATTCTTACAGCTACAGTATGTCTGACCTGTAGGCATGGTGGAGAAGCTTATTTATATAATCTAGAATTTACAGTATACTGTATATAGTCTTACTGATCAAAATGTATTGACCATCCATTTAAAAACTACACTCTAATAACCTAGAATTAAATAGAAGGGGGGAAAAAAAACACTTACGGCTTATAACATCCATAGCCAGAGGTGGCTCGGCTAGACATCTGGGTTCGATGGTTCCGTTCACATCATCCATTATAAATATTGAAATTCATACAACACTCTGAGAAAACAAAACAGCTCCCAGTAATGGTTTTCCCAAAATTCTAGGACCCAACTATCAGATTCAAGTATGGAAGCTGAAATCTTCTGCAGCTAAGAAATTTGCACAAAAATGCTCTCAACTCCTGTGTTAGCTGACCAAATAAAATCTCAAGAAGCTCCTCCTCATCGGGTTCCCGGTGTCACTGCGTGGCCCAGTAAATCACAAGAGCCAATGTATGTGTGATGGAGAGTAACAAGGACTCACCTAATGCAAGCTAAATAGCTCTTTAGGATATGTCTGTTTACTTATAAGTTAAATTCTTACTAGTTACACTGTAAGCTTCATTAATCTCTTAGTTAATATGTCAGGCAGGTGAGTCATCACATAGGTAAAGCAATGAACTTTGAAAGGGAAACTGATATGCTGAAAAGTCAGTGGCAATAAACGCCTCATATCATAAAGGCATAGATGGTGGATTTACTGAATGCTACCGTTATGTACCTTATAAGGTTTGATGAAATGATGTTTCTCCTTGGTGGTTCTGATAAACCCAAGGCTATGTTTCAAAGAAAACATCAGCCTGTGTTAGTTTTTCATCATTCTCCTTGACCAGTATAGACAACTTCTGTTTTTCTTAGCTATACAAACATGAACTGACCGTATAGATGACTGATTTTTTTTATAAACACTGGATTCAGCCCAAATGACAATTTTTTTTTTTTTTTTTTTTTTAATGAATAACTGTGACACATACGAGTCATAAAGGTCTTTTTGAGATTTGGATTGGAGAATCTCTTAAATCATGAATGGAAAAAATGGATGCACACTCAAACTAGGAGAAATGTAATTTGGTCACTCTACTGTATAAACTCATTAGGTTTGCCAAGGTACATGGTTTTAAGGTCATTCGCCTTTGGCACTCCTTTGTAGTAGCATATTACACATTCTCGCATATTGCTGTGCACCAGAAGAAAAAAAACGACACCCTTATTACGGATAGACTTTAGAGATAACTGGAGAATGCGACAGTAAAAGGAGGAAATTGATTTCAAAAGTAGACAAAGGTCAATGTCATATCCATTACCCCAGCTCTCATTTTGTTCTACAAAGTGAAGACGGATAAGAATGATGAATTTATATTAGAATTTATTTCAGGGTTCTTTTACTTTCAAGTATGTTGATTGTCTCTTTGATGGTCACACATGTCTCATCCTTGGTTCAGTGGATAATCTCACCTGGATACTGTAGACTTGTACCTAAGAACTGCTGCTGTAATCATAAAGATAATGACACTCATACTGAACATTTCTTTCAACACACTTTTCAACGCGGTTTGACTTAAGAGTAATGATTTATATTCCCATTATTGGGTGCCACCTACAATAGGATGGGTTCTTTTTTTGAGTCTGGATCCTCTCAAGGTTTCTTTCTCATGTCGTCTCAGGGAGTTTTTCCTTGCCACTGTCGCCTCTGGCTTGCTCATTAGGGATCTAAATATACATTCGCATCCTAATTTCTGTAAAGCTGCATTGTGACTATTGTTAAAAGTATTCAACGAATAAAATGTAATTGAGCCGAAGAGTTAAAATGGTGGTATAACCAGTAGGGCTGCTGTCTCACAACTTCAGAGTCCCTGGTTCGAGCCTGAGGTCAAATTACTGTTTGTGTGGAGCTTTGGATGTTCTCCTCGTGTCCGTGTGGGTTTCCTCTGGGTTCTCCAGTTTCCTTCCACCTCCCAAAAACATCAGTAGGTGAATTGGCTGAGATAAATTGCACCTAGCATGAATGTGTATGTGTGCATGGTACCCAGAGATGGACTGGCATCCCATTCAAGGTGTATTCCCACTTCATACCCAGTATTCCCGGGTTAGGCTCTAGTGGATCTGGGTCCAGTACATTTCACATTTCCCCACTTTTATCAAATTCTTTATGGTACCAAGCAGGCCTGAGTCCACCACAGTTTGGTGATGAGCCTGCAAAAAAAAAAGGCAGCTGATTCAACTCGGTGATCACTTACAAGGGTTAGTAAGTGGCTTAGTGCACAAAAATCAACCAGCCGTGCTGAACTCCATCCCCCTAGGGCTGGAATTCGATGACTCTAGTTTAAGGAATTAGGTGCAGTTCTATATATCGTAAGAACTTTATCATTGCATGGGATGAGACTGAAGAATGCAGTATGAATTTCTTCATGGAAATGTGAACCTACAGTGCTAACTTGATTAGATAGCTGGCCTCGATTTTCATGATATTGATTAATGTTTACTTCAGAGAATACCACCTGAATATGCTGATGTAGCTTCGGTAGTTATGCTGGTAGGAATCTAGCATTCAGACAGAATCTGGCCTTGGTAAAATAAAATTTCTACATATGATGGCAGTCATCAACATTAAGGTCTCTGACCCTTACAGTGAACCATAATGCATTGCACGTGTACCAAGTTCCTCCTATGACTTGTCTTTATCACTTTCTTTTATTACATTCGTTTTTTATTACCACAGAGTTGTGAATGCACATATAAGGCTTCTTCCTTCTTTCTACTAGCTGCTGAAATTGTTGAGGACCAAAATCTCATATCAGACTAATTTAATTGATCATATTATTATTCAGTAGATTAATTAAAACTCCATTCTGTAAGACATACACTACTACTACTTGTTTTGGTCAGTATTAAATATTAAATGTTAAATCTCACTGTTTTTACTGTAGACTATTCAACTATAAAAAATAAACCTATATATTTAAATTATGTTTTAGTTATTTAAGAATAAACTAATTGTTACTAGATTTTGAGGTGATGGCATCAGTTTGGCATAAAACTTGCCATGTTTAGCTGCCATAATGTGTCTCTCTAGATGCAAATGCAGATATCATTTTAAAACAAACTTGTTAGGCCAAGTCCCTGGTCAAATAGTGCATGATTAATTTTAATATAAAATTATTGTATGTCCATAATTATTCATCTAAAGGAGAACCTGAAAGGTAACATGAGAAACCCACGTTAGCTGGCTACTCGCTATTGTCTGCTGTTTATACTGTACTTGAATTTCAGTCCAAAATGTTGCATGAATATTCGTAGATCACTATAGCAGAACAGCACCAATAGCCACTCAGGCCTGTAACTGTAAAAGTGCAGTTGAAATAGCTTTTTATGGGTTTTACATGCTCTGACAGAGCAAACAGAAGACGTGGAGGCGTCCATGTTTTTCCCCACTTTGCATGTCGGGCACCACCAATGCAGCATTAGTTCCAGTGAAGGGAAATGGGCATGTATGAGCCATTAAATTTATGCTGAGTAAAATTCATTAGAGTATCGGACTATAAAGCATCCCACTATTTTGGGATAGTCACTACAGGGCTACCTGCACAAACACTTCTGCATTATTAAGCAAAACGGCACTGGCTGGTCCACTATAATACCGATGGCTTTTGTTCTTTTTTTTTTTTTTTTACAACCGGTGTCTGCAGGAGTTCCCGAAAATTAACGTCAATGGCGTCCATCATATATGTAAGAACACTTGCAGAGCTCCTTCTAATGAGCCGGAGAAAGGCGTCAGACTGTATACATCATTCGTCACACGTAAATGACTACGAAGGTAAGAAAATACCTATTAATAGAAATGAACACCCAGGCTAACCTTAGCCTAACACTATGAACTTTATTGTAAGATGCTACCGGAGACTTGAGATTTGCTCTATTTCAAAGCGGAGTGCAAATAACGCTATAGAGGACAAAGACATTCTAGACAGATTGTGTGTTTCCAAGTTTACTTTTGGCCACCATCGCATCGATGATTATTTTCCGATCACATCACAACCCCGTTGTGTTTGGTTATAGTGGTTGGTTGTTGTTGTTGTTGTTGTTTTTTCGCGTTTTGTTGCCGCCTGGTGGTCGGGAGCGGAAATATAACCAGTGAAAGTGAGGAGAAAATCAGTGCCTGGCTGCTGAGAGCTTAACATATTTCCCATGCAGGTAGAACTTCTCTTATAGCTAGAGAGACATTGTGTTCTTGGGTCATGACAGCGCTGTTTGAGTGGTTTCAAACAGTCTGGTTAGGAAGAAGCTTGTCTGGATTTTACTCGTGTTTTGTCACAGAGGGGAGGAGAAGGTAAAAAAAAAAGGGGGGGAAAAAAACAGCCGCCATCTTTTGGAAGTGACTGGGAGTGGGGAGTTAACGTTAACGTTAGCTTTCGAGCTGTTGATATCCACTGGCTAATTTTTTTATTTTTATTTTTTAAATGTTATCTCAAGTAGTCATCACGTCCAAATCATCCCATGCAACACAACAATAAACACTAACGTTTACGGACACTTGACTCGACTTGGCAGCGAGACAAGGACTACCGAGGGGCTGAAGGAATAACAAACCCGTTCAGAGTTGTGTCAAATCTGTGCTCCACTCCTCTGTGGCTTCAGAGAGGCCAGTTGTTTGCTGCCTGCTCTTCCCAGGATAACTGCGTTGGAGGCTAACAAGCCTAGCTAAGATTTCCCTCCCTGAATCCTGTGGGTTTTTTTTTTTCCCCTGTCAAAACTGGCCTGTTGGACGGGTAAGCTTTCTCCAAACACACTCTTGACACTTTACTTTAACATTTTTTTTTTTGTCCAGCACGGCGTTGCATTTTGTGTCGCTGTCATCTTTTACTGCAAATCAAAATAGTTAGCTAATACAGGCAGCGTAGCGTAGCGTAGCTAATGCTAGCATGCAGACACCTTAGTAAGCTAACTGCAGCAGCTAACTTTAGGTAGCCGTAAACACTGACACTGGTGTTAACTAAGCTAACTAGTTTGGATTAAATATGTCAATTTGAGGACGTTTGCTTTTTTTGTTTTGTTTTGTTTTTTGTTTTTTTTACTTGACATGAGATGACATGACGTTTGTAATTAGTATTAGTGTTTGCTCCTGGTTAGTTAATTAGGTAGTTATCTGGTTAACTAGTTCACAGTGATTTCCTTCGTTAACAAACAAATGAATAAATAACCGAATGAGGGAATCTGGACAGTTTCTGTATGATAATAGACATCTGGATCGTGTTTTCTTGGGATAAAGATACACCAACACAGCACACCTGTCTATATAATCAACTCTCTCTCTCTCTCTCTCTCTCTCTATATATATAGATATATGTGTGTGTGTGTAATTATTTAATTTGGCATGAATAAACTAGCGTGTTGTGAATGTTGTTTGCATGTAGCATTGCTGAGGCACTCCCTGCTTGTTTCTCTGGCACTTGGACATGCCTTCTGTCGCATTGAAGCCTGTCATGTGTACAGTGTGTCCAAAAGGAAAGAAATGAAGCGTGAAATTCCGCCGCTATGAAGCTGTATAACGCGTTATTACAGTGTAATAAACGAAGCACGGTTTGACGTCAGCACAAGGGTTTAACATTGAGCAGGAGCTGCATTCCTCATCTCTCTGTACTAAAGTGAAGCCTTGCCAGCTTTTCAGCATTACTGTTATTCACGGTTATTCACTACTATTCACTACTATTCATAAGCACCATGAATCTTTTGTTTGTTTGTTTTTGTTTTTGTTTTCATACTCGTTCGAATAACCTTGAAAGATATGTAAAACACGAGCAAAAAATAATGCTTTAAGCCAAAGCCTCCGCACAAGTAGCTGAGAAAGCCCATTCAGAAAATTGACTTCCGAATGCTTGTTTGTGATTGGCTGGGCCTCCTGTCGGTCATCCTGGGGGCGGAGCTTCGTGAAGAATTAGGCTGCGTTCACGCCATGTCGCAATTACCGTAATTACGAGATACCGACTTGTAAAAAGCGCCCACGTCCTCGTTTTTTTTTTGCAGAGAGCTCCGACTTGTACCACCTGACCGCCGCAACGTCACGCGGAAACACTCAAAATGGCGGCGGCTTCAGCGGTAAGATGTAAGTAGTTATCTCGTAGTATGTCTGTATGTAAAACATGACCGAAAAAAAGCCTCAGCACAAGCGTCTGAGAAAACCCATTCAGAAAACTGACTTCCGTCCAGAATGCTTGTTTGTGATTGGATGGGCCTCTGGTCGGTCATTTTAAAGATGTGAGTTGCATCCCAAATGACGTACTATACACTACGCACTTACACTATCCACTATGTACTCTACCGTCTAGTGTATGAGTTTTTGAAGGGTAGTATTGTCTCAAATGGAACACTAACGTTTTGTTTTTTTTAACTAACCGGAAGCCGTTTTCCAGCCGATGGCAAATGACGTCAAACGCACGTAAAAATTTCTTCATTCTACTGTTTATGACCGCGTTACCTTTTATGCCCAACATGACCTCGGTCATTTTCAGACGGAGGCGTAATCGTGTCCGCAGGCAAATTTTGCTCTGACGATCCAAAATCAGCGCCTGGTAGCCCCTCCCCTCTTCCGCTACGTAAACAAAGCTGCGTTGAGTGCATGAAGTGTCCAACATTCCACAATCCATTTTTTCGGTTGAATAAGTGCACCATCCGGGTTCCTGAACTTCTGCACTTCTTCTTGTTGGAATTTTCAGTGAGAACACCCTACTAACACTGTCTATACTACAAAATGGCATAGAATAGTGCTTAAGTATGCGATTTGGGACGCATCTATGGAACTTGACTGGCCACGTGACATCCTGGGGGCGGAGCTTTGTGAACATATGTGGAGGGGGGGTGTGAATATATGTGGAGGGGTGGGCTCAAGAAAGAGTAAAAAAAAATAAATAAATATCAAACACACCTACTTAACCATTAGAGACCTAATGATAACCCAGATGTTTTTGCGTCATGCGGTCATAGGATCACGCTTCATTCACAACATGGTGTCCGAGCGGTCGAAGAGTCACTGGAGTAGAGAAGAGACACTGGGGCTTATTTTAGTTTGGGGCGAACAAAATTTCCGGCAACAATTCGAAAACGGAGTAAATCAGTAATCACAAAGTGTATGAGAAGCATTCGTTTTTTTTTTGGGGGGGGGGGGATTTGGGAAACGTTTTATATCTGGGAGAGGTTCCTGGGAGAGGGTCACTGATTCGTTCTGTGTGACTAAATACGGCAAGTAGCAGCAGTCGGACATCGGCATTTTCTTAATTTTTCTCAAGGCAACATCTGCACAGAAAATCAGACATGTTTATCGAGACAGGACTTAAATTATCAGACGACAGTAGGTAATTCATCCTGTAATCAACTTCGCCGATCCAGACAGAAAGCAAAAACTAGCCCAGTTTGGTGTAAAAAACAAACAAACAAACAAAAAAACCCACAACCCTTGTTACCCTGATCTAGACAGAACTTCATGATTGTCCAAATAAGCGCTTTTTAGAACCGTATATGTCTTGCTCTAGAGTAAAAGCTCTATAGCTGCAGTAGTAGCTTGTTAGAAGCAAACATGGGTCATCGGTGGCTTGGTTGAGGAAAAAAAAAAAAAAGTTTTTAGATCAGAGGAATTTGTAGAAGGCTGTGGTTATATACCCGACACTTCTCGGATGTGTTTCTTCTCCATCTGGGTTTCTCTATTGAAAGACTTAAGTAAAAGACTGTCCTTAAACTTTTCGTTGTTCTCCATCCATATTTAGCTAGCTCACTATGCTACTTTCAGGTTTGTTTAGATTTGGCGGCGGCTAAGAATGAGTATCTTAATCTCTCTTTCTCTCTCTCTCTCTCACCCGATTGCCCGTGGCTCCTGCCCGTCGCTCTGTAATTGGACTTCTTTAGTGCCTGAATTTGAGGTGTGATGACGTTTGACGTTGCTGACGTATGGCACGTGTGCAACTTTCCATCAGGTCCGACTCTGACGCAGAATTGACTGTGAATTACTCTTACAGGATCGTTCGCATAATCTTAAACACTCTACTTGGACCAATGTGGAAAAATCAAACTAGTGATTAATAGACCATACTCCTGATATTTAGTCACTGTGATCACGCTGGAATCTCTTCAGAGCGAACAAACCCGGGGCGGCGTTGCCAAAAGAATCGATGAAAAATCCAAGAGGCCAAAAGAATTCATAATCAGATTATTGTGATTGAGCTTTCGAGGTCATAAGGCTTGCAATCTGCTCATCGTAGTTGGAAGAATGCTAATTATGTACCTTTTATGTGTTCCTTCAGCTTGTTGTTTCAGTTAACTTTTTTTTTCTTTTTTTTTTTTTTCCTTCTTCTTTAAAATTGTTATCCTTTTGAAGGCTGTAGCGTGACAGCAAAAAAAGACCTGGAAGGACAGATTAATGGATTGATTCGTGACGCATACAGAAAACAGAAAGTTACAAGAAAGTTCTAGGTGTGTGAACGTGTACAAACTGTAGGTTATGCGTACGATCGGAACGAATACCACAGATTGCTGAGATGCCTCCTCGGGTTGTAGAAGAATGCCGAGCGATCAAGCTTAACTCTACGCTGCACGTCGACGCCTTTTGAATTCACGTGACGTGCTATTTGTGTATTTCTAGAGCTCTGACTCCGAGTTCTAGGTTCTGGAAACCTTCCACACAGGAACTCCGACGTCCTTCGATGGTCAAATCGTAGACGATCCACAGATCTCGATACATGAGGCCGTGTCTTTTGTTTCGTCCATGTCCTCTGTCCAGTTAGAAAAATGATAAACAGTCCAGTTGGATATACACTTTATAAGCGTTATTACATTTAAGGTTGATTATATTTGATTGATTAATATATCAATTAATCAATTAATTGGGTTATCTTATAAAAAAAAATTAAAAAAATTAATACCAAAAGTATTTATTTAAAAATAATTCACACTAATACTGCTACCGAACTCTTAACTAGGCTTAAAGGTGCATTAGGTAAGATTAGTCACATTTTTTTTAAAATCAAGATTAGATCTTTAACACTTTAACTGGATTTGACGTTTGAACGATTCACGAGTCTCAGTGTCTACAAAATGACTGACAGGAGGCTCATCCAAACAAAACGACCAGCATTCCAGACCAGAAATCAGTTCTCCAGACGTGTTTTCTCAGCCACCTCGTACACTGGTGCTGACGTCACAGCTTCAACCGATTTAAAAAAAAAAAATTTTTTATCACGTTCTAAATATCTTCCAGGTTATTTGTACAAATAAGAAATGAAAACAAAATCGACTTTTCGCACCTTTAATTCAATTACAGGTCACTAAGTGCGATATAGCATTACTGACATTTTTCAGATAATCAGTCACAGCACGAGAACGTTTTCAAAGTGCTCGTCAACACCAAATGAGACAAGGTGAAGGTATTCTGTGCCCCCCCCCTCCCCGCAGAAATACATCGTACCTGCATTCCGGGCCGTGATTCGATTTTGAACTCCGCCCGAAAAAATATTCAATATAAATATCCCCAAAAGGTATTGAGCTTGCCATGTATGTTTTCAGTGTGTGTTATTATGCGCAGTACGGCTGGGCAATATATCGATATGATATCGAAATTGTGATAAATGATTTTGCGATATACTTCCGAGATATCGTTGGTATGGTGATTTATCTTTAATAATTACAAATTAAATGGTGCTGAATGGATGCCGTTGATTTGATGTAGTTTTTTGAAAAACGTAATCTTCTTGGTATTAAAGAAAAGTATCGTCAAACTCAGTTTAACGGATTTTTGTTTGTTTTGCGGACAGTTTGTCAGCTAAAGTATATACCGTGATGCGCATCGTGTATCGTAGAAATGTCCTCGAGTATCGTGATATGATATTTTTGTCATATCGCCCAGCCCTAATGCGCACCCAATATTATGCGCAGCAGTGGATCTCTTCCGTGTCCCACAACGTTCTCCTGCCACTCATGGTACACGTGTGTTGTGGAAACTAATGACGTGATCGTTGGCTACAACACGTGCGCAGGTTACTTTACTTCCTGAACAAGTGCGGACCCGAGTACGAGTCGCGTTCGCGTTCACGGGAATCGCGGCTCAGTTCCAGTGCAACCGAACTCTCAGGTAGGTCTCCTACGGGTAGCCTCGGGTCCGGTACCATAGTGCGCCTCATGGTCCACGCGACAGCTTTCACATTAGCAATTATTCATGCAAACCGCGCTCTGTTTCCGACTAAACTGCCAGTGCGAAAGCCCTCCTTAGTTTTCATTAGTTTTGCCTCTGAATCACTGACTGTTTTTGGGATCGAATTCGATTTGATCCAAAATGGATGGCAGCTTGATGACTTGACAGATGTTCGTTTATTTAAAAGAAAAGGAGAAAAAAAAGAAGGTAGTGATATTTTCTGAATGTAATACACAGCGGTTAATAAGAATGGCTGAACCTACTAACCAGTCGTGGGTGTCTGTATGCTCATGTATGCGGAAGGGGGCGGATAGCGCTTTCGTCCGAGTGTATTATGCTGTTATGCAGCACGAGCAGCAGTTTTAAAAGATGCGCAAGGCTCGCTTCACGTGTCTCTGAGGAAACACGTCATGGATAAACACCCTTCCCTGGTAGCTGTCGGTAGCAGTGGGTGGGAATTGGCCAAGAATAACTTGGGAAGAAAATCAATCGGAAATGAATGCTTCAACATGGAACTTTTTGCATTTCCACTGTTTCTCACAATGACCACAAAAAAAAAAAAAATAATGATTACAAATCAAAATATTACTCCCTTCAAAGCGTGCTTCGTAATTTCTTTTAGACGATGTTTTTTTATTAGTCTATGTGAAATGACGTGGCATTCCAGAGCGTGCTTCATAACACGTTCCATCGAGCGCAGCACACAGGCGTTGATTTTAACCTGCGTTTCTGACCGCAGTCAAGCCAGCCTCGGTAGAGGTCAGAGTGCGATTAAATATCACGATACACAGTATGTCTCACCAGTATTTTGTATCACAGTATTTGAGACGGTGATATTCCTTCTCATGTCTACTCTGCATGGGTTTAAAAGGGAAGAGAAATAATACTCCGCAAATCGCATTGCAAGTTTCGAAAAAAGCCGCCGCAAAGCAAAGCAGTTTTGGCCGCAACAATAAAAATCCCGTACGGACCGATGATACGAGGATGCGCGTGACTTATACAGTGGGACGAAATATTATTTGGCTAGCTCACCAGCATAATGTCTTGGTTAGTTAGGCCAGATGGGTTTTTTTTTTTGTTTGTTTGTTTGTTTGTTTGTTTTACATGCATCAGGGAGTGTGAAGTAATGACTGAGCGAGACAAAACAATTTAAACCAACCAGAAAACAGAAATGTACCCATTCCCAAAGCAGACAGTAATCGCCACACAACATGTTTGGATGGGAGGGATGGCCCTCTGTCACTTATCTGTCAATCACAGTGACACAAGCCATGCTTGGGCCACATGTACAGTATGTATGCGGAAGAGGGCGGATAGCGCTTTCCGCTGTTACGCTGTCCTGTGACGCAGCATGCCCAGCAGTTAGAAAAAAACGAGGTCAGTCAGGTTCGCGTATCACGGAGGAAGCACGTGTTCGTACGTTCTTGTACTACAGTACCATCGTTTAAAAAAAAAAAAAATCGAACTGCTTTCGTAAAACTTTACGCAGTAACGTTGACCGGTAAAGTCTGTTTCACTTACCGATATTTTTCAATGACTGCTCTTGACTTGTCATAATCTAAGTGAGGAACCGTTTTGTTGATATCAGTCAGGTTTTTTTTTGTGTGTGTGTTCTTCAAGTAAACGAGGTGTCGACTATAAAAATCCACTCTTGTTTGTGTTCCTGTGTTTAATAGAGCAGATGAAGGTTTGGGACTGTTGGTGTTTTTTTTTTTTTGGTAGTCACTCTCTCTGTCTTGTGACTCTAGCTGCTCACATGTCTCACTGAAAATGCTTTTAGTGCCCAACACACACACACACACACACACACACACACACACACAGATATTCATTATTAATTCCAGGGTCCTCTTCACTCCGTCTTTCCGTTATTTTCCCGTGGAGGGTATAATGGCTGAAGTGTTACATGAACAGAACGAGATGATTGAGTTTGACTTGTAGGTATGTTGGGGATCAGAGACCACAGAACTGCTGTGTTTGTCCCGGTCTGCGCAAGGAGGACCGTCCTGTCAGCATTAGCCGAGCATTTAAAGCTGCATGACGAACGGGAACAGACTGCGTCACAAGGCTGCTGCCGTAATAAGCCGGCTCAGTCGAGTAGACCGCCAACTCGCTACTCATATCACATTTGAATAGATTACATTGTTTAGCCAGCAAAAATGTCTTAATTTGGGAGTTTCATATTATTTTTCGATTAGACAGGAAACGCAGCGTCTTTACTGCATGGTGTTGCCATATGGAAACAATTAATGTATCTCCAATTTTCTGATAGGTAATAATACAAAAATAATATTCTCCAGTGAACCTGGAAAAAGGGGGCTTTAACTTTGACACAACAAAAAATATATATATTTTGGGTTCTTTTTGACTATATGATACTTTCCACCATTGCACATTGTTGCCATACGGCAACAATTGACCAACCACTCCGCCCCCCAAAACATTAAAAAAAAATTTTTTTTAAAAAATCCATATTTTTATTTTATTTATTACTAATTCAAATAATAAAAATCCATAAAAACTTTTTTTTGCTGTGAATGTTAAAGGCAGTCTGCTGTGCTGAACACCGCACAAGACCTGGTCACTGTACTTATACAGCCCACGTCAGCTGGACTAGCCTGTGGTCATTATGCAAGGTTTAGAGGATTATAGGGATCACGGTATGTCCGCTCTTCCACAAAGATTATCCTCCAGAGACTGTACTTTAGTCTTATATACTTTACATAAATACTACAGTTGCTGTCAATCGACTGGTTAAAATCTTTCACACTTTCGTGAAGCCACATGGACTCTATTTTATGAAGTACAGACATTTTTTTTTTTTAATCATGTGGAAAAAAAAGATAGTCTTCACTGCAGAACCGATGGTCCAGGGGGTGGAGCTGGATCTGATCGAACTCCTCCTATAACTCTAACCCTAACCCTTTAAACAACACAGTGATGTACAACACAAAACAACACACTTATCCAGCCTGAAACACACCAAGTTGTTTCAACACCCCAACCCCCCCCCCCCCGGATATCTGGCTCGACTCTGCCCAGCTAGATCGGGTCCGCCTCTACCCTCCCACCCCCATGGACTTTCAGCTCTGCAGCGATGGGTACCTGATGTGCGTAAACTCGTCGGTTACCAAGGCGACCTGTACAAGAACCGCTAGCTTTTGCAACACGTGATCAAAAGCGTTTCAATATGATGAAGTCATTTTGTAAATGAAACGCATTACATTTAGGATAATGAAAGATTTTGGCTTTGAAATTGATCAGAAACCGTATGTCAAATGATATGTTAAATGTCAGATATTGTATGTTACAAACAAATGTGAATCCATAAAGGTTGTTAATCTTAGCTCACACCCTTTGTGAGGCTGTTGTACCAGTGTAGGATTGTGCCCTTGTGGAAGAACACTTGATTAAGTCACATTTTGTTGTCAGTGATTGAGTCCCTGTGTTTAATAATAAGTGTGTGTGTGTGTGTGTGTGTGAGCTACAGGTCCCTATGCACACGCTGCCACTCTCTGGCAGATGAGTCATCATCGAGGGCTTGCGCGTCGCAGTCGCACGGCCAGATAGTCCCCTGCGAGCGCAGCATGCCCTCCACCAGCAGGGCAGGGAACCTCAAGGACCCCGAGCTCGCAGAGCTGTTCTTTAAGGAAGACCCCGAGAAGCTCTTCACTGACCTGCGCGAGATTGGACATGGCAGCTTCGGAGCTGTGTATTTCGTAAGCGGCGCAAAACCTCACATCACCATGTTTTTACCATGTTTCCACTGGTTTTAGTTCTTATGAGCGCTATGGATGCATAGAATAGTACACCGAATTATATTACGTTCTGTGCTTAATTAAACTCGGTTAGTAACTGACTTGAAAACCAAACATATTTGATTTACTATTTCATTACCAGCGTTGAGTAGTTTAAGACTATACGGAATACGAGTACGTGACGCGTTTGAAAGTATGCACTTTGTTTGTTTAACCATGTTTGGTCAAAAATGTAATCAAGTAAAGGCTTCCAAAGGGAGGAAACGAAAAAACGTTCGCCGTATCGACGGGAGACCGCCGGGAAACGGCCGTGCTGTCATCTCTGGGTGGGACGGATTGTATTACTTCGTTTCACCTGTCAATCACAGCGATCCTAGCCAATCATGGGCGTATGTGAGGTCATGTATGTGGAAGAGGGCAGATAACGTTTTCCTTTGAATGGCCATCAAACACGTATTATGAAAGCACAATACCTTAAAACATACAATGAGGGCCGTACTTCATAATAGCGACAATACGATTGTGCTTAGTATTTGAGTATGTGAAGATTACTAGTTGTCTGATTTTTGTTTTTGTTTTTTTTTTTGTTTTTTATCTGCGTCTGGCTGCAGGCACGTGATGTGCGGACCGCAGAGGTGGTGGCGATTAAGAAGATGTCCTACAGTGGAAAACAATCCAATGAGGTGAATCAATTTGAGATTGTCACCTGAGCTAAGCAGTGACCTCTAAGCCAAGCTTTAGCTGTGTTTGGAAATATTAAAATATCAAATCTAAAAATGAATGACAGTTTTTCTGCACTTTTAGCGCACTGTGTGTTTTTTTTTTTTTTTTCTTTGATTTTAAATACCGAATACAGCCGAGGGAAGGTATCGCAGTTGTCGGATGCTGTGACTGTCGCATTGCACTACAAGGACTGAATTCATTTCCTGTATTTAGCTGCACTAAGATATGTCAACACTGTAACTTTAATCCTAATTAATTGCATTTCTCATCATTGCATCATTGTTCATATTATCCAGCCCTACTCTGAGCCAGTGTCTGGCTGGTGCTGATGGTCTTGCCAGGTTTTTGGTGTAATGTCTGAGTGAAGTGGTGAGGTCATGTGTAGCTGTACATCAGTAGCAAGCTTTTTCTTTCTTTCTTTCTTTCTTTCTTTTTTTTTTTTTTTTTTTTTTTTATAAAGATAAGCAGTAACCTGGAGATTGTATTAATGTGAAATGAAAATGGTTAACTGTACTGTTTTTACTGCTTTCCGTCCCATATCAGAAATGGCAGGATATCATTAAGGAAGTAAAATTCCTCCAGAGAATACAGCACCCGAACAGCATAGAGTATAAAGGATGCTACCTACGGGAACACACAGCATGGGTAAACACTTCGTCCATCTCCTTCTCAGCACAAAGGCATCCTCGTTCATCTGACTTTAGCTCTAAATATGTTTATTCTCCATCTCTCTTCTTCAGCTCGTAATGGAGTACTGTTTGGGTTCAGCTTCCGACCTCCTTGAAGGTAAGCTCCCAGAAAATGTGAAAAATGAATTTGTAACAGTTCCTCTGCCACGTCGTACATAATTAGATGTCTGACTTGCTAGTTCTGCTTGCACCGATCACGTTAAAGTCACTACGAAAGATTTATTTTTTTATTTTTGAGATATCGGAAAACTTTTCTGAGGTCGTCTCTAGTTCAAATGACTCTTTAGAAGCACATCTTAGCGTAGCCAGGAGCAGATCTTTAGAAATTGTTGCATCGGCAAACCTTCTACCTTATTAAAAATTAAATATTAAAATGGAAGAACATTAAAGGAACCGAAACAACAGCTGTGTTTTTATAGTGCACGGTATTCATGAGTCCAGTATTCATGTGAGTCCAAGTAGGAACGACAAGAGTGGAACGAAGACTGTCCAAAGGGCCCCGACTAAATACACTTTTAAAAACATAGAGTACCAGAGTACTAGTGTACTGAAGGATGACTACTAGTTTTCCTATTCAGTTATTTGATTCACTTTTCATTTTTTTATTTTACAGTTCACAAAAAGCCCCTTCAGGAAATCGAGATTGCAGCTATCACCCATGGTGCTTTGCAGGGGCTTGCCTACCTTCACTCTCATAACATGATTCACAGGTAGGTGAACATCAGGGATGTAACCGAACACGAATGCATTATTTGGATTGGACAGAGAAATGCGTTCTAAATGAATTCAAATACAGGTACAAATAATATGTAGGTGCAGTATTCGTTTTCTTTCTTTGTTTTTAAGAAAGCTTGCCTGGAAGGTTCACGGTGCATCTGGTTGAGATTAGAGGTGTGCATCTGGACTGGAATCCCACTGGACGCAACAAAAAAGTCGTGCGAGTTTTATTCATACTACCTTATTCAAAATAAAACATGCGTTTTTCTTTGTTCTTAAATTATTGTTCCCCATCATTATTAAAAGAAAATCTTCCTGGAAAAATCACACAGGCATTATAATTAATTAAATGGCGCTTAAAGGACCCCAGTTTGACCAGCAGTAGCACTGTGTCAGCATTTTGTGTCTCAGCATTGAAGTAGATTCTTATAATGTGTTCAGGAAACATTCCGGAAAGATCAGAAAAGTAACAAAACCAAACTGGAATAAATCTGATAATATTAAACAGTCCCTCCAGGATTTCACGATTTTGCAATCGCAGGAATTAACGCAAAATCAAACTAACTACACAGTATTCGGAGGCGCTTGCAATTTTTCAAAATTACCACGGATTCGAGCATTTTTGGTCGCAACAATCACAAAAAATCTCTGCGAAATCCTGTACCGACTGACTAAGTGGCTATTCTTGTTAACGATAAACAACACTTCCCTGATTTGGGAAAGACACTGGTGTTGCTAGCTTACTCAGTCACAAATTAGTAGAAAGCTTGCCTGAATGTTCCACAGGGCGTCTGGTTGAGACCAATTACGAACGCGAGTGATGTAGCTGAAGTAGTTCAAGAGCTGAATAAAGTCATTTTCTGCAGCTTGCTATTTGTTGTTATAATTAGGTTTTTGGGTTTTTTTCCCCCAGTGTTTCTGGGGGCATAGTGGTTCACATCACTCTTTCCAGTCAAGACCACGCCTGCTTCCTGTTTAAACCCGAATGTAGATAAAGATACGAATGTTTTGAGCACTAAACTCAGACACAGATAACGGAATTGCGTTACTCCCCTATTGCGCACACATGAATCTCTGTCTACTTCCGTGTTGTTGTATAAGCTCCGACTAGAAATGATCCGTTATACTCTCCTCTTGCACTTCTCAGGGATATCAAAGCTGGGAACATCCTGCTGACTGAACCTGGCCAGGTCAAACTGGCAGACTTCGGTTCTGCCTCCATCGCTTCTCCGGCCAATTCCTTCGTGGGGACGCCATATTGGTGAGCACAGAGTGTATGTGTGATTATACAATCACTATTTGAATGCACTGTTTCTAACATGTTGTCTGCCTCCTCCTCTCACCTTTCAGGATGGCTCCAGAGGTGATTCTGGCTATGGATGAGGGGCAGTATGATGGAAAAGTAGATATCTGGTCTCTTGGGATCACCTGTATAGAACTAGGTAAGATGTCTCCTAGCTAAGTTTTACATACGGTATGTTACTGAGGTTTAGAGTGAAATCCTTGGTCTCATCTTTGTCTCTTCCAGCTGAGAGGAAGCCCCCTCTGTTCAATATGAATGCAATGAGTGCCTTATACCATATAGCGCAGAATGAGAGCCCAACACTGCAGTGTAGTGATTGGTGAGTCTCCAATACACATGAACAGTATTAGTTCTTGGCATCTATGATGCACCAGCAGTCCACGGTGAAGGTCGACCGATAGTGGATTTTACCAATACCGATAACTAAGTTGGGCTATACCTTCTGATAACCGATTAATCAAACGATATTTTTTTAAATTGATACTGAATGAAAACACAACACTCAAAGTAAAATGTTGCTGAACTTTATTACAAAAATAAACAGTACTGACTGTACCATGAAAATGTACTGTACTTTTTTTAATGAAATAATATATAAACATTAATATATATTAACTATTAATAAACATTAAAGTAAATAAAATATATACATCCAAAATGAACCAAAAAGTAACACTCCAAATAACAAATAAAAATAGTGACATCCAAAATGAATAAAAAAAAAACCATCTCAAATAGCACAACAAAATTTGTCAGTGATAGTTTTTATTTCGCCTCTAGAGGCCACTCTATAATACAATCTATATATGTACTGTATAATGACAGCGGACCCTTCTCAACTATCGGTGTGGATTTTTTCCCAGATAGCCAATAGTTCCAGCAATCGGTCGACCTCTAGTCCACGGACAGCGCACGCTTGTTTGAACAGTGTTGAACATGAAAACAATTACAGCGTGTATAATTTGTTTTCTGTTTCCTAGGACGGATTACTTTAGAAATTTTGTTGACTCTTGTCTTCAGAAAATACCCCAAGATAGACCACAATCAGAGGACCTGCTACAGGTGACCACTACTAGTAGAATCTGAAACAAATTTGCTGTAACATTGTTCTGCTAAAAGCACAAACATGATTCTGTGGTAAATGTTAATATGATGAGTGAATCGGTCATGAGTGATTTAATTATTTGCCTTTTGCGGTGAATCATCTACGACTTGGGATGCACCGATCCACTTTTTTGTGATTCAATACAATACCGAAATCAGTAAAGGAGCCGGCTGCATGTTTACGGCATGAGATTCACCAGGGCATGTAAAATTTGATCCTGTACCGATATAGCGTTTCAGATAATAACGATACTCTTTATTGGATCGGTGCGGCATTAGTCATAGATGGTTCATTCCAAGGGATAACCAATTAAATCACTCATGACTGGTTTAAGACCAGTACAATATACTGTACATTTGAGACGTTGTATTGTTGTTTTGTTTTGTTTTTTTATTTACTTGGAACATACTAGGAACATAAATTCTATCACACTTATGTTTAATGTGGCAGTTTGTAACTTTTATTGAGACATTTTACAAATCTTTCTGCAATGCTTAGTGTGCACTTATTGCATTGATCAGCTTGTCGTTATATTGGCCTTGTATTGCTCTGTTCAGTGAACACCAATATTGTTCCTAAAAAGATTCAGTTCAAACCCCCAACCCACACACTTAATCCAGATAATCAGTCTAGTTAATTAACCGGATCTCCTCTGTTGGATCTGCAGGATCTCCAGGAATAGGTTTGGTCAGGATGGTCAGCGGTCTTGGGCGTAGAGGGAATAGCATTTAATAAAAAATTTTAAAAAACTACTTGACTTGAACTTACCTGCTTTGCACACAGCACGCATTTGTTCAGCGAGAGAGACCAGAGACTGTCCTGATTGACCTGATCATGCGGACCAAGGACGCAGTCCGGGAGCTGGACAACCTGCAGTACCGCAAGATGAAGAAGATCCTGTTTCAGGAGGCCCACAATGGGCCAGCTACTGAGGCCCAAGAGGGAGATGAGGTCAGGCTCATGCACTCCAACCTCTATATCCTAACAGGCTTTGCACGTAATAAAGCATGTCCAAAGTATTGCTCTGTGGTGTCATGAAAGGCTGCCTAGACTTTGGGATCTCATGAAGTTTTGTGTGTGTGTGTCTAGGAGCCTGAGCATGGAGCTGGGCGTACAGGAACAGTGAACAGTGTAGGAAGTAACCAGTCCATCCCCAGCATGTCCATCAGCGCCAGCTCTCAGAGCAGCTCTGTCAACAGCCTTCCTGATGCTGCAGATGATAAGAGTGAACTGGACCTGATGGAAGGAGACCACACCGTCATGTCCAACAGCTCTGTCATACACCTCAAACCTGTACGTTTGCATTTAAATCAGCATTTCGATTTAGCAAACGCCATATACTTCTCAATTAACGAGTCATCCTTGTTATTCCTATCTCAGCTACACACATTACCTAAGGTTCTTGAGAACTGAGATACTACTCGCGTAGTCAATTTCAGATACTATTAGGTCTCATCATTCCTTTGTCGGTGTTGACAGGAAGAGGAAGAGGTTTACCGAGATGACCCGGAGGCACGCAGTCATCCCTCTGAGCCCCAGGCAGCTCCAGCACAGCCACCCCCGCGCAAATACCACCGCAACCGCGAGCATTTTGCCACCATCCGCACAGCCTCACTGGTGAGTCACTGCTTCCTTGTACAGTCATGCTGGGAGTGACTTTTGTGCTCCTCTCAATAGAGTATGTGATTTAATGATTATATAATGAGGAGCTTGAATCTCGGTGTTCTTGATTATAAGAACAGGCGGGAAAAAACGAGAGAGGGATGAGGGGATATTTGTACAGGGTGTAGCTCAGTAGGTCTTCGTTCTTTAGGTGACGAGGCAGATGCAAGAACACGAGCAGGACTCCGAGCTGAGAGAGCAGATGTCTGGCTATAAGCGCATGAGACGGCAGCACCAGAAGCACCTGATGGCCCTGGAGAACAAGCTCAAGGCTGAGATGGACGAGCACAGACTGAAGCTGGACAAGGAGCTGGAGACTCAGCGGAATAGTTTCGCAGCCGAGATAGAGAAACTGGTCAAGAAGCACCAAGCATCCATGGAGAAAGATGTAAGCATGCGTCAGCTTAGGAAAACTGAACAATATATAACTGACCACAGATGTGTTATGTGTGAATAATACACATTTGTATATTTTATTTTGTGTGTTTTAAAAGGCCAAGTCATTTGCTAATGATGAGAAAAAGTTCCAACAGCACATCCAGGTCCAGCAAAAGAAAGAGCTAAGCAGCTTTCTGGAATCCCAGAAACGAGAGTATAAACTACGCAAGGAGCAACTGAAAGAGGTTTGACTTAATACTTTTCCGTTTCACAGCACACATATACAGGGTTGCATTTTGCTGGCATGGTTCGGGTCTACTTGTCCCCTTAGGTCCAGGTTGTACTAGACCAGGGGTATCCAATCTTATCCAGAAAGGGCCGGTGTGGGTGCAGGTCAAAGCAGAAGCCACACCTGATAGTCTATTGAATCCCAAGATCAACCAATTAAACAGGTGGAATCAGGTGTGGCTTCTGTTTGATTGGAATGAAAACCTGCACCCACACCGGCCCTTTGCGGATAGGATCGGACACCCATATACTAGATCATGTGCACGTGAGGACGCAGTAGCGACCTGAGCAGCATTGTTTACAAACCAGGAACATATGTTCTCTCAAAGTTTAATTCAAACATTTTACAATATGTTTCTGCAATGCTTAGTGTGTACTTATTGCACTGATCTGCGTGTCCTTGTAGTTACATTATACACACATGCGTATCTCATGTACATAAGCGATTTCATGCCACGTTTGTCTCTGGAGCAGCATGGAGATGTTAAAGGCAGACAAGATCTGTTCGTGTCTCTTACCGTTGTCGTCGTGATTGTTGTCATGAGCTGCATTTCAAATAATTTTTTTTTTTTTAAAAAGCCCTTCAAGTAGATTGTAGAAGATTCAGGACAATTGCTGTACAAATCAGCTGCATGAGACAAATTGTAAATTCAAACACCAACCAAAATAGAGAAATTAGTTACTGTTGATGCGAAAAAACAGAATATGTCTAAGCAATTTGAGGAACAGTACCGTATCTTTTATATGCCTCTTCACTTGTGCTCAGGAGTTGAACGAGAACCAGTCCACACCCAAGAAGGAGAAGCAAGAATGGTTGTCCAAGCAGAAGGAGAACATCCAGCACTTTCAGGCTGAGGAAGAAGCCAACCTACTGCGTCGACAGCGGCAGTACCTAGAGCTTGAGTGCCGCCGCTTCAAACGCCGCATCCTCATTGCCAAACACAACGTAGAGCAGGACCTCGTGCGAGAAGTACGTCAACATCTAGCCTAAACAGTTGCTCTGGTGTGACAACAGCTGCACATCTGGCTGTGCTTGTTTTTACTGAAATAACGATACGGAATTGATAACAGGCTTTTGTTACGAGGTATGTTTTAGAGGTCAAGCATTATTTTCCCTCGCCATATTTCTTTACTCCAACACAGGAGCTGAACAAGCGTCAGACGCAGAAGGACCTGGAGCACGCCATGCTGCTGCGTCACCACGAGTCCATGCAGGAGCTAGAGGTGAGGCAGCTAGGCACCATCCACAAAATGAGGACCGAGCTCATCCGGCTGCAGCACCAGACCGAGCTCACCAACCAGCTGGAGTACAACAAGCGCAGAGAGAGAGAATTGCGCCGTAAGCATGTCATGGAGGTCCGGCAGCAGCCCAAGAGCCTAAAGGTTGGTGGAACATTAATGCATTTGTTAAGAACAGCTGTTACTCTGTAACTGGCAGTTTATTAACACAAAATGGCTTTTTTCTTTATTCTACATTTTATCAAATGTCTTTCTCTTGCTGTTGTTTTTGTGCTGTCTCGTTCTCTGTCTTTCTCTTTCCGCCTCTCTCCTTTTTTTGCTGTTGCCTTGTCCACCTGCCTTTGTGTCTCAGTCCAAAGAGCTACAGATCAAGAAGCAGTTTCAGGACACGTGTAAGATCCAGACGCGGCAGTACAAGGCCCTGCGGAACCACCTGCTCGAGACCACGCCCAAGTCAGAGCACAAGGCTGTGCTGAAGAGACTCAAGGAGGAGCAGACAAGAAAACTGGCCATTCTCGCTGAGCAATATGATCACTCCATCAATGACATGCTCTCCACACAGGCTGTAAGTAAAGGGGAAGGTGCAGCATTACAGTTTTTCTGCAGTGTCGATATCACAGAAGGCTGTAGCACATGAATAAATAATACATTACTATTTTGTATAATTGTCTGAATATGATGGGTCTATATTCATCATAACATATTAGAAGTGATTTATCTTGTATGTTTTAAGTTAATCTGTTTTAATTGCATCTTCTGTCACTTCTTCACAAACTACCTTGGCATCAACCGCTATCTTAAAAGGGCAGGGTCAACACAAAGCAAACCAACCACAGAGGAGAGTTACAAAAACATGACAGCTAGTAACGCAGAATACCGCTATGCCACCTTGTCTAAGCCTGTCCTCTGTCCTGCTTCTCAGTTGCGTCTGGATGAAGCCCAGGAGGCGGAGTGTCAGGTGCTGAAGATGCAGCTTCAGCAGGAGCTGGAGCTGCTGAACGCGTATCAGAGTAAAATCAAGATGCAGACAGATGCGCAGCACGATCGTGAGAGGAAAGAGCTAGAACAGAGAGTCTCGCTGCGCAGAGCCCTCCTGGAACAGAAGGTACAAGGTAGCAAACATTCTGTGGAAAGTTAAGGCAGTAATTTGATCCTAATAACTACTATTTTGTATCTCAGATCGAGGAGGAGATGGTGACGTTGCAGAACGAGCGTTCAGAGCGAATCCGCAGCCTGCTGGAGAGGCAGGCACGTGAGATCGAAGCCTTCGACTCCGAGAGCATGCGCCTAGGCTTCAACAACATGGTGCTGTCCAACATGGCCTCGTCCGACAGTCACAGCCACAGTTTTCCAGGTGCGCCGGGTGCATGGGGTTCACCGCACAGTGCCGGATCACAGGGGCCACACTGGGGCGGCCAGCAGGGCCATCATCACCACCACCATCACCACCATCAGCACCATGCCAGCCAGAGCGGCTCCATCCAGCAGCCCTGGGGACACGGCGGGCATCCTCCCTGGGGCCACCATGGCACAGGTGGCAGCCAGCGGTCCAGTGGTGGCGGGGCACGGAACAGCCCTCAGGCGGTGCGGCGAACCTCAGCGGGAGGCCGCAGCGAGCAGGGGATGAGCAGGAGCTCCAGCATCGCCTCACAGATCTCCAACGGCTCGCACCTGTCATACACATAAGCCAGCCCACTCTAACATCCCCCCACCCTTTCCCCCCCACAACACGCACACACTCACACACACGTTGTCGAGAGGGGCATGAGGTACACCAAGGTCAGAGAGGAGACACAGAGGCCTGAGGGGTATTTGCTTTCTCACTTTCCCTCTTCCACACTTTATTTTTGCAGTTGAAAAAAAAAAAAGAAATGCACCTTATATTTAGGATCCTCATTGGAAAAGGCTCGCAGGTTCAGAAATCTATAGACTGCACTGTATATGAATCAAAGTCATTTTTAGCAGTGCATTAATATGATAAATGGAATGTGAGTGTGTGTGTTAATGATTGTGTTTAAGATAGAGAGAGGTGTTGTTTGAGCATTTGTATAGGCAGGGGCGGAGTCATGCAGGATTTATCAGTTTGTGCCCAAAAAGCTACTCGGCCCCATGATGAAAGAATCCAGCCACGAGGACACGCAAGACGCACTAATGACCCGATTTGACGAGGGGGCGGAGACCTAGCGAGGTACGCTGTAGTTCCGTTGTGGTTTTAGGGCACGTAATTGATGGCGCTGCAACTCTGATACAAATTGATTTAAAAATCAATCAACTGTAAGCACATAGCCCCTCAGTGTGAATGCGCGAGACAGCCTTGTTTATGGAAGGTCCTTTCTGTTATGTGCAGTGCATCTGCCTGGGTTTTATCATGAACTTGTTTCCAGGTTATTTGCGGTTTGATTCGTCAAAGAATGTTATAGTCTGTGTATCTTCTCAATGAGAACCACTGCAGTTAAGCAGTTATGGTTTGGTGATCTGAGATGATCGTTTTTAACGCTGAGGTTTTTAAGGGGGGGAAAACAAGTGGCACAGGAAGCCGACAGCATGCGAAAGGAAATGGTAATCGTCGATTACTTGGGAAGGCAGTGAGTATTTCTCTAAGTATTTAGTTTCCTGCCTTTGGCGATAATCATGCTTTGTGGGGTTTTTTTTTCTTTCTTCCTTTCATTAATGCTGTGCCACGAATAAAATTATTAACAGCATTGGTTACTTTTAAAACGTTTAAGCACTAAAAGTTCTGAAAGATTGTTTTGTTTCGCCTGTGCTAACCATCAGGGTCGGTGAGAGTCACCCGGATAACTCCAGCAAAGCTACAGAACCACGGTTACTTGCTAAGGTTTTTAACAAAAGTGCCACAGGAAGCTGACCAGGATGTGGAAGGAAATGGTAATTGTCGAAACCAGTGAGTATTTCTCTAACTAAATCTACGAACCTTGGCAAGTGGTTCTATAAACACTACATCATACGGTCAGTGCGTGCCTTCGCTGAACGTCTCGGTGCGCTTCCACTCGCACAACAATGCATCCACGTGATCATCACCAGTGTTCATAGAAGCTCAGTTGCGCACTTGCGTTACACTAAACAGCTAACCTTTTTTTGTTGTTTCAGGATAGTTTTTTAAAATTTTTTAAATTTACATTGGTGTGAGAATCCTAGAGAAGTGCAGCGGTGATAATTGTATGTCCACACTAATTCTCAACACAAGCACACTAAGAATTGGGTTCCATGAATTGTCATGGAACCTTGTTGCATTAAAAAAAAAATATATATATATATATATATTATTTTGCCATGTTGTAGGTTGTTTAATGGGTTTGAAGAGCTAAATGAGGAACCGTATGTTGGAAATATTGTGAAAAAACAGTTTGGGAATCGTGAATATGAGCATATCGGAGGGCGATTTGCGTAAAGAAAGAAAGTTGTTGCCATGTGTGTGGGTGTGTGTGTATATTCTCTCCGTGCTAATACAGGGACGATAGATAGATAGATATTTCATTTCTATTCCGAATGCCAAAGTTAACTCTGATCCCAGCTATGCAAAGATGAGGTTTTTAGCATCCGCAGAGACAAATAATCATTACATGCTGCTCTGTGTCCTCTCCGTTTCTCGGACCTACGGTGTGTTCTCTTCTGCCCCTCTCCCGGCTCGGCGTCAGGACGGTATACCTGGTTTTAGGGGTAGGAGGGTCTCTTTCAGACAGGCTTGCGACCGGTGAATGTTTTTTGCTGGGTGAGCGGGTGCCGCTGCTGTCACCTCTGCGACGCCTCTGTCACCGTCATGCTCATCCCAGAGCTCCGGGCATCTCCCGCCCATCATCTCTTCTCAGACGCCGTTTATAATTGTGTGTAAAAACAAATGATTAAGGAAAAAAAAAAAAAAAGAATACCAGAAAGCATATATATAATGTGTTTATGGAAAATAGTGAGGAGACAGCTTTTAGTGGGATGTATAGAGAAAGTTTGTGTATATTGTACAAATAGAAAATGTTTTAAAAAATTATAAATCTATGAATCCGAGAAGTACCCAAATTTAAAACTAGATTTAAGATTAGCTGCTTGAACGTGAGCTGGCAAAACCCAGCTTGGTGTCTTAAGAATATTTAAAGCAAGATATCAGGAGATATTGCATTAAAATAATAATAATAATAAAAAATCAAACACCTTGCATCCTCCCTGGCATAAATAGCATTTTCCTCACATTGTTGCTCCTCAGTCTCGTGCTCTTATTTTACCAATGGCAACAGAGACATTTGTGAAGCTTACGATCCAAGGATGTTCAAATAACTGCCATCGAAATGATTTTGACTTTTTTTTTTTTTTCATCCACGTCCCAGACTCTGAATGCTCGTCTTCGTGGTCGTTTAATGAACGTCTAGTGTTGTACATGTTCTCAAGTGTTCGCATGGCATCGCTGATTTACGTAGAGATGTCAATAAACTCGACTTTTGATTTAGCCTATATATATATATATATATTACGAGCCGACTGAGCCATTGCACTTTCAGGCCTCAAAGGATCGGGGCCAAATTAAAAAAAAAACAAAAAAAACAATTGAGAGAGAGAGAAAGAGAGAAGCTAACATGCCAAAATCACTTCACAACCTCATAAATGCTCTGTTGGGATCAGGAGAGCAGCCACAGACCCAAGAGCTTATTACACCTGGACACCGGTTTAGGTCCGTCACTCTCCTGTAAGGTCCAGCAGCATCATGGAGAGAAGAGAGGTGCGCCCTCTTATGGAAGTGTAATCTCGTGCGTCACATCGCAGCCCTCATCACACCCATGTTTTAATGATCCTTTTTAAAAGTGTGAGAACAAGGGAAACGGGCAGGAACGACGCAGAGGGGTATATCTGTACAGTTACAGTGTGTTCACCAGTATTCCTTCAAATTATTGATTCTTTTTCCTTTTTTTTTTTTGTCTGCTTCAACATTACCATAACAATCCATATATAACCTGTATTAAAATGTATAGATTGTGAAAAGCTGAATGTCATAAAGATTATAACAACAAAATGTATGGCTATTCACAATAAGAACAAAAAATAAATAAATCCAATTATAATGTAAACAAAAATTCTGAAAACTGTACGGGGACAGATGTTATGTTTTGTTTGTAATTACTCCTTTTTTTTGTTGGCAGAGGGCTACTGGATTAAAAAAAAAAAAATCATCTGTAATAAAGTAATTTTAATATACATCGGTCCTGATGTATTTCTTTGCAGGTATGTGAGATGATGAGGTGATTTCTACACAAAATAAATAAATAAATATCGATTCTTTGGTTTGTCGTGGCACAACCGTGGCATCCTGATGATGTGTAAAAGGTCTACACAACCCTGTTAAAATGGCAGGTTTTTGTGAAGTAAATGAATGGCACGAAGATAAACGATGTCGGATCTTTTCCCAGCTTTAATGTGCAGTGAAGAAGAGAAAAAAAAAAAAACTTGTAATAAGCTAGTTACAGAAGTATGTACACCCCTAAACTAATACTTTGTTGAAGCACCTTTTGATTTTATTACACCACTTAGTCTTTTTGGGTAAGAGTCTGTCAGTGTGGCACATCTTGACTTGGCAACTCTTTCTTGCAAAAACATTCTAGATCCATCACATTTGTAAAGGAACCTCCTGTTCACAGCCCGCTTCAGGTCACCCTACAGATTTTTAGTTGGATTCAGGTCTGGGCTCTGGTTAGGCCATTCAAAAACATTGATCTTCTTTTGGTTAAGCCGTCCCTTTGTTGATTTGGATGTGTGCTTTGGGTCGTTGTCGTACTGAAAGGTGAAATTCCTTTTCGTCTTCAGCTTACCAGCTGACAGCTGAATGCTTTGCACTAATATCGGCTGGTATTTGTAGCTATTCACGATTCCTTCTACCTCGATAAAAGCCCCAGTTCTGGCTGAAGAAAGGCAGCCCTAAAGCATGATGCTTATGCAATCAGGTTATTGCAAGTTTTTATTACTATTATTATTATTTTTCCTATTTATCTCTAAAATGTTTCTGGTTGTTTTTCACTTAATTTTTATACGTCGTAATTCACACCGGGTGTGGAAGAAGTTCCGACATGATTGATTTATCTCGGTTTCATTTTTTTCATCACAAAAACCTGCCCTTTTAACAGGGGCGTGTAGACTCTTTATATCCACTGTATATTGAATATGGGTGAATTTATGAAATAATTCTTATTTATAAATCAAATATTATTTCAGCCAGTTTCATTTCCAGCTTTATATCGTTTTTAATCTTTTGGCAGATAATTTTGAAATACAAACTTAACGTTAGAGAGAGAAAAGAATCTGCCAACAGAACAAGACAATTTCCAGTTTAAAATTAGTCTATTAAACGTATTTCTAGACATTTTAATCATCTGTATTTTTTTTATTGCAATCTTAGAATAAGAAATCCGAGATACATTTGTCCTTTTCTTTTTGCAGTACAGTGTGTGTATTTTGTGTTTGATATTGAACGCTGTAGTTGATGTTTTAAAAGTGAGGACTGCTTAAAAAAGTACAAACCTGATGAGAAAACAGTCCCGTCAGCACAACCTTACAAATCAATTTGTTTAGAGCAGGAGGTGAAAATTAAAACAAAATAAAAAATCATTAGATTTTTCATGGTGTAATGGATGACTTAATGGCAGTATTACTAATTATGCAATTTAGGATGCATGTTTATGTGCTTGATCCGTAATTCAGGAAATTAAAATACATTTCCTGCTCCCTGTCTTGGTCATGACTTCAGTTGGCTAAGGCTATGGGGTGAGTCAGTTTTTCCCTGTAATATGTGTATGATCCCCTGTGTATGATTCCCTGTGTATGATCCAGTGATTAGATCCAATTTATTTTCAGAACAGAAATGATATTTATGTTCCTGCTCCAGCATTCCACTCAGATGGAAACCAGTTATAATAATAAATAAAAAGGCATGGTTAATAACGTTCCTTACATGTGCGTACATCTACTCTGCTTATAGGAAGCCTAGCATAGAAATAAAACCAAACACTGCATTTAACCAGACACGTATTTATTTTTAACATTTTCAGAGCATCCTTCTACTTTGCGGTTCGATTTGTTGCTTATAGAATCGTAAGAAAAATACTTTCTGCACTGATTTTGCGGCTATCTAATGTAATAGCAAGCGGACGTGCAGGAAGTGACGAATTCTGGTCAGTAATTTAGGTCTGTTGGAGGAATGTTCTACATTTAGGCTATACAGTTCATTTAGTTATTAACCGGTTAAGCACTTTTTAAAATAACGTTTTCACTCTGGAACACTATTAGAATCTTCGACTACGTTTAATAAAAAGTTTTCATGACGTTTTTGTTCCCTGCAACTTTTCCAATCACTGTTTACATCTTCACTCTCACCCAGGTTGTATTTCTCCTTGTCCTTTTCCACCTTTTCCCACGTCATCGGGTGTATGATCTATTCCAAGTGAACGTCTCTTGCTCTTCAAAAGTGACCAACCTTGAACGAGACGAGAGTTGTCTCTGTGAAGACGAGGCAGGCCTCTCTCTCCGCAGCATATTTGGTCTCCTCCTCCTGTGTGCCATGGCACCTGTTTTTTGCCTGAGCCCTTGGACAATATCCCATCCAACAAACCCTTCCAGAAAGCATATTCTTTCCTCGACTTTGAAGAACTCCGAGACGACCCGGAAATATTCCAGCACTGCCTCGTGGCTCCAGGAAGCAGCGGTCTGAGAGTCCTGCTGCAAAAAGCCACAATGGCTTCCCTGTGATGTCAGGGCCAGAAAGAAATAAGGGCTGTTCTGGAAGATGGACATGGGCAAGGTGGAGGCTGGAGGCAGTAACGGGTCATCAGTGCTGTGCAAGCAAAGCACAGGAACAGCGACTTCATCAGCATCTCGCAAGGGTTCGTTACGTTCCCAGTAACCGGCCCAGTTAGTCTGTACAGATCTAAGCTCCACACCCTGCTCCAATGTGTCCTTCTGACTGGTGTCTAGCAATCTAACTGAACAGAACATCAACTTCTCCATGTCCTGAAGAGAACGACAGCTGAATATTTTCTCAGTATCCATAACTGAACTTAGAGCAGTTGCGTACCTGTGTATATAAGGACAAAGTTGTTGAACTAGGTTTACCTTTAATGGTTTAAACAATAGTCATTTAAAGACCAACGGTAAATTTGTTGATAAATATAACAAAAACATAATTTTCTACTTATTATATCTGCTTTTGGTCATTCTACTTATTATTATCATCTCCGATTTTGTTAGTGGTGTCGGCCATTGTGGCGTCAGCTTGTACTGGGGGCGGGGCTTATTTCATTCGCACACCAATACATCTTTGTGTTGGGCTATAGGACATGTTCGGCAATGAGAAAAAACTGCTTAAAAAACAATGCTCCAATGAGCTTTTAATTCCGCAGTGTATATTTAAACATACGGAGAACGAAACCAAGATATACGAGAGAGATCACAGGCTGCGCTGTCCAGAACAGCCAAAGAATTTGTCGATGGTGCCAAGACAACAGGTTTTATAAAGTCATATTCAGCTCTTGGGAATTAAAAATCTTGCTCATGTTTTGCTGTTGGCAAATACATACATGGTGTGACAACATGGGGGGAAAAGCACTCCACTTGAGTTGCTATTTCAGCTGAACTGTTACTTTTACTATCTCAAATTATTTGCACAATATATTGACATTAATATCCACCAGTAAGCCTTCTATTGGTTTAATGCTTGCGTAATTCAAAAGAGAATATAAATTACCTGCGGAGTTGCAGCTTGCGGTGAAGCAATGCTGCCTCATGATATACTTTTGGGAAAGGCGTCTCGAAGAACAGTTGTCCGTAGAACACAGGTGATATACAAGCAGCTGCTACCAGGTAGGAGGATGAGCCCCGCTCCCCAAGGTAAGACAGCAGCAGACCAGACCCAGAACCTTCACTGACGGCAAACAGATCTGAAGATGGGTGGCGGCTCTGAATGTATAGTACTGCCTGCACCAGATCAGAGGGATCCCCAAACTCCTGGTAGCGCGGGGTAGTAAGCGGACATCCCCCATGACCACGACGATGGAAGACCACAGGGTAGAAACCTTGCTGCAGAGCCAAGCGACACAAGCTCAGCACATTTTGTGTGATCTTCCCCAAAGCATTAGGAATCAGAATGATAATGGGTGGAGTGCTGGTATGGCAGCCTGGAGCTCTTTCTCCTGGATAATGTTCCCTCTTAACCTGAGCGTTAGGGTCTTTCAGCCTGACAGCCCAATCCAGGGCTACGATACCGCCATCTTGTATTAGTAAATGATCCCTGGTGAAGGTTATTCCACAGTGTTCTTGTGCATCATCCTCAATGGGCCATATGAAATTGAAGAAAATTTGTAAATGAGGGTCTGTTTTTGGCCACCTAGCCAGTGGAGCACATGATAAAGCTTTACAGTTCTGTATGATGTTGTTTGCCAGAGCTGTCGGTTTGTAGATCAGCTTGATTTTTGACTCCTGGTCCCTAGTAGCATACAAAACACTGGGGTGTGGAAGCTTCAATATGGAGCAGATTATGATCCATATATGCCGAGTTAGCTGCCTCGTTCCTTCCTCTACAAGACGGCAAATCCACTTTGATCGAAAAAGCATAGCAATCGAGAACAGGAACATGGAAGGCATCAGGCAGAAGAAGAATTTCCACATGACTGACTTCTTTCCAAAGCTTCAGCCCTGGAAACTAGCAGTAGAAAATAAGCACCGTTTTTATCCTGTCCAGGTCCATGCAGACAGAAGAGCCGTTTGTGGGAAGGTGTTGAAACTAAATGCTCACAGGGATCACAGCTCTTCAAAACAAATCTGTCTCCTCCTCGTTCATTGATCAAACAGGATACTTGCACCTGAAGGAAATGAAGCTAAGTGGAAATCAGATGAAACAAGCCGTGATTGCTTTAATTACTTGAGTTTGATCCTTTTGTTCTTTCTCATTACAGAGCTAAAAGACGTGAGCAATACAGACCCCTACAGAGCGTGAGCAGGGCAAGGACCTGAAGGGTAGTACATCTGCATAACCTTTGGACCTCGACTATATGTTTATGTAACCAGAAGGTATTGTGAACTCGTGTAAGCTGATGTCTTTTCAGTTTAATACTGTTGCAGGGTTTTGCCCTTTCAGTGGGCAGGAGAGAGAAATATGTGACTGTCCAAAAATAAATAAATAAATAAATAAATTAGGTGACATTTAAATCAGGTCAAATAAAATGGCAAAATGCTCATCCACTATAATTACGCATCCCACACATTTCACTTTAAATTTTGAATAGAAGTATAGTGGCTGGTGAGGCATAACCATTCATTAAAAATCAGGTAGTACTGTTTTCTGAAATAAATACCTGTAGACACTCCATTTGCTCCATCAAGTTATAACATATCGGTTTTATACTGTTACTGAAGTCCCTCCTCACCATGGACACCTCTGTGATATTTTACTACTTTCAAGTTAACAGCTGATACAGAACTACATGTACAGTGTGTGTGTGTGTGTGTGTGCGCGCACAAGAATAACCAGATGAACTTTTTTTTTTCTTTCTTTTTTTTTTACAAAAAGATGTTTTTATTGATATCATCATTCTCACAAATCCTTTATAGAACACACAAAACTCAACTTTTTTTTTTTTATGTTCTTTGGTTTTGATATCCTAGTTTTATTTTCTAAAAGAATATTTACATTTCGAGAGCCACATGAGATCTTTCATGTTGGTCAAGCGTAAGTGGAGAAGTGTGAGTGTGGGTGCTAGACAAATGGAAGAGCCAGTTTATAACACATCACTGCAGGAGCCGCAGTGAGAAGACCTCATGGAGGAGACGCTGGGTAGTTATTAGGGGTGTAAACCTGAGGCGTAACACGCGATACGATACGATTTCGATTCTTAAGGCAACGATACGATATTTATCGATACCACTGGATCTGCTATAAGACGGTAAGATACAATACAATTCCAATCAATATGCGAACAATTATGTTCTGGTGTAGGCATACTGTTAATTTGTGAATGATGATGACATAGAGAAGGACTATTTTAAGTATCAGAGTTACAGACAAGTCACCTTGTTAGCTATATATGTATTGCACAGGAGTTGTCTGTCCTTTTTCAATAATACTCGATTTATAATCAATTACAATCATCATTTCATTCACTTTTAACTCAAATGTTTAACTTCCAATTTGGTCATTTTGCCAATTCCCAATTATCACCAATCTAACTCTCCTATCACATGATCGCAACTCACCAGGGAGGGTGCAAGTCTAGCATGTGACGGTGTGTTCATACAGTGGCTCCTACAGAGAATGTGCCAGGCTGAATTTGACTACTGCCTGATTAAAACCTGTATAAATACAGACTCACCAGCCACCTTAAGAAGAAACACCTGTACACCTGATCATTCATGCAATTATCCAACCAGCCAATGCAGATATAGGTCAAGATCTTAAGTTAATGTTCACATCAACACATCAGAATCCCAGTGAATCTGACCACGGCATGCTTGTTGGTACGAGTTTGAGTATTTCAGAAACTGGGATTGATCTGATCTGGGATATTCATAACACACAACAGTCTTTAGAGTCATCTTCATGGTGAGAGAGGTCAGAGGAGAAAGACTGGTTTAATCTGATGTGAAGTCTACAGTAACTAAAAATAACCACTCTTTACAACCGTGGTGAGCAGAAAAGCATCTCCGAACATGTCAAACCATGAGCAGAAGATCACACTGGGTTCCACTCCCGTCGGCCAAGAACAGGAATCTGGCGCTACAGTGGGCACGGGCTCACTGAAACTAGGATAGGTGATGTTTCGGCATGATTTTATGCATTGCACTGCTGCCAAATGATTGGCTGATTGGATAACCGCATGAATATGAAGGTGTATAGGAGTTCATATTAAGGTGGCTGATGAGTGTATATCATTTTGATTCAAGTTGGCTTGAAGTTTCCACCTGTATAGCATATATGTGCAATAATCATCCCTTTATATTCTATATTCGGGAAAGATGCAAGGCATTAGTAAGAGTGTTTTAAAATGTAACTATTGCTCATAGCCTAATTAACGGAAGTTGTTTAGTCATGAATGCACTTGGGTGAATGCTGTGGTAAAGTGGAATATGTATGTGCATATACAGTATGAAGGGGTCAGGGAGGTTGGGCAGTGTGTAGAGGGGTGATTGTGCTTTACTGAATCACTCAGACAGTGCCGTTGGTGTACTTGGAGAGCTTATTCTCTAAGTCACAGATTCGCTTTTCTTGAGAGAGAACTGCAGCCTTCAGACTCTGAATCTCCTCTATAAGCTTTTCCAACAACTGAGGCTAGCAAGGAGAGTACAGGAGGAACAGCAGAGAAGGTATGGAGTGACAGTTGATGGAAGAAAGGAGGAGGAGAAAAAGAACAAGGGGTTGGGGTGAAGGGACAAGAACAGAATGAAAAAAAAGGTTTTAGAAGACAGAAAACAAGAAATGGAAAGCAGGGTAGGATAACGAAGCTCTGAAGGAAGGTTCTTTTTGAATTTGAATGGAGTAACAGGGTGAAGAGATGATGAGTGGAATGGAATAAGAGAGAGAGATGAACAGTGTACTCACTGGCAAGCTGCTTCCATCGACAGACGACATGCTCCTGCGGGGTGCAGGCCTGGTCTCCAGAACATTCTTCTTGGCCACCTTTAGCTCTCTGCTCTTTGGGGGAATGTAGCCATCCTTCAGGGAGACTAAGATGGGGTCTTCATCTCGCCCCTCCAGCCACTCTTCCGGCTCCAGTGCAGGGTCTGGACCTGCTGTGTCCGGATAGAGGTCATCCTGGAACAGATCTGACTGGAGAGGAAGAAAGAAGGATCATTAGGACTATCCTAGGACTCAGCTAATGCCTTTAATGTGACACTAAACGAATTCTCTATTAATATGGCTACACTAATCATGGTTGTGTTTGGTGAATCATATTTGCGTAAATGTACTTACCTTTCTAGGGACTGTCATCATGATAGGCTCACACTTCCTCTCATGAAGCTTGTATAATCTGAACACACATAATCAAAGACTGAGCCCTAAAGCCTCAAAGCAAACGTATCGGACATCAACAGAAGATCTTTCTTCTGTTTCTCTTCAAGAGTATAGTGACCGTATGCCCATGCATGCAATTATCCAACCAGCCAATCATGTGGCAGCAGAGCAATGCACAAAATTATGCAGATACAGGTCAAGAGCTTCAGTTAATGTTCACATCAACACCCCGGAATTGGGAAAAATGTGATCTCAGTGACTTTGACAGTGACATGGTTGTTTGTGCCAGTGTGAGTATTTCAGAAACTGCTGATCCCCTGGGCTTTTCACATACCAGAGTCTGTAGAGTTTACACAGAATGGTGCGAAAAAAACAAAAAACATTCAGTGAGAAGCAGTCCTGTTGGCGGAAATGCCTCGTTGATGAGAGAGCTCAGAGGAGAAAGGAGAGACCGGTTCGAGCTTACAGAAAGGCCGCAGTAACTTAAATAACCACTCTTTGCAACCGTGGTGAGCAGACAAGCATCTCAGAACGCACAACACGCCGAACATTGAGACGGACGGGCTACAACAGCAGAAGACGAAAGCAGGTTCCACTCCTGTCAGCCAAGAACAGGAATCTGAGGCTACAGTGGGCACAGGCTCACCCAAACTGAATCAGAAAAACATCGCCTGGTCTTGACTGGATGATTGCATGAAAGAACAGGTGCATAGATGTTCCTATTAAAGTGTCCGGCGCATGTACATGTCAATACAAGACACACACCAACATCCAGTTCTCGATGTACATACCCAGCTCAAGCTCACCTGGCAATCTCACACTTGCTAACATCAACTCCTCTCTTGGGCATGAAGCCCATGCCTCGCTGTGGCTCTTTGCTACTGTATGTGCTGAGGTAGTGCACATAGGGTGGCTCGTCTGTGATCTCAAAATAGCGAATGCTGCTGTCCCCCTGGAGGTAGAGACGAGGAAGAGAGACTTAGACCTGTGATACACTGCTGAGCACTGGGTTTAAAATTATACTTAATTGCTGCACATACCTTACCACACAAAAATACCAAGCTGGTGTCTGGATCATAAAATGGCAATAAGACCCCATTACTTGTGTCCAACTCCAAAAGTGCAATGGGTTCCTCGAAATTCGTCTGCAGTTAAGAAAAATCAAATAAAAAAAAATCAGTGTTTGCATTTCGAACATTGTGCTCTCAAGGTTTTGACAGAACATTTGATAGAAAATGAACAGAAATGCTGTTATTTTCATTGCAATTTTCTTCAATACATGGATGGAAACTTTGACCACATCTAATGGTTGTCCTTATTTTATTTATTTTTTTTACTATTTTCATTTTTTAAATAATTTGGACGTGTGAAATTAGGCTAAGACTGAATAAGTGAATACAAATGAAAGCTATCTTGTATTTTAGATACCTGTGTACGTTCGGATTCTGAACACATCGCCTATACAAGGTGCCCGTACCAGATATTTATTCCAACAAAAAATAATAATAAATCATCGCAGGAACTGCAGTCTGCTTGATATTAATCCTAGACAAGGTGAAATTTACTAGTACGCACAGCTTCTTGACGTTTCAGCTGTGCACTTCTAGAAACTTTGTTTTCTATTAAATCTATGCAACTTTTAAATGTGTGCATATGATTGCTGGAGGCTGATGGAAGTAGTGTCCTCCTACCGGGTCCCAGAGGCCGAGCTCCCTCTGGCTCATCCTGGTAAATCCTGTAGTGAAGATGTTTCCCTCTCTGGTGAAGATGGCTCTCATGGGCCTGATGCCTTCATGTGGTGCCAGTCTCTCCTGCAAGGACAAAGACAAGACATCAGAGAGACATCTCTAACTTGAAAACTCTGCTTTCTGTACTTTTTATAACTAATCTGAGAGACCAAGAGACCAAGCTGGTGGTCTTTTTCAATTGTACTTCCCTGTAATGGTTTTGATAATTGCAGTATCACAACTGGAATAAAGTGTAAAGTCTATAAAATACTCTAAAATAAAAGCATGAATAACCTTCTCCAAACCTTCTTATCACATCACGTTTAGATTACTGTAACTCATTGTACTTGGGTCTTCCTCAGTCATCTCTTGCTCCCCTCCAGATGGTTCAAAATGCAGCTGCAAGGATGTTGACCAGAGCAAAGAAATTTGACCAATGTCACCCCAATTTTAGCAGCACTCCATTGGCTCCCAGTCCATTCAAGGATCCAGTTTAAAATTCTGTTGTTTGTTTTTAAAGCTCTTAACGATCAAGCTCCCTCTTATCCTAAAGATCTTCTTATTCCACATTCACCCAGCAGATCCTAAAGATCTTCTGATAGGTATCTCTTGTCCCTCGATCTCGTTTAAAAACCAAGGGTGATAGAGCTTTTTCAGTTGCTGCCTCTCGCTTATGGAATCAGTTGCCATTGGCTATCCGCCTTGCACCTTTTATTATCATTTTTAAGAAGAGGCTGAAAACGTAGCTTTTCTCCCTGGCGTTTTAATTTAATTCTAGTATTGTTTTTTGTCTGTCTTCTATGTTGTTTATTCTGATTTTATTTATATTTTCTCGACTCTGTTCAGCACTTTGGTCAGCTTTGCTGTGTTTAAATGTGCTATATAAATAAAATTTACTTCCGGCAAAGGGGCGTGAACTACCTTGGGAACGCAAACGACTCGGACATCACATGCAAATTTGCAAAGAGTTGTTGAAAGTCTGTGTTATTTAAAGGAAGTGCTGTGACTGGATTTAGGCATGTCTCATTTGAAGTCTGGAAATCGGGACCGTGGACAGGTCCTGTGACTGAGAGCCATGTATAATGGCTGAGGATCATGGGAGATGGATCAGGGATGGTTCGGGGAAGGTGCAGACGTGGACGTGACCAAAGCAGTGTAAGGCGGAGTCTGATAATGAAACTTTCCAGTCTCCTTGTCTTAATGAGAATAATAATAATAAACGTAGGACACGGATTTGAATATTTAGAAAAAAATATACCATCACTTTTTATTGTGTTGCTATAACACACACCCTTATAACTACGTTGTAGCCCCAAAGAGGCAGCAGCTGGCTCCGTTTCATGACCACTTTGAGCGGTCTGTTAAGATTATCACTCGTCACGCTGTATGAGATGATCCCAATAAAATGGAGAATCCAAAAAATGCGTTCTGCATGTCAGATCATACGACTGAGATCTAGTGATAGACCTGCGATTTAAGAAAATGACTCTCTTCTGCTTACGTCATCCAGGCTCGTGCAGAAAATGTGGTCGCATAATAAGGATCATTTTTGTCCATTAGCATGTTTTGTTTATTGTTTCTGCCACTACTGTATTTGTAGCTTTCCCTTGAGTTTCACGTCATCCTATTGGTGGCTTTCAGATGAGCCTGTAAGCGGTCACACTCTTTCAATCAAAAAATGTCTGACACCATGAGAGCTGTCTTCGGATGTCTTTTTTTTTTTTTTTAACGATGCGGGATTTTCGAATCTGGCTCGACTGTGATCTCCAGTGTTCGTGCTCGGCCTTGTTTTGCTGATATCTGGAGGAATTCTTTCTTCCTTTCTCTATACTCACAGCCACCACCTCTCTCTTGCGGGGGTCACAAACACGAAGACGGCGGTCTTTGCAAGTTGTGCAGAACAGGCTTCCGTTGTGGTTCCAGCTGACGTTGTAGATGAGGTCTGGGTGATCTTCCATTGTGATCAATGGCTCTCCGGTGCCCACATTCCAGATTATGATCAGATTATCACTGCCTGCGACACACAGGTACACATAATGGGCAACAACACAATCAAAACGCAGATGCTGACGCAGATGAGAATGATTTGCACTGAGCATAGAGATGCACCTGCAGTGAGAAGGATGTTGCGGGCAGTGGGGTGCCAACTGACGATGCCCACGCGTTTGGAGTGGCCCTCCAGCACCACAATGGGCTCGCTGATGGGCCGGGTCGGAGTGTGGTCTGGGATCTGCCATACCTGCCACACAGAAATATACAGCATGGTAAAATCACCATGAGAGAACTCGTAGCAGTAAACTAACACAGAGGCAGCACACAGGCAAGCACCTTTTCACTTATTTCCATTTCCGGAATGCCTAGTAAAGGCAATGATCAATTTTATGTGCTGTGTTTAATTAGGATCACACCAAAAAAAAACAACAATCTATAAATCTGTGTAGACGTCATCTTATCCTGATCCGACCTCTTGGCCTGTGAGCCCAGGGGAACGGAGTACCATGAAATAATCAAGGTCAAAGTAGGGCTAATTATGACATAAATACGTGATCTAAGCTCAGCTGAAAATAACCGTGTGTTACATGAGAGTCTCCTTGTAACAAGACTATGGAGCTCTTACGGAGCCACTTTTAAGCACTGTGCAAAAGTCTTAGGCAGGTCAAACATTTTCTACAATAAAAAAAATTTAAATAATAAACAGCAATAAACTAAACAAAGTCAATATTTGTCATGACATCCCTTTGCTTTTAGAAATGAATAAGAAGACCTAGGTACACTTTATACAGAATTTTATAAGAATACTGGCTGGTAGGTTTTTCTACGCATCTGCCACAGTTCTTCTGGAGACTTTGACTGTCACACTTCCTTCGACTTTCGCAGGAAATCCCTGACAGACTTCATTATGGTTTTTGTCTGAATAAGCGATCTTTTATATGTAATATGTTACTTTCTTTACTAACATACAAAAGGTTTTTCTGTTATTTTTTTACTGCGCTTTTACTATGATTAAGCATAGTACTGTAGATCTGTTCTATAATGTTAACGTCATCCCTAATATTTCAGAAATGCTATGTCAGGGTTCTTCAAGTATGAACACACCCTCACTATACGACAGCTGCAGAGAGCTTTCTGTACCAGATGTGCATGCCATGCATGTTTGTTATGTGCTGCAACATGATGGACCTGACATTCATCTGTAATGATATGTAATGTGCTGTTTTGTACAAAAAAAAAAAAAAGTCCGGATAAAGAACCAAAGTCAGTACAAAGGTACAAACAAAATATAGGATGCTTTTGCAACAGATTAGTGTGTATGTTTACATGAGATAGACAGAGAGAGTATGTGGGCAACTTTAGAGACCTAGACATATAGATCGAGGCAGGGTGAAGATTTACCATGGCAGTGGTGTCTTCAGAGCCGCTTGCCAAAATGTTGTCATTGTGGGGACACCAGTCAATGTCCAGGACAGGCCCGGAGTGTCCCACCACCAGGGGATAGTTCTTATCCACACGTCCCACCTGTAATGTGCAACACCAACCATAGCAATGTTAAACAGAAGAGAACAGAGCAAAATAAACAGTCTAATAATTTAAAAAATGGTTTCTGCAGATTTATTTCGGCAGGAATTAAGTCAGACATAATTAAGCCTGCTGAATCTGTTTTTTTTTTTGTTTGTTTGTTTGTTTAGCCATCCAGAGCATCCATCGTCATCATGATTCTGACAGCACTTGGATATATAATTGTCCCCGGATGGAGTCACATAGTTCTGGAAACGTTCAAATGTCTTAACCTGGCTCTACGTTAGCATGTTACTAGTAAAAACACTATATGGCCAAACCTACAGTACTGTGCAAAAGTTTAAGGCACCCTATTTTCCCTGTGGAACTAAGAGGCCCAAACCTGTGCCAGCATGGCAATGCCCCTGTGGAACTGTCAAAGTGAGCTCCATGAAGACATGGTTTGTCAAGGTTGGAGTGGAAGAACTCTTGAGCCCTGACCTCAACCCCACTGAACACCTTTGAGATGAACTGAAACATCGAATGCACCCCAGGCCTCCTCATCCAACATCAGTGCCTGACCTCGCTGATGCTCTTGTGGCTGAATGAACACGGATCCCCACAGCCACGCTCCAAAATCTAGTGGAAAGCCTTCCCAGAAGAATGGAGGTCATTATAACAGCAAAGAGGGACTAAATCTGGAATGGGATGTTCAAAAAGAAAATTTGGGTGTGATGGTCAGGTGTCCACATACTTTTGGCCATATAGTTTATATTAACCTGTTAAAGCTTTGAACAATGCCAGAATGTTTTGTCTGCTAATTTATTACTATTTTAGAACAATAATAAAGACTATAATGTAACATATATGGAATTACACAGTGACCAGTATTCCTCATCAAGCTTTGCACACTCTTGGTATCTTCTCAACAAGTGTTACGAGGGAGTTTCACCCAGGAGGCCTTTTTTTTATGTTCTCAGATAGGCCGAGAATTTGTTGGCTGCTATTCCAATGTTTTACGTGAAAACGACTTGTTAAGCTTACAGCATGTTACAAGAATATAGATCTGGTTTAATTACACCCCTAAGACAAACTGTCCTAATTCAACCGATTCCGTGTGTGAGTGAGTTCCTTTCCTGGGCTGCTCCTGCCTCTGTGGCTCCTTGCTCCCCTGGTGTGTATTTATAACCCCGTGACAAGGCGATGAAAAGGCAGTTTTTATTCTGACCTTTCTGGAACTGGGCCGGGTGAGAAAGCAGGCAGGGTATTTATAGGGTGTCTGTTAAGCCCTGCTGCTACATGCTCATGTGTCTGTGTAATGAGTCTGCATACTGCATTCCCAAAAAAAACAAGAAGAACTGTATTTATATTCCGATAATACCCAGTCATCAGCCTTACTTAATGATGGTCTGATATGGACACAAGGTTGCGATCACAAAATAGCGAGCTTCCATATAAGGGACTGTAGAACAGTTTTCTAAGAGCGCACTCTGTCATACTGATCTACGACTGACCAGTGTCGTTCTCATAATGATATACAATTACCGTTCACTTCTAGATTTCACACTGAAAGAACCAGCTGGTGTTAACAGGTGGGATGTATGTGTGGGATGCCTGCAGATCACACCTGGAGAAACGCTGGGCGACAGGCATGAGTTTCAGCATCTATCTACTCTTTTAAGGTTGCTAATCACTTATCAGGACTGATTAAGCATTCAGTACCAGGTAACAACGATAGTTGACTATGGGAACTTGGCACGAGATTCTTCCGGCTGAAGCATGTGTGAGCATCTACAGTAGCATTCCTGAAAAGAGAGCATGGCCACCGAGTTAAGTGCTCCTTCTTTAACACAACAGTATCTTCAGTAGAAATCAACACTACCTCTCACATGCTCAGCAGAGCTTACGTATAGACTCCCCTCCCCCTCCTGATGCGCTGAATGGTTTGCCAGAACATCTTTTTCCATGACCTCTCCAAACTCTTCCCATGCCAGGATTTTTTTTTTTCTGCAACTACTTTTGCTGCAGCCCTTCTGACTCTCCTATACATCCCAATTGAATCGCGTCCACCAGTGCATCCTAGGGTTACCACCAAGACAGTCTTCACACCACAGCTTCTTGCATCTGCCTCTATGATCAGTGGACTTCACCATGTTCCATTCAGACTCAATGTCCCTGATCTCACTTGGTACAAGGAGGTCAGAGTTCTCTTCGTCTCTCCCCGAAGCTTCTGCCAGATGCTCCAAGCAACCCATAGTGGGTTTACCAGGTAAATGTGACCCCCTTTTAGACTCGCCATCCCTCAAGGTACACTATATGGGCAAAGGTTTGTGGACGCCCAACCATAAGTCTCATGTGACTAACATCCCATTCCAGATTTAGTCCCTCTTTGACCTCCATTCTTCTGAGAAGGCTTTCCACTAGATTTTGGAACAAGGCTGTGAGGATTCACCCATTTAGCAAGAGTTGAGGTCAGGGCTTTGTGCAGGCCACATTGAAGTTCTTCCACTTCAATCTTTGCAAACCATGTCTACATGGAGCTCGCTTTGTGCACAGAGGTATTGTCATGATGGAACAGATTAAGCTCCAGTGAAGAGAATTTGAAATGCTACAACATACAAAGACATCCTATACAATAGTGTGCTTCCAGCTGTGTTGCAACAGTTTGGGGAAGAACCACATACTGGTGTGATGGCCTAGATATTCACAAACTTTTAGCCATATAGTGTACAAGGAAGACGTGTATTAAGAGAAGACAATAAGCTCCCAGTGACCGTCATTTCACCACAACAAGATCTCAATCCACAAAGGGGAAAAATACAACAAGTTTTTTGCTTAAAGTCTTCATCAGTAACCGCTCCCAGGACAAGCTCCGAATGCACCTCAAGCAACTAATGAGCTAATTCCTACAGTGAGATCATTTATCATTAGCTGACAAGTTGGCTCAGAGATGTTACAACAGAGACATTAAACTGCGCTGAGCTGTAACCCCCCGGAAGTCTGAAACACACCGCTCTGTTTGACCAACAGTAGGAGTTTGTGGAGATTTTATTCAGGTTATTTTAATAATATTGCTTATGTCAAGGACATCTTATGATTTTGAAGCTCCTGCTGCACTGATTACCAGTATAAAATAATTTGTAAAGTGCTCAAGTAATTTGTTAACAAACAATTTATGCACTTATACAGAATGATTTATTAATTCTTTATTTCTACTCTCACAGTCGCCTCACTCAAGTTAAAACTTCCAAACACAATCACCGTGAATCACGTTTAAAATCCAATGAGTGTCTGCCATACTCCGTTATAACTTCTTATTCTTCTTACCTTTGAAAGGGGCAAAACCAAAAAGGCTCCTCCTCCACTGGACTCCACTATAACTGCCAGGAACTTTGGGTTGACTGCACAGAACGAGCTGTCCCACGTCACCTTGGAAACCCGAATGTCATCGTAACCCTGCTCCGCCTTCGCAGCTTGACCAAAAACATGCCGGAACTTACTCTGGCGCACAATACTGCGACTCATCACTAGGAGAAAAAGAAAGGAAAAGGTCAGATCAAAGAAGGAATTAAACTTATTCCAACCATCAATACTACATAAACTTCAGTCGACAAGCAAAAGAAATGCTTATTTGTATTCGTGATCAAATCATCTCTAAATAGGGCCTAGAGAAGTTAATCCATGCCTTTCTCCAACAGGTTGGATTATTGCAGTGGCCTGCTTACTTGTCTCCCCAAATATACTTCTATATTTCTTCATAAATATGACCTAAAACAACATGATTTCCACACAAGTCCTGAAAGTAGATAAAGAGAACCCAATTCACCAAATGAGACAAAAATATTATACTTGGTCGTTTATTTATTGAGGAAAATGATCCAATATTACATAACTGTGAGTGGAAAAAAGTATGTGAACCTTTGCTTTCACTATCTGGTGTGACCCCCTTGTACAGAAATAACTGCAGCTAAAGGTTTCCGGTAACTGATCAGTCCTGCACATCGGCTTGGAGGAATTTTAGCCCGTTCCTCAGTACAGAACAGCTTCAACTCTGGGATGTTGGTGAGTTTCCTCACATGAACTGCTTGCTTCAGGTTCTTCCACAACATTTCTATTGGATTAAGGTCAGGACTTTGACTTGGCCATTCCAAAACATTAACTTTATTCTTCTTTAACCATTCTTTGGTAGAATGACTTGTGCGCTTAGGGTCGTTGTCTTGCTGCATGACCCACTTTCTCTTGAGATTCAGTTCATGGACAGATGTCCTGACATTTTCCTTTAGAATTCACTGGTATATTCGGAATTCATTGTTCCATCAATGATGGCAAGCCGTCCTGGCCCAGATGCAGCAAAACTGGCCCAAACCATGATACTAACACCACCATGTTTCACAGATGGGATAAGGTTCTTATGCTGAAACGTTATGTTTTCTTTCTCCAAACATAACGCTTCTCATTTAAACCAAAACGTTCTATTTTGGTCTCATCTGTCCACAAAACATTTTTCCAGTAGCCTTCTGGCTTGATCTTAACAAACTGCAGAAGGGCAGCAATGTTCCTTTTGAAGAGAAGTGGCTTTCTCATTGCAACCCTGCCATGCACACCATTGATGTTCAGTGTTCTCCTGATGGTGGACTCATGAACATTAGCCAATGTGAGAGAGGCCTTTACAGTTGCTTAGAAGTTACCCTGGGTTCCTCTGTGACCTCGTGGACTATTACACGTCTTGCTTTTGGAGTGATTTTTGTTGGTCGACCGCTTCTGGGGAGAGTCCAAACTCTTTAGAGTCACAGATATGTAATTTTGAATCATTTTCCTTAATAAATAAATGACCAAGTACAATAGTTTTGTCTCATTTGTTTAATTGGGTTCTCTTTGTCTACTTTTAGGACTTGTGTCTGAATCTGATGATGTTTTACCTAATATTTATGCAGAAATATAGACAATTCTAACTTTCAAACTTTCAAGCATCACTGTACATTTAGACAGCTACAGCTTATTGTAGCTCGCTTTGTGCACAGGGGCATCGTCATGCTGGAACAGCTTTGGGGCTCTTAATTTCAGCGAAGGGAATAATGCTACAGCATACAAAGTCATTCTATACAATAGTGTGCATCGAAATTTGTGTTAACAGTTTGGGAAAGAACCACATATGGGTGTGATGGTCAGATGTTGATGCAGTTCTGAAAACCAATGAGGACCGACATGCTACTTAAACAGGTTTGCCTAATAACCTGGCAACTCTATGTAAGGTATATATGGATGGAAACCACTCCTAAAAACACCTCTTAATGTCTCTTTAAACATTATACAATCAAACACACATTCATCAGTGTGAGACTAACCATCATACACTGCAGGTTTGAAAGTGATTTATTTGAAACTGTGTGCAGTTTATTTGTAAGGTGTTTTTTATATACACTTGTATGTAGATTTATATTCAGGTTTCTTTGAGCTTTAGAACTTTATTTGTGCTTGAGAAATGGTAGCTTGGTAAAACACGCAGTTTAATAATATAAAAGTTGCTCTTTGTAACCTCAAATATCTCATTATACCCATAATAAAGAGCTAAATAAAGTTAAATAAAGACAGCACTACAGAAAAGACTGTATGGCATGAAAAACAAAGGTATAACTAGACAAACTAATCAAAGGCAAAACTAAGCACATGTGCACACATATGGGAACAGAACAATGACAGGACAGGGGCAGAGACGGAACCAGGAAGTAAAAAAAAAGCATGTATTACAATAAAGATTGCGTCTCAATCAGCTCCCTAGTTCCCTAGGTGGTGAATCAGTATATCGTGTACACAAGTTCGGGCACTGGTAACGACCCTGGCTCACTACACTTTGGGACACTGATGACTCAATTTCCGGTGACATGACTACATACCCGCGTTGTAAAACGTCACCACTGCCATTTATCAACAACAGGCAGGACCGATATCTTATATTATACATCATATAAATTTGTTAGCTTTTAATCACAGACGTTTCTGCCGTGGTACTTCAAGCAGGATCGTAGGCTAGCTACTGGATTTTTTTTTTTTTAAATCATTAAACACTTAAGTCATTTGACTCAAACAAACCGTATATAGAACGGAAAAAAAAAAAAGTTATAAATCGCTAACGTAAGTAATCATATGAGAACTACAACAATGATAACAAGCTACTTACATTTGTAGACGAAGCTGGCTGAGAGGCTTCAGAATATGACGTCATTTCCAGTAAGGGAACACAGTTCGACGCTCCCTAGTTTTTGCGGTGCATTGTGGGAGTTTTTTATGGAGCGAACGTTCCAATGCACTAGAAGGATTTTACTATTGAGACTCCGGATTAGACGAAATCTAGCCACAGGAGGTCACGAGCCAGTGTACTTTTTGTGCCGGTCCCAAGCCCGGATAAATGGAGAGGGTTGTGTCAGGAAGGGCATCCGACGTAAAACTTTTGCCAAATTCAATATGCGAATCACTAACATGACTTCCATACCGGATCGGTCGGGGCCCGGGTTAACAACGACCGCCATTGGTGCCGTTGACCTACAGGGCACTGGTGGAAATTGGGCTACTGTTGGTCGAAGAAGGAGAGGAGGAAGGTGTGTTAGAGGAGGAAGGCGTGTCCGTAGGCAGAGAGAGAAGAGGAAAGGCAGGAGTTTGGGACTGAAAGTAGGGACTTTGAATGTTGGTACGATGACAAGTAAAGGCAGAGAGCTGGTAGATATGATGCAGAGGAGGAAAGTCGACATTCTGTGTGTCCAGGAGACCAGGTGGAAAGGGAGCAAGGCTAGAAGCATTGGAGCAGGGTTTAAACTGTTTTATCATGGGGTCGACAGGAAGAGAAATGGAGTAGGAGTGATCCTGAAGGAGGAGTTTGTGAAGAATGTTCTGGAGGTAAAGAGAGTGTCAGATAGGTTGATGAGTCTGAAGCTGGAAATTGAAGGTGTGATGTTGAATGTTGTTAGTGCTTACGCTCCACAAGTAGGTTGTGAGCAAGAGGAGAAAGACAGATTCTGGAGCGAGCTTGAGGAAGTGATGCAGAGTGTTCCCAGAGGTGAGAGAGTGGTGATAGGGGCAGACTTTAATGGACATGTTGGTGAAGGGAATAGTGGGGATGAGGAAGTGATGGGCAGGTTTGGTCTTCAGGTAAGGAACCCAGAAGGACAGAGGTTGGTAGACTTTGCTAAAAGTATGGAGATGGCTGTGGTGAACACGTACTTTCAGAAGAGGCAGGAACACAGGGTGACATATAAGAGTGGTGGCAGGAGCACACAGGTGGACTATATCTTATGAAGACACTGTAATCTGATGGAGATTAGCGATTGCAAAGTAGTGGTAGGAGAGAGTGTAGCTAGACAGCATAGGATGGTGGTGTGTAAGATGACTCTGGTGGTGAGGCAGATGAAGAGAGCAAAGGCAGAGCAGAAGACAAAGTGGTGGAAGTTAGAAAAGGAAGAGTGCTGTGCGGTTTTCAGGGAGGAGTTGAGACAGGCTTTAGGTGGTCAGGAGGTGCTTCCAGATGACTGGACTACTACAGCCAAAGTGATCAGGGAGACAGGCAGGAAAGTGCTAGGTGTGTCATCTGGAAGGAGGAAAGAAGACAAGGAGACTTGGTGGTGGAATGAGGAAGTTCAGGAGAGTATCCAGAAGAAGAGGTTAGCTAGGAAGAAGTGGGATAGTGAGAGGACGGAGGAAAGTAGACAGGAATATAGGGAGATGCAGCATGAGGTTAAGATAGAGGTGGCAAAGGCCAAACAGAAAGCTTATGGGGACATGTATGCAAGGTTAGATAGGAAGGAAGGTGAGAGGGATTTGTATCGGTTGGCGAGGCAGAGGGATAGAGATGGTAAGGATGTGCAGCAGGTTAGAGTGATTAAAGATAGAGATGGAAATGTGTTGACAGGTGACAGGAGGGTGAGGGAAAGATGGAAGGAGTACTTTGAGGAACTGATGAATGAGGAAAATGACAGAGAGAGAAGAGTAGTAGAGGCAAATATTGTTGAGCAGGAAGTAGAAAGGATTAGCAAGGGTGAAGTTAGGAGAGCTTTGAAGAGGATGAAGAGAGGAAAGGCGGTTGGTCCTGATGACATACCAGTGGAGGTATGGAAGTGTCTAGGAGAGATGGCAGTAGAGTTTTTAACTAGGTTGTTCAACGAGGTCTTAGAGAGTGAGAGGATGCCTGAGGAATGGAGGAGAAGTGTTTTGGTGCTGATTTTTAAGAACAAGGGAGATGTGCAGAGTTGTGGAAACTACAGAGGTATTAAGCTGATGAGCCATACAACGAAGTTGTGGGAAAGAGTAGTGGAAGCAAGGCTAAGGGGAGAAGTGAGCATTTGTGAGCAGCAGTATGGTTTCATGCCAAGAAAGAGCACTACAGATGCAATATTTGCTTTGAGAATGTTGATGGAGAAGTACAGAGAGGGTCAGAAAGAGCTGCAATGTGTCTTTGTAGATTTAGAGAAAGCGTATGACAGGGTGCCAAGAGAGGAGCTGTGGTATTGTATGAGGAGGTCTGGAGTGGCAGAGAAGTATGTTAGAGTGGTGCAGGATATGTATGAGAGCAGTAGGACAATGGTAAGGTGTGCGGTAGGTGTGACAGAGGAGTTCACGGTGAAGGTGGGACTGTATCAAGGATCGGCTCTGAACCCCTTCTTGTTTGCGGTGGTGATGGACAGGCTGACAGATGAGGTCAGACAGGAATCTTCATGGACTATGATGTTTGCGGATGACATTGTGATCTGTAGTGAGAGCAGGGAGCAGGTGGAGGAAAGTCTAGAGAGGTGGAGGTTTGCTCTGGAGAGAAGAGGAATGAAGGTTAGTCGCAGCAAGACAGAATACATGTGTGTGAATGAGAGGGATCCAAGTGGAACAGTGAGGTTACACGGAGAAGAGATAAAGAAGGTGCAGGATTTTAAGTACTTAGGGTCAACAGTCCAGAGCAACGGGGAGTGTGGAAAAGAGGTGAAGAAGCGTGTGCAGGCAGGTTGGAACGGGTGGAGAAAAGTGTTAGGTCTGTTGTGTGATAAAAGAGTACCAGCAAGAATGAAAGGAAAGGTGTACAGGACAGTAGTGAGACCAGCGATGTTGTATGGTTTGGAGACAGTTGCACTGAGGAAAAGACAGGAGGAAGAGTTAGAGGTAGCAGAGCTGAAGATGATGAGGTTCTCTTTGGGAGTGACGAGGATGGATAGGATCAGGAATGAGTACATCAGAGGGACAGCACATGTGAGATGTTTTGGAGACAAAGTTAGAGAGGCCAGGTTGAGATGGTTTGGACATGTTCAGAGGAGGGAGAGTGAATATATCGGTAAAAGGATGCCGAGGTTAGAGCTGCCAGGCAGGAGGCTGAGAGGAAGACCAAAGAGGAGGTTTATGGATGTAGTGAAGGAGGACATGAAGGTAGTCGGTCTGAGAGAAGAGGATGCAGGGGATAGGGCTAGATGGAGGCAGATGATTCGCTGTGGCGACCCCTGAAGGGAACAGCCAAAAGGAAAAGAAGAAGACTCCGGATTAGACGACTGAGATACAAAACTGTGAAATTGTGCTTTAGGTTTCACTTCTGTTCCTTATTAAATTCAATTCCTTCATAATGCTTTGTTTTATGTTTAAAAGGGCTTTTACTATCCCTAAAGTTTGCTCTGAACTTTCCAGTACAACTTCACGATATGGCAGTGTGTACTTTTGTGTTTTGCTGTTGCCTAGTTCGTCACACAACTGTGTTAACCTGTCATGATGTTATTCTGGGAAGCTACGCAAGACATGACAAAAACAGGCACGCATCTATCACTAACAAAATCACACCCTCAGCAAGCTTCACATGGGATCAGTAATTGAACTAGATGCATCTGTTGAGTGATCGTAAACGTGTCCCTAATTTATATTCCTCTATTTGCATACCAGTCTGAAAGGTTAAGCTTGTTATTATTGACACAATAAACTAGATCTGTTTATAAGGAAAGTGACAGGATGGACTAGTTTTGGCCACAATTTTGTTGGGATAAACAGCAAAATTAAAAAGAGAAATGTAAGGGATATCACTTGGATTTTGCAGTGCAAAGGCAGTGACACTTAAAAACAGTGACACACTTATGAAGGCCTCGTTAATCAGACTCTGCCTGTGTGTTTTCAGCTGACTGTATCTGTAGAAGCTCCTCAGACCACCGTTAACTCCCATTGCCACAAATGAAGAATCCCTAGAGTGCGCGAGCAATGCCCATTTAGCACGTCTTTACGATTTATTTAGGAAGTCTGCTTCGCAAATGATTAGTTTCCTCGTCAAATGACACTTTTAATCGGTTGAATCGATTCTCAAGCATGAACGAATCAAATGATCTGCCAAAGTTGGTACTTTTTGTCTTTACTAATTAAGAGTGCTGTCTGTCCAAAAAAAAAAAAGGTTGTACTGTACGAATAACTAGCTGCATTTATTTATTTATGTGTAACAAAAAGTGAAGTAAGGAATAAAACGACAGGATGTGCTGTTCTAGGAAAATAATCAATGCTGAGGAGGTGTGACGCGGTATTGTTACCACCTTGACGTTTTTACAATAACAGCAGGTGCTGAAGTGTTTCATTCCTCTTATACAACAGTAATTTGTCAAATATTAAAATTTTTAACCATTTATTAGGGTGCCAAGCACCAAATGTGTGTAGGCACCCTATTGTTATTCTGCCTTTTTTCTTCTAGTTCTACTTCTTCTGGCTAGGATGTCTATAGCAGCCCATAGAACCACCTGGTAAAAAGTTGTAAAATTTGGCACACTGATTGGGGAGGGTCTAAGGAACATTCTGACCAAATTTGGGCCAAGCATTACCAACGCTCTAGTGCCACCATCGAGTCAAATTTGGGCCTAATTTGGAAGTACTTGGAAGTACTGGTCACTTTTGAACCATTTGTCCAAATTTAAAAGCCATGTATCCCTGGATTCCCTGAGTCGAGACGAGTTCAACGCACCCTATGACGTAAATTTCCGCCATCTTGGATTTTGCAGCGTCACTAACTGGTCAAAAGTTACAATAACATGCCAAAAATTTTTCCATCTAAGTGACAAAAAAAAAGTTATAGAGAAACCTGAAAGTGCAAATCCCTCAGTCTTGAAAACTTTCCTGTGGGAAAGTAGGAAAACCAACTATTACCAAGCGCTGACACTGGAAACCCCTAAAAGAGCCGGCTCGTTACAGAAAGCTATAATCACCAATCATGTTATTAGGTTTTATTTTTATTATCTTTGTTTAGCTTTAAGGTATTAGGAGGAGCGCATTAATCCAACTGACCCTGCTGTTGATAGAAAATGTATCAACACCTTCTGACCAATCAGATTCAAGAATTCAACATGTATAAATACAGAACAGGAAAGCACGACATGTGGGTTTGGGAAGTGGTGGACTATGTTTTGTGTTTTATCTTGTGATTATCTGAGTACAAATGAATCAAACCACGCGGCTCGATTCACTTCGACCCGAATCGACTCTGGAAAGTGAGTCCACCGCTAGAGCAAATGACATGGCACACTTTCCTAATATAGTCATGCTGAACTGCCTCTTACTCCCCCTGGTCCCCCGCTTATCACATGGGGCCACACAATAATACCCCCCCCCCCAACCCCCCCGCTCCTTCCTCCATAACTCCCTCCTTCTCTCACACACCTGGCCATTCGCCATAAATATTCTCGTCCTAAAAAACCCACCCCCAAGTAAACCCCGCGTGCACGGCATGCTCCAGGGTGACAGCCCGAAAAGAAGTGCGCAAGCATAGGGCCACGAAGCCCCGGCGCGCGCTGGCGCAGTCTTACGCACAAACCATGACATGGCAGTATTAAATAAAAGACAAAGGTCTTTATAATAAAAACGACGCGACTCGTTCACAGAAACAAAACGCTTACCTGTGTATTTCTGTTATATACACCTGGTTTTATTTGTCAAAGGCGCCTCTCCTTAGTTTCTGCAGTTTTGGTCACAAAAGATGCAACTCGTTCCTTCTTGTTGTTGTTGTTTTTTTTTAAATTCCAGGTGAGAAAGTTTATGAACTCGTGAAAAAACAAACTCCGCGTGCCGGTCTCCAGGCGCACTGAAAGAAAAGAGAGAAATAGATAGGGGCTGACTGGAGAGTGGGTTAAGGAATGGAGGGTGGAGGGGGGAGGGGGGCGGAGACGAGGCGGCTCTACACCGAGGGTATTTTCTATTTTCGAAGCGCCTCCATCTCCCTCGTCGGCGAGGTCACGTGCAGCGCGCGAGGCATTCAACGCAGTTTCCCCCCCTCACGTTTGTTCTGTGGCTAAAGAGCTAGCTTCAGTTTTCAGTCACCTCACAGAACAGAACAAAACAAATTGGGGGGAATACTCAGTTGGCTACCAAAAGAAAACAAAGTGGTCCTAATTGGCTTCACGTTTGCTCTATAGCTAAAAAGCTAGCTGTCTATAGCCTACCTAGCTGCAGTTTTCTGTCACCTCACAGATAATATCTAAGAGGAAAAAAAAAATACTCTATTTGCTACCAAAGTAAGCATTTTTAGGCACCAACAAGACAAATTCTGATTTTTAACCATTTTTGAATGACAATATCCATAATTTAATGTTACAGCTAGGTTCTGAGTACTAAAGAAGTCGTTTGTGTGAACAATAAGCAGCTCATCAATGGTAAAATGTCCAGTAAGAGAACCGAGTTCCCATTTTGGGTCCGCTTGTATTGTGAAAACCAAAAGGTCATTTGCAACTAGCCATAATTACCTTTTAGAGTAAAGCTTTAGTAGGTACACTAGGTAAAAGATACTTACTAAAGGTATAAAAGCTGTACTTTTAATGGCACCACACCACCGACAAGGAATTATACAGTTTAGTACCCTTTTCCCCCCTTTGAGTACTTGGTGAAATCGTTCTACTGCTTTCTTAAAATCTCTTCTATGTTATTTTGTAAATATTACAATACATTTTTTAATGATAGTCATGATAAAATCTGTGTGTAGGGTTTGGAAAGGGCATATTTTGAGGTTTGGTACTGGGTTTGCTTTCTAGGCCAGGTTTTATTTGACCATTTTTTTTTTTTTTTTGTAAGCCCTTGGTTTACAGCAGTTTCAAGATGATTATAAACCTACATGACATGCGCCGTCGTTGGATACAGTTGCAATCAAAACTATTCAACCCCCATTGCAAATCAGGTTTATTGTCAAAATTTACAGACTACGTCTTGGAGTTCTGGCATGGAAACCTTCTGCGTTTAGTACGCGCCATACTGTGCTCACTGAAACCTCAGTGTCTGTTGCCACCAAGTCTCGCTGCAGGTCTTTTGCAGTCACACGAGGGTTTTTCACAACCTGCCTTCTCAGAAATCTGGTTGCAGCTGTCAATAGCTTCCTTTTTTCTGCCCCGTGCAGGTATTTAATGTATTTTCTGCCCCTAGCCAGTTCAGGTATTTCATGTGTTCCAGTTCAAGCACACCTGGTGCAACTAATGAAGCCCTTGATTAGTTGCATCAAGGGTGCTTGAGACAACACCTGCTTTGCATATTTGTGCTGTTGTGAGGGATTCTGTTCAGGGGGTTGAATCATTTTGAAACTGGAGAAGTCATTATAAGTTGCATTTTCAGTTGAATTTGGGGAAACCACTTGACGCATTCGATGTGTTGAACTATTTCAATTGCTTTTGTTTGATCTGTTCATTGCAAACAGCTGAAAGTCTGTAAATTTTGTACAATAAACCTGATTTGCAATGGGGGTTGAATAATTTAAATCGCAACTGTATCATTGGACATAATGCCTTAACAGGCACTTATGTTGCTTCCACGCTGTCCCTGAATGGTCCTATTTCCAAAGTTGTAATTGCGAATTAGTCTTAGTCTTCAGATTAATTGTAAATGTTTGTTTTTTCCCAGGATATTTTGGTTCCCCCACCAACGGTTAGAGATGAAAGCCGGCGCCTGTGGTCTAATTAGTGATTAGAAACCGAGATGTTCATGTCAACTGTTAGGTTACTTATTTCTATGATAATACAAAAAATAAAAAAAATGAAAGCCTTCAGGCCTTTGGAATCTTGTTTAAGATTCCCAATGCCACGTAATAGTGTTGAAGCACATGAGTAGAAATATTCGTGATATAGTTTCTTAAACGTTCTTTAATTGTCACAGTTTAAGCAGAGTAAAAAGAAAATCCAGTTTTACTAGGAATAGAAAAACAAAGACTAAATTGCACGTTGCATCATACAGGCGACCCTAAATACACACTCAGCCAGCATGCGTCCAGATTACAAACCACAGATTAAAAAATGTAAAACGTAATAAAAAAGATAAAGTGCATATTAAAAACTCCCTCACGTTTGTTTATATATTACTAAACAAAAAACCCAGAAAGGAGAAACTGCACTTAAGAATTGAACATGGAAAGAAAAGGTGCACACACACATTTACATATACAGTCATACACATCCATTAAAAATGAACCTATACATACATCCACTAAGCCCCAGAGATCTACATTCTACGTACCACATGACTTTTTTTAATTAACGGCTTAACATGCACACTAATCAGACATCCATAACAACTTTGCACTCAGTTACATTACATACATATCTGAATGTATTTTAACATTTATTCATCCGTGTCTCTTTAAATTCCGCACACACACACACACACGCGCGCGCACACAAACTAATTCCCCTGACAATGGAGAATCTATTTCAGTTCAAGAGCATTCTGCAGTACGACACTGCAGTCTGATAGGAAACTCTACGTTTATCACTTGTGTGTAATAAACCCTTTGACAGATATTGTGCAAAGTGTGGATCAGTCATCAAACTTTTTTAACAGAACTGCTCTTCATTGCTGATGGGTCCGGGATTAAAACCTACACCCATCAACCCCATCACAAAGACCCTTAACTTATTTAATCTCTAACTTTATGTGTCTGATGATAGGCTACAAAAGCCACCTGGCAGTTTTGTTTTATGTCTGGTTTTGTAAGGCCCACTGAGGTATGTGTGGAAAAAAAAAAAAATGCACGCAGCACAAACACACAATAAAAATAAAAAATAAAAACAGCCTGGGTCACATGGTGTGATAGTAGGAGTTCGAGGTTCGTTTTTTAAGTCTCCTCAAGGGATGAGTCCTCCCGTACTGTTGCCGTGTCGCCACAGATATTAAGGCAGGCGCTGGCACTGGAGTGTATGCTGGATCTGGGACCTTTCCTTGCCTACAGCACTCATTGGACGATGGTGAGACTGGCAGTGGCATGGAGACCCTGTGCTGTAATTCTCCAGGCTGGCAGTTTTCCAACCTTTTATCCGAGTGCGATCCAGTAGAAGGGAGGCGAGATGTGCAAGAGGGAGGGAGAGAGGGTGTTCGCCTGGGTAGAACCCGCTTCTTTTTTGAGGTATCATCGGTAAAAGAGTGAGGGCGTGGCTTTGCAGTGCGCGGAGATGACGATGATGATGCGGGACTCAGCTCAAGTTCGCTCAGATCATTAGCCGACAGGTCGAGGGAGCCTAGCTTAGCCAGTGAGGCTGATCTCTTGATCAGTGAGGGCGGGGTCAGACCAGCTTGACGCATTCTTGCCTCTACCTCTCTGGCTCGTTCTTGAACACTCCAGCCTCTTTCCTGTTCTTTCGCAGCCCATGGGTGGCTGAGCCTCTTGTCTGATCCGCTGCTCACCTGGCAGAGGAACGCACCGAGCTGACTCAGAGTCTCCCACATCTCCCTCAGATGGTCTTGTGAAAGGCAGTCAGTGCTCGTCTCTTTCTCTGTGACGCCCTCTAACTGAAAAACAGCATCTGAAGAAGACCTGGATGGAGTGGAATGGCTTTGCTTCAAGTGTGACAGGCTCGTGTCCGTCTCTAGAAATCCAGTGTCTCCACGCTCTTCTTCCCTGAGTCTTATTTTGCACCCTTTCCCCATCTCTTCCTCTACAGGTGAATGTTCCTCCTCCTCCACTTCTATCTCCAACGTTTCCTCAGGCTGATGGTGGTGGGCTGGCACAGTGCTCGAATCAAGGAAGAGGTCTAAATGAGATGAAGAAGTGTTCTCAGTTCTGTCTCTGCTGCTGGTGCTAACAACGGAACGCTGTGAAGGACAGCCGAGAGCGCTTGATAGCAGCGGTGACGATGAAACGTCTTGCTTCATCTTCTGTTCTAGCTGCCTGGTGGCTCGCCTCACTGTACCCTTTGAGCAATCGCCCTGGTGGGCCTCTCCGAGCTCCACCTTCTCCGCTTCTGGTGAGTTTGTGACTAGCTCCTCCTCCTCCTTTAAGGTACTGGAATCGGGTTGGCTGTCAGGAGGAGGGGGAGGAGTTACGCTGGGCCTTGTGGACTCCAGTTCTGAGACCGTGTTATAAACCAAAACACTGCAGTTCTCCTGAAAAAGAGAAATAAAAATCATTAAGGCTAAGGACTGAAATGGTATTACTATAGGCGAATTTCCACCTCAGGAACCTTTTCAGGAACTCAAGAATTGAAGCAGGGCTGAAATTAGTTTCTGGAACTACTTCCAGTAATCTTTTCAGCTCTAGGTTTGATGTGAGCTTCACAGAATGACTACCCTATAATAAATAGATTTTCAAAATGCCAAGTAACAAGCAATTACTCAAGCTGGATTATACAATACCGTGCACACAATACCCATCAGCAACACAATGACCCACAATGAAAGAAATGAGAACAGACTTGAGCACAAAAGAAGGACAAATCTGATTCATGTAACTGAAAAGTGAGTTCATGAATCAACTTCAGCTGCGTGGATGATGCAAGCTCCTGACCACTAGTTCCTTATTTACATGTCATATACATGCAGCATGCTCCAATTTACCCTCATATACAGATGGGTGACAAATAAAGGCAAGAACAACATAAAGACACGTTACTACACTGTACTATTTTACACCAAGATGCGAGGAAAGAAATCCACTTCGTACATTTGAAGCCGAGTTCGAGGTGCTTGTGTCCGAGGTTACTGAAAATAAAGACGTCCTTTTTGGCATCCTCAGAAATGGCATAAAATGTGAGAACAAAAGGATTTCAACAGAGATATGGATGACCAAGCGGTTTGTCTTCGCATCCCTTTCTTTCGTGCTAGGTGTAGACTGTAGCTTCTTGGTGTACGTCGTAACGCATCCACTCTGCTAATTCTGACTCCGTTCATAAATAAAAAATATATATATATATATTAATGTGAACTATTATCATTCATAATCTATCAGTCCCTCCAGGATTTTGCGATCGCAGAAATCAACACGAAATCAAGCAAACACCACAATATTCGGAGGAGTTTGCAATTTTTCAGAATTACCGCAGATTTCCTGCAGATTTGGGCCGAGACGCGTCGTGTGACGTCATCGCAACGCGCATTCGGCCGAAGCGAACATGAGTACAGCTAAAAGGTCTCATTTACCAAACAAACATCACCGTGAAAGACCGTTCAAAACAATTCCATGTGATTGCAATCTCGCCAATTCAAGTGGTTTCCAGCATTTTTGGCCGCAACAATCACAAAAAAAAAAAAAAAAAAAAACCCTCTACGAATTCCTGTACAGACTGACCTATGGCAATAAAATGATGTATAGAAAATGTAAAAAAAATTCTAGCTAGATGATGATTTGCTCACACTCTTCCACAAAGAGGTGGAGTGAGCAGGAGTGTCACTTTAGTTTCTGTGGTTAGGGTAAAGGTAGAGCTGATGTAAGCAGATAGCTAACTGTAATTGAACGTAAACCTGACGACATTTCTACCAAATACAGTCCTGCTCAACAACAGCAGGGGAAAAAAAAATAAACGATTAAAAAAAATCATATTCACCACAGAAGCTATCAGCTATATAACAGTAAGACGCTATTTATGAAAATGAGTATTTAAAAACTGTCCTGTTCTGCAACTTATATAACCTGCGGGTGGTTATGTAAACCGTTTTTAGGTGTTTTTTTTTTACAGAGTCAAACATTCTGAGAGAAGTATAATTTGTACAAGCTTCTACTGTCCAGAAAGAAAGCGGAAAAGCCTTGATGCATGAAACTGCACTTTGTTTAAAAAGCGACATACACCGGCCACTTAATTAGGAACGCCATACTAATAATGGGCAGGTTTTGCTCTCAGTCTCAACAGCCTCAATTCTTCATGGCACGGATTCCTCCATGTTGACATGACTGCATCGCATAACTGCTGCGGATTTGTCAGCCGAACGTTCATGCTGCGAATCTCCCGTTCTACCACATCCCAACGTTTCTTTAATGGATTCAGGTTTGGTAACTGGGGCGGCTATTGTCAAGCTGAGGCTATTGAAGTACACTGAACTCACTGTTCATGGAACCGATCTGAGACGTGATTTGTGACATGGCGCATTGTCATGCTGGAAGTAGCCATTATGAGATGGGAAAATTGTGGCCATGAAGGGATGCACATGGTCAGTAGCTCAATACTCAAGATTGTTGTGCATTTTGAGATGCTTTTCTGCTCACTATGGTTGTAAAGAGTGGTTATTCGAGTTAGCCTTCCTGTCACCTCAAACCAGTCGAGTACAGAAGACATTTCCGCCTGCTCGCTGGATGTTTTTATTTTTCGTACCATTCTGTGTAGACTCTAGAGACTTTTGTGTGTGAAAATCCCAGGAGATCAGCACAGAAAAATACTTAAACCAGCACATCTGGTACCAACAACCATTTCTCGGTCAAAGTCGCTGAATCACATTTTTTGATGTCAACGTTAACGGTAGCTCCTGACTTGGACATACGGACGAATGTGCCGGCGTTCCTAATAAAGTGCCCGGTAAGTGTAGTATCTGTACAATAAGGCAAAATCAATAAACAACTTAAATCTCAACTTCCTCTGTTGCTCAGCTTTTGTCGTTTGCTGAGATGCACAACTTCACTTAATATTAATGGTCCTGACCCCTGTGTTCTCTTTCAGGAATAGTTCCAGGACCATTTAGTTCCTCAAAAGGTTCTGCAACCTTGGTGGAAACAAGCCTTAAGTAAAGAATACCAAAGGATGACTGACAGCATATTGACCACCAACACCATAATGGAAATGGGGAACCCCATGCAGCATTCCTTTTCACCACAGGGTGGCAGCCAATGACATGGGTTTAAACTCTAAGCTTGGTTATGGTGGGGTATGGGATGTCGAGACACATGAGTTTAACAGAAGTGTCGAACTTACTCTCAGCAACACTACTCCGTTGCTGTAATCAAAAATTATAACAGTGATTTAAGCATAAGTGTTAGATTCTTACGTTAAGTAAAATCCATTATTTTAAATAGGCTTGTGCGATATTATAATAATGTGATAAGTCCGAACCAACCGTGGGCTGCCAGAATATTCAAAGAATTTAGAGAATGTTCAATTTGCAGTAATGACAAATTTCATTTTAGTCTTTTAAATTGTAAAAATACATGACACCGATATGTGAGTTTAGTTCTCCCTCGGTTAGTTTTGCATTTATTTGCTTGTCGAAATGACGTCAAGTGTGTGCTTGACTTCATTTAAAACGTCAATCTAAATCCATCTGTTGTGACCAATACGTCAAGAAGAAACTGTCAGACCATCGGCGTCACTGTCTTTCAAGAAAGCCTGCAAAAGAGCTTAAAACATTTCACTAGTTTTGTAAAGTTTTCCCTCCAATGGTGAATTTTTATTTTTTTTGCAATTGCATAACCTACAAAGAACCAAGTTTTTTTTTATTAAGTAATTATTAATAGCACATTATTTAAGTTCATTTTTGGTATTTCAGGTACAGTATGTTGACCTGTTAAAAAGGCCCAATGCACTTGTGTAAAAAAAAGACAATTACTAAATTGCTTTAATTGCTGTAACTAATTATTAGGTCCAACACAAAACAAGTTCCAAAGCTGTTGTTTTGCGTGTGTGTTTTTTTTAACGTAAATATGTTACATAATAACACTCAACAGTGCAACTGGATAACTTTCAGATGTTTTACCTGATGATTATTACTAATCAAGAAAATCATGATCACGGATATCGCACGAGCCTAATTTTGATCAATTCTTAAAAAAAAAAACATTGGCAAGGCAAACAGGAATTTCTGCACACACGTCTACCTTTTTCTGTTCCTCCTCCCCTTTAACAGGGTGCTCAGGAAACATGAGCTTCGACTCCTGGATTGGGCTTTTGTCTCGGAGCGTCTGCTCAGAACTCCCACGGCTTTGCGCCTCCTGAGAGAGGCCGAGGAATTTCTCTCTGGCACTGAAGAAGTCGATGCGGTCGGAGCTCAGAGCTGACTGAGGTGAGGCAGAAAGGCCCGCTTCTTGTACTGTGGCACTGGGGTGTTGGTGGTGGTTATCGTCCTTGGCGTGACCTAGCCCTGCACAGTCCACATCTGCGTCAGGCACTTGCTGGCTGAATTTTTGCCTAAGCTCAGGCACCTGTGTGTGCTGCCCTGCAGCTGAGGAGGAGTTTGGGGTTTGTCTGCTTGGCTCGGGGGTTCTACTCCTAACACACCCTGTTCTGTTAGGAGAGCACACCTCTGGCTGCTCGTGGCTGAGTGGTTTGGTCTCTGCGTCTGGGTGGAGCGTAGGCGATGAGGCTGGGTGATGAAGAGCAGCGGGTGGATGAGGCCGGCTCACCGAGACCGTTTCTGCCATGTTTACAGGCGCCGAACTGGGTCGGGCACCAGGCACTACTGTAGCTGCTCGGGGTTTAGAGAGCAGGGATGGTTCCTCAGCAGTGAGGCTTTCTTCAGAGTTCCCCAGCCCGTTTGTGAAAGGTGCCTCCTGCTCGCAGTCCTTCTGCCCTGCTGCAGGGGCCGAGCAAGGGCCGAGAGTCTGTAGCAGCTCCTGCAGAGACGGGGATGTCTGGTTGCCGCTCTGGTTGCGGGGATTGGAGCGGCCCAGCGACTGCGCCGCGGGAGCTTTAACCAGCGGCTCATGGTGCTCGGATAGGTTGCTGTCCGAATGGGAACGCCACAGCTTGTTGTGCCTCTGCCTGCTATTGAGGGGAGAAGGAAAGAAGCAGGGAAGTACAGAGAAGCAAGAAAGACGAAGTTCAATAAAGTTCAATAAATGGAACACCACCGGACTGTGTTTACGCATTTCATCTTTATACTGATTTATATCAAACAAGTACATGGCACTCTGGCCTCTCCTAGCCCCTGCTTCAGCTTTTTTCAAACTCTGACTCTTATCAGTAAGATCAGATGTCCACTGAACAGCACATTTCAGAGGCAGACAGCTCAAATGCCGTTCGATTTTCTGCAGTCTGAACTTCAAAAAAACAGGAAATGACTTCTTCCAGTCGGTTTCAAGCCACATTTCTATGTGGTTTGTGCAGTCAAATTTAATTTCATCATTATCATCTGCAAAAAACGTGCCCAAAAAACGTGCCCTACACATGCAAGCACACTCTCTACATTTGTAAAAACGAGCACGTGGAATGTAGCATAACAGCTACTGTAACTGAAGTAAAGTGACACATCAAAGACAGAGGCACTCATAACTGTGCTGAGAAGAAATAAAGACAATTCTGTACATATCTGCTTAAAACATGCACACACTGTGTACATACTACAATGCACGCCAGGTGAGTACATGTCAAGGTGAATAGATTGTGAATGAACACGTTGTCATTTAATGTTTATGTAAATATATTTGGTTCTAGTTATTCAGACAGCTCCTAAGCCTCCTTTTCGTTTTGTATGTATGCAAATAAAGTGCATACCTGGCCAACAGGATGCCCTGGTACTCCTCTAGCTGCCTCATGAACGAGGGGTTGGGCTTGGTCACGGCACGGCGCTCTTTGACATAGTCGAACGCTTGCTCCAGATCCCAGCCGTACTCCTTCATGGCGTAGGCTATCACAGTGGAGGCCGAGCGGCTCACGCCCATCTTGCAGTGCACCAGACACTTGGCTCCTGCTTTCCTGCAGAGAGAAGTTTAGATGTTTGTTATAGATGAAGGATGCTGGTAGACAGAGAGGGGGAAAAAGACTGAGCAGGTGTAAGAGAGAGAAGGATTTAGACCCCGACTTCAGCGTCGAATCAAGAAAAAAGAAGAAAAAAAAAAAAACGAAAGGATAGAAAAAAGCCCTGGTGAGACGTGGCAGCTAAAGCATGCGTTCTTTACTTAATACACGATTTCCTGTGACAGACACATGGGGTGAGCAGCAGTTGAACTTACTTGGCTCTGGAGATGAATTTATACGTGTCGTTCCAGTACGCCAGCAAATCAGTGGCCTCTTCGTCGTACACGCGGATGTTGTGGTACTCGAACAGACCGGGGAAGAAGTTATCGATCTCCCGTGTCACGTTGAGGATGTACTGAACCCTGAGCACGGGGGGGAAAAAAAAACAAAACAAATGGTTTTGTTGACTTGTGCGTTTGCGTTAACGGTTGTAGTCGAGTCTGTCGGATGTGACGGCTGCATCTAGCAGTTTTACCCGCTGTTCTGTAGCTCTTCTAGATTAGACGCGTTCCATTCCGAACCCTTTGAACAACAAACCCAAATAGACAGTTAAATGATGCTAAATGACCGAGTGAGAGATTAAACAGGGGATTCCTGAAACGTGTGAAGGCTGAAAGTGATACTGAATGAAAGAATTACCAGGTACACATGCTCGAAGATCTCAGTGGGGCTGTCCATCTGACCCAGGATGACAATCATCTCATTATCGATGTACTCTTTAAACTCTCGCAGGTTACACCCCATCTTCATTTCCAGCTCCTTGCGGATCTGATAGGACAGAGATGGAATCAGTGGCAGTCAAGGCACAATTTCATACAGCGTGTGTAGTGAATTTAGGATTTTGTATAATAAGTCTTTAGTAAACATTTTATGGCTAAACGACACTTGAGGTAATAAACGGACTTGGTAAATAAATGTCAGTCATTAATGGTGGAATTTATTTATTCATTTTGGAGTTAAGAGTAAAATTATCATTATGCTATGACCTATAGAAAGACATGTTGAAGCAGTTATAATAGTTTATACCATGGTCTGTCTGAATACTGGATTCTGATTGGCTGGAAGGTGTGTGTTAAAACAGTATAATGCACAGGTAGTTCCAGTTAGTTTAATCACTGTTCTAAATTAATGCGGTGCCTATAAACAATTGTTACCATAGATGTGGCACATACACAGGGAATTCACACACACACAATCTCTCTCTCTCTCTCTCTCTCTCTCTCTCTCTCGCTCTCTCTCACTCTAATAACTATTTATTATAATTCATTCAAATAAATGTAATCTTATTATTTTTTCTCTGTGTATGATTTAGAGCGGGCAGAATTCTAGATCTAACAAACCGTACTTAAAATAACAAATTGGTGACCAAGGTATAAGTGGGATAATCGACAGCTAGGTGTGTGTTACACCGTTTTAATGCACTACGCTTCAGGTCGGGTGCCTCCGCATCGTGCATTAAAATCGTGTAATGCACACCTAGCCGAGGATTATCCCTTTCATAATAAAAAAAATCAGAAATCATAGTATAATAATAACTAAAAAAAAAAAACCTAATTTAACACGAATTTGAAACCTTAAAGGTTATTAAAGGTTATATTTACGGGCCAATTTGACTAAAACGAATAAGACGGATTTTCCAACCTAAGAAAAAACCAAAGATAACGCCCCATCAATTCGCCCTCCCTGACCAGTTTTCTCCTGATCTTCTCATTGTCGTGCCATATTTTCTCCACTTGTTGATTATTGTCTTTACAGTCTTCCATGGTATATCCAATGCCCTGGAAATATTTTTGTAACCCTCTCCTGATTGATATTTTTCAACAATGAGATCCCGTACCTGCTTTGTAAGCTCTTTGTGGCCCATGGCTTTTCTAGTTGGATGTTACCAAGATGATGTCAGGAAAATCCTATAGTAACAGCTGTACTATATTTGGGGGTAATCAGTCACTTTACTTGATGGCAGGTGTATACTAATTAGTATTTAACATGAGTTTGAATGTGATTGGTTGATTTTGAACACTGCCACATTCCCAGTTATAAAAGGGTGTGCACACTTATGCAACCAGTTTATTGTACTTTTTCTTCTGTGCTTATTGTTTGTCACTTTAATTAATAGATTAAATGTTTACCATAACGGTAGAAAATGTTCTGACATGATTTATGTTGGTTTCGTTTTTGTACATCACAAAAACCTGCCATTTTAACTGGGGTGTGTAGACTTTTTAGATCCACTGTATGTATGAGAACGTGTGTTTGCACACACCTCTTTAGAGGTGACATTCTCCAGGTCTTTCTGCATCATGATCTCTCTCAGACGCGTCTTGATCAGCCGCTCCGTTCTCTCTCGCTCCGTTGGCCTAATGGCACATAACACACAGTCTTTATATAGGGGTCGTTAAACAATTACGTTTGCACAGACTCACACTCGCTAGAGCAAAACAAGAAGCAAGTAAGAAAACCCATCCATTACCATTTACACACACCAGTTAAACAAACATAATAAATGCTGAATAAAGTAGTGTGCAACATGGCAGACTGGCTGAGATGACATGCCCACAAACAGGAAGTGTAAGTGAGCACACGTGTCTGACTGCAAAGTGGTGCTGGGGGAACTGTCTGATCTCGGTCCTCTCTGCCCTTACTGTAAAGATAGTCAAACTGCAGAGCTACCAGACGTTAAGACTTCCTTTCTGACGTGCTCGTAAACCGCAGTCTCACACAACTGAGCATGTAAACAGTAGACACGCACTCAGTTTGCTTGTCTATACCAATGAGACTGTATGAATTATACATATATTATATATATATATATATATTATACTGTATGAACTGGTTGGAGTTTAATCATTTTGAAGAAGGTGGATTTTTGTACGATGTTATGCTAAGTTATGTTATGATAAGTGCTTTTCGAATGAGTGTTTGACCAACTCGCGGCAGTTTAATGCTGGAACGAGTCATTTTCTCAGACAGAGCAAGAACGCAGTTCCATCAGTAAGTGCGAGTAAAAGACTCATTAATCTCTTCGCTGTTCTTAATATTTAGCTCAATATCTCAATAAGCTATTGTCAGGTTTGTTTAGATTCTGTGAGGGTGTAGTGTATTTGGAATTTTATTTACTGTTGTGTAAGTCAGTCAAGCACTTCAGTCTGACTTCCTGTTTAAGGAGGAATTTAAGAAGCTGTTTAATGGGGATTTTAATGAAATATTATTAGGCTTGCTCCTGCCTCCTGTACCTTTCTCCTTTTCATTTTAGAACAGACAGAAATTGGTGATTGGTGCTGGTGCTGTTTACGTGGTGTGAGTGAAGGCAAAGGAAGGCAAATGTCCTTTATATCAGGTGGTTGTGAGAAAAATATATAAAAAAAAGCAACTCACTGATCTGTCAACGCTGTTCACTTGTAAAAGGATGTCACACAATCAGTGAGCGCTCTTTAAATGATTCCTGGCTGTAAATAACGACTAAAGGGGAAGTATTTGAAGGAATACTTTCACATACACATCGGAGAAGAGCACAGGTGAGTCGGCGCGGTGCGACTGCACATCCTGCATGGCGTTCCACTCATTGATGTGGGCCTGGTCTGAGGACACGCTGCTCTGGTAGTAGCTCACCCAGGTCAGGAAGAGGCTGCCTGGGAAGTAGTTATGGCAGCGTGCTACCTCGCATGCCTTATGGAGAGACTGCAGAGCCGACCTGAAAGAGGGAGTAGGAAGAATTACTGCTGGTGAGAAAAGGCTGTTGAAGACAAAAGCAGCTGTTGTTAAAATCGATACGTTTCTTGTCTCTTGTCACTTACCACATGGCCTGGACTGAGACGGGCTTGAAAACGTGGATCCTGTTATCTGTGGACACACTGAACCCCCTGTGAGAGGAGAGGAGAGGGAGAGGGAGAGTGTGAAATTCAACATTAACATGTGCTGGATGAGATGTTCAAACGCTACAGGTTTATGTGTTCACCGCTCACTTACCCATCTCCATCCAAATGGATCAGTGTGTCACTCCACAGAGGAAGCACCAGGCCTATTGAACAGGAACTACACACACACACACACACACACACACTCAATTTCATGACTTCTCTGGTACAACGTATATATATATTTTGGATTCTGCATCACTTATTGGTCACTTACGAGAAAAAAATTTTTTTTTTAAATGTATGCAAAATGAATAAATGTAGTGACGCACACTCACCTGTCTGAGGGGCTGAAGTCCATGCCCAGCACTACACTCTCCTCAGTGTCCTGCCGTCCATTTGTGGTCACTACAACCATGTAGCGTGTGCATTGAGGGTGCACGCTTTCCAACCGCACCGCCTGCCAGACACCACTATGTCAATATAACCATTCATTCTGACCTGAGGATTTCTGAATAGAATTAATCCACCACTAATAAACCGTAATATGAACTGCTACTAAAACGTGTTTTTGCATCATTCACCAGACGGATGTTGTCCTCTGGCCGTAGCAGAGTGAACATGGTCTGCAGGTGCAGCTGAAGATCTCCTAAACGTGTGCAAACAACGGACAAATCATTCAGCTACGATATACACGTTTCCAGCTGATACGATTTCCACGATATATACACGTTCCCAGCTGATACGGTAAGGTCCTGGGACGCCGTGCGAATCCGATTTCTGATACCTGCATGTTTGCTACGCTGTCCCGTGATCCGCGAGGAGCAGATGGACGATGAGGAGGAGCCATTTCCCCTTGGGAGGAAGAGCGCGGCGCCTTTCACTGTTAGAAAGCTCTCGCTGATGCTGAGGGGAAAACGAGTGAGACAGAAAACAATGCATCATTCATTCATTCATCTTTAGAAACCGCTTTAGGCCTGCACTCGGAACGTTGTGTGCAAGGCCAGAATACACCCTTGATGGGATGCCATTCCATTATCTTACACGCATGTAGGAGCGATTTCGAGTAGCTAAAACATCTACCAACATGGATCTGGGAGCTGGGAGGAAACCGTGTTAGTGAAGAAAACCCGCAATCTAATCAATCTATTATTACACCAATCTACTTCTTCATACTTTCCTAAATGCTAGGGCTGGGTGATATGACGATATAATATCAATATCATGATAAATTATGTCCCGATATGCTTTTCTGAGATATCATGATGTCTTTTGTGTGTGTTTTTTTTTTTTTTTTTTCCCAATTAAATTACAAACAGACTGGAAGGAGTTGATTTGATGTTAAAATGTTGTACTTGATCTCAGCTGAAATAGTAAAATGTTTAAAGAAACATATCGTCGATATCTTCATATACAGTACTGTGCAAAAGTTTCAGTCACATGCAAAGAAATGCTGTAGAGCAAATATACCTTCAAAATAATGAAATTAAATGTTTCTACATTAAAAAAAAAATACCATAAAGAGCAGTAAACGGTAGTAAATGAAACAAAGTCAATATTTGGTGTGACGAAAAATATATATAGATTAAAATAGTAGTTTCCGGTACAATGTGTGCAGTTTTATAAGGAAATGAGCTGGTAAGTTTTATTGAGCATCTTGCAGAACCAGACACAGTTCTTCTGGACACTTTGACTTTCGCACTCGCTTCTTATTTCTGCAGCGAAACCCAGCAGCCTTCACTGTGTTTACTGTCTGAAAAGTGTCTCTTACGTAATACGCTGCTTTCTTTAATGACATACAAATATTTTACTGTAACATTTAATTCTTTGCTAGAAAACTAATGTTTGGGAATCTAAAATGTTTTTTGTACTGACTCGATCATGTAGACGTCATAAAATAAAAAAAAAATCTATAACAAAGTTTGTACTAAAAAAAAAAAAAAATAGTGTGCCTAAAACTTTTGCACAGGACTGTATAATTTTGTCATATTTCCACCCCTACTAAATGCAACATGTTTTTAGACCCCATGAAGCTGAGGAGAAGTCAATTTATAACAATGCCGTGTCCTTGATGATAAAACAGCACCAGATTTGTTCCGATGTATTTTCTGACATCGCCTCAGACGCTGAACACTCTGTGCAGGGTATGCATAAGAACAAACTGTTCCACTGCAGCTCTGTTTCCTCAACACTGCAACAGCTGTGTACAGAGCGAAAGACACCGAGTGCACTTATACAGCTTCCTGAAATCCACGGTTATCAAACTAGCATGCAGAACAAACAAGAGGAACTGAATAGAACCTGGTAAACCATACATACAAAGCGTGTGTAGCTCTATATGTTAGAATCAATAGGTGTGTGTGTGTGTGTGTGTGTGTGTGTGTGTGTGGTTTATGCATTGCATTTATAAGCAGGTGCCATTTTAAAGAAGGATTTGTAATAAAAGATTCCTGCAATAAATTGTTCCAATGGGTTCTAATGGATTTTTGTCTATCGAAATTCATTCGTTCTGCCCAGAGCTCATAAAGCAATCGAAATTGCTGTTGTAGTATAAAACCCCAAATTGCACAGTTACTAAGTTAAAAATACTAGCACTTGTCATTAAACATCATCAATTCACACCGATATTTTATCACGTCCTTTTAATATTAGGTTATGCAAAAATGGAACGATTGATATGTGATGTTCATTGCAAAGAAATTCATTAATAATAGTAAGTACTAAGTACTCAAAGGGCTTTACATGGTATATTGGGGAAATCTCCTCAACCAGCACCAGTGTGTAGCATCCACCTGGATGATGAGACGGCAGCCATAGTGCGCCAGAACGCCCACCACACACCAGCTATTGGTGGAGAGGGGAGGAGGGTGATGTAGCCAATTCAGGGATGGTGATTATTAGGGGGCCATGATAGATAAGGGCCGATGGGGAAATTTGAATGGGATTTTTAACGACCACAGAGAGTCAGGACCTCGGTTTAACGTCTCATCCGAAAGACGGTAACTGACGGATGAAAATTAATTCATTGTCCATAGCTTCAGGAACATCACTTAATCAGACACCCGAATTAAGCTCAAAGCAAAACGTTTAGCGTCTAACCTGCCGAATCTAACGAATGTTTTCTTGACAGGTTGCTTGTTTTGGCTGTTTTACAGTCGAGGGGCTTATAACACCTTTTGCATAGTGGGGTTTATTATGTCTGTTCACCGCCCGTCTTCTTCATCAAGGTGAGAAAAAAGAAAATATGCCCCAATCTCATTTCTTGGGCTTGTCTTTTGGGACAAGCTGAGGATATGAAATTTGTTTTCTTTATCCACGCAACCATCGCTGGACCCACTGTGCGTCTCGGCCATGTGGGTCAAATCGGCGCAATTTGATTGGCTTACAGCCAAAACACAGCGTCAGCTTAGTGCTGGTTTGTTTACCTGCAGCATCGAAAATACTGAATAACACAAAATCAAACAGCTTATCATATGCTATAGAAAATGTATCAAAACTTTGATTCCTTGTGCAACTCTACATATAAATCTCATGAAAGAAAGAGTGAGTCCCTTTGTACAATAGTATGACAGTGAGATCCAGTCTGCTCTGGTCATGGGGTTGTAAAATAAAAGTCGGTTCCATGTTAGCTTTATCTATTCTTATTAAAAAATTCTAAAATACTTAATTTGCTTGTGTCTGCTGAGATGCAAAATACTGTTGTGGTTCTTTAAATAAAGTGCTTGTTGGTCATAGGGAAAGAGCAGATGAGTGACAAAACACACCAAGCACACGACATGCCAAACACAGGGTGACACATATGATTAAACACCACTCCACCGCATATAGTGTAGACAGGAAGTGTACGAGTTTTGCATGCTCAAAAAGTCTCTAGAAGTCACCAGAGAGAAGAGCATATCAACACATGCTACATGAAAAAGGAAGATTTTCCGAAGAATAGACGAGTTTTATTACAACAGAAAATAATACTATAATTTTAGTCATGGAGAGTTTAAAATCAAGCAATGATCAGTGACTGGTCACTGGGAAACCATGGTGATCAGTTACTGGATGTTGGGAACAAAGAATTGCACAGATGGGGCAAACAATGGTGGTCAGTGACTGGTCAGTGGGACACTGGGGAACAGTGGTGATCAGTCATTGGGACCCTGGGAAACAGTGGTGATCAGTGATTGGTCATTGGGACCCTGAGAAACAGTGGTGATCAGTGATTGGTCAGTGGGACCCTGAGAAACAGTGATGATCAGTGATTGGTCAGTGGGACCCTGAGAAACAGTGGTGATCAGTGATTGGTCAGTGGGACCCTGAGAAACAGTGGTGATCAGTGATTGGTCAGTGGGACCCTGAGAAACAGTGGTGATCAGTGATTGGTCAGTGGGACCCTGAGAAACAGTGGTGATCAGTGATTGGTCCTTGGGACACTGGGAAACAGTGGTGATCAGTGATTGGTCATTGGGACCCTGAGAAACAGTGGTGATCAGTGATTGGTCATTGGGACCCTGAGAAACAGTGGTGATCAGTGATTGGTCAGTGGGACCCTGGGAAACAGTGGTGATCAGTGATTGGTCATTGGGACCCTGAGAAACAGTGGTGATCAGTGATTGGTCATTGGGACCCTGAGAAACAGTGGTGATCAGTGATTGGTCATTGGGACCCTGAGAAACAGTGGTGATCAGTGATTGGTCCTTGGGACACTGGGAAACAGTGGTGATCAGTGATTGGTCATTGGGACCCTGAGAAACAGTGGTGATCAGTGATTGGTCATTGGGACCCTGAGAAACAGTGGTGATCAGTGATTGGTCATTGGGACCCTGAGAAACAGTGGTGATCAGTGATTGGTCAGTGGGACCCTGAGAAACAGTGATGATCAGTGATTGGTCCTTGGGACACTGGGAAACAGTGGTGATCAGTGATTGGTCCTTGGGACACTGGGAAACAGTGGTGATCAGTGATTGGTCATTGGGACCCTGAGAAACAGTGGTGATCAGTGATTGGTCATTGGGACCCTGAGAAACAGTGGTGATCAGTGATTGGTCATTGGGACCCTGGGAAACAGTGGTGATCAGTGATTGGTCAGTGGGACCCTGAGAAACAGTGGTGATGAGTGATTGGTCCTTGGGACACTGGGAAACAGTGGTGATGAGTGATTGGTCCTTGGGACACTGGGAAACAGTGGTGATCAGTGATTGGTCAGTGGGACCCTGAGAAACAGTGGTGATCAGTGATTGGTCCTTGGGACACTGGGAAACAGTGGTGATCAGTGAATGGTCATTGGGACCCTGAGAAACAGTGGTGATCAATTAAAAACAATTGGTTATTGGGTCATTGGGAACAATGGTGATGAGCGATTGGTCATTGGGAACATTGTGTAAGTTCGTGCGTGGCTTGAGTATGTGCCATTCAGACAGGTGCAGGACAGTCGCTAATGTCTGTTCAAAAAGATGCTAGATTTTTCTTTTTTAAAATAAAGATGCTCAGGGGGTCTAAATGTCGCCAAATCAAGCAACAAAGCCCTCTAATTAAGCAACACTGCAGTGTAGCATCTTCAACACCCTCAGACAGACAGGACAAGAACAGGATCAAGCTTCTGCTAGCTGTAAGGCTTCTGCTAGCTGTAAGGGCAAGGAATTCCCAAATAAATGTATAATGTATTACATGATTAAATAAAAGACTAAACGAGTCTACACCACTGTGAACTATGCTCAAACATCTATTAAACATAGTTTTACTTCTGTTAATGAAACTACTGTGACATACTGTGACATACTTTTGCTTATATCACCAAAGAAATGATGACAATGAGCCAATGTGTTTATGTTATTGCTGCACAACAATGTTGTCTCTCTGCTGTGATAACACTTTCTAGAGAAACTAGCAACGCGTATAAAGACGCAGGGCGTTACGCTGTATTCACTGTATACAGGAAAAGGGTGGAGAGGCAGATATGAGGTGTCAAATAAAACCCAAATGTTTTCACCGTATACTATCACCACATGACCTGTATAAACATAAGCAGTAGTGGATTTCACACCTTTGTACATGACACACCCTGGTTTGCAGGAAAGGCATGATTCACAGTCACGGCAACAAAATCAGACTTTGAACTCGAACTCTGTGTTTGTGTTTGTGTGTGTGTGTGTGTGTGTGTGTGTGTGTGTGTGTGTGAGTGTGTGTGTGTGTGTGTGTGTATGGGGTGAGCATGTTTTTTATGTTTTTACACATCTTCTCTTAAACTGTAGTAATAACTATATGGAAACTTTCACTGTGATTTTCACTGTCACTGAGGCTTTATCTCTATGTTCAGAAGCAAAAATCAAAGTTTCTAGAGTCATCTCTCATTCATCTTCCATAACCGCTTTATCCTGTTCATGGTAGGCTCAGGGTAGGTCGAGTCAATCCCGGCAAAACGCAGAACACAAGGCAGGAACTGGAATCCAGTCCATCAACATCAGACATCAGAGAAAAGCGATAAACGCAAGTGATTTGAGTTTCCAGGCAGTTGTAAATAAAAACTTCCCAACATACACCCTCTATTACTTCCTCATGACACTGCTGAATGTTTAATAAGTGAACATCAGACAGGTGAATGACTCACCTAGTGTAAGGGAGTCCCACTATAGTAACTACCTCCTTGTTTTGTCTATATCTCAAATGTACCTTTGGTTACATCCTTATGAGACGTCACTGTCCCTTGGGAAAACCACCTTTTCCCTCTATTTACTTTGTGTGTATATATACACATATGAGATACACATATGAGGTCATTAGGGTATTCATCGTTTCTCCAAACTACTTCCTAGAGGAGCTCTTCAGGTCTCAAGAGTTGGACTCCTGGAGGGTTGGCTCCTGGAGGGTCAGAGTTCATCGGAGTGATGATTTAAACCACCTACTAAAACTGGTAATAAACTGAAGTGCTAATCAGATGTGTTTGAGCAAATCTCTAAACTGGGCTGGACTCGCTCCAGGCCTCCACTCTTGTCCTACGGGTTCCATACGGCAGACATTAAACATGCGAACTTTAAGGCAAACGCTACAGGCAGGAACGACTATTCTGATCACGTCATTCAGACTTTTTAAACACATCTTCTCTTAAAACTGTAGTAATGAATATATGAAAACTTTCACTGTGACTTAGCAACTTTGAAGAAGGCTTTTTCTCGATGTTCAGAAGCAAAAAGAACAGTTTCTAGCGTCATCTCTCATTCATCTTCCGTAAACGCAATCCCGGCAAAACGCTGAACGCAAGGCAGGAAAGGGGAATCCAGTCCATCAACATCTACGGGCAATTAAGTATAGTCAATCCGCCTACTTGCATGTTTTTGGACAGTGTGTGGAAACCGAAGAACCCTGAGAAAACCCAGCGAACACGGGGAGAACATTCGAAACTCCGCACAGACAGTAAACCAAGCTCAGGATCGAACCCAGAACCCAGAAATCAAACAGTAGAAAACTTTACTGCTTGTTATTTTTTTTTTTAAAAAAGTTATAAAAATATCCTGATAATACACTTTACTGAGATGTAGTATCACAATATCAATATTACACCATCATATCGCCCAGTCCTATTTCTTGCACTGATATTACTGATATTACTGTCTCTCGTTTATCCCTCCATTCACTTGTAACGTCTTGCATTAAAACCTTACATCTTAAATCTTTCAAGGAAGACGTGATACTCAAAATAAAGAGCCTTTTGTGAGCAACACAATGAGTATTTGTTTCCAGTCAACAACACGGATACTTTTAAACCTTAAGTCACTTGATAAGCACAAAGTCACAAAGTCTCAGTGTGGAATCGGGTGTAGCAAATAAAGAACATGTTTGTTTGTTTTTTTTTTTTTTTTAATAAAAAAGTAATTGCTGAGTTTTCTTTCCCTGCACACTTACAGATAGTTGACTGCGCTCGGTGGGAACACATCGCTCCGCACCATCGCTTCTTATTCCTGTGGAACAGCTCCACTACATCGCTCTGTAACACTCCGCAGACACGCTGTGACCAGCAGTAAAATGGTGCTGACTTCCTCGTACGCTTGTGCGTGATGTTTTGTTTTCATGTCGTTAGGGCTGAGAGGTGCCGGGAGGGGAGGGAGGGAGGGGCCGAGCTGCACGCGCTCTGGAGGAGGGGGCGGGGCGTCACTGCTGACGTCAGACAACAGACCTTCATTCCTGAGCTTAATCAAGCAACCACTCGGAATTGCACAATAATAACGCTGTTATTGTATAGCAATATAATAACAAAGTTATTACACCCTTAGAAGAAACTTGAAATGTTATTTCCATTCATTGCTACTGGACGAAACTTGTCACACTTGTGTGTGCCTTCATTAGCACAAACATGATACAATTATAATAAAATGGTTAAATAAAAAGATATTATTAGTCAAAAAAGTCAGTTCAATGTCCAACCTCTTTCGTAACCTCTTGTGTAGTTTCCTTTCCACTTTTGCATCCTCTATAATATTTGTCATGTGATATTTATATACACACACACACACACTCACCAGCCACTTTAATAGGAACACCTGTACACCTGTTTATTCACGCAATTATACAGTCAGCCAATCATATGCTCACTGTAGCTGATAAGAACCTATGGAACCTGAAGCGATCTTCTGCTGTTGTGGCCCATCCGCCTCGAGGCTCGACATGTGGTGCGTTCTGAGATGCTTTTCTGCTCACCACGGTTGTAAAGAGTGGTTATTTCAGTTACCATAGCCTTCCTGTCAGCTCGAACCAGTCTGGACATTCTCTGACCTCTCTCAACAACTAGACGTTTCCGTCCCCAGAACTGACGTTTTGTTTTTGGTTTCTTTTTTTGCACCGTTCTGTGCAAATTCTACAGACTGTTGTGTGTGAAAATCCCAGATCGGCAGTTTCTAAAATACTCAAAATGGCACCAACATCCATGCCATGGTAAAAACCACTAAGAGATCACATTTTATCTCCATTCTGATGCGTATATACACAGTTTATATGATGATATGATAAATATAACAACTTCATCATGCTACCCCGGTTTGAATTTCTCTCTGATCACTACCTCGTTTCATTTACCTTGTTTCGCCTACTGCTTTAAATCGCGCTGATGGAAGAACAGCCTTCTTAACCAGGCTATACAAAGACTCATTGCTGCTAAGTCAGCAAATTTCTCCACCCTTGTATAAAACAACTAAAATAAATGGCTATATTTCTATTCTGTTTCTATTAAGCAATGGCCCAGATCCTCCTCCATCTTGAAATTTATTTATTTCTTGTACATAAATTGTAAAATAGAGCTACATTTTCCATTTTTCACCTAGAAACCATGGAAGATGCAAACTTTTCCACTCTAACCCATGGCTTCTGAATCTTTTTGGTCAATGGACATGATGAATTTGTTTTTGTTTTTTTTGCGATCCCAAGCCTAGACCACTGTACATTTTTCCACGTTCATAATTTAGCACATGTAACATCTGAACATTTTATCGTAAGTCAGTAACATGTGACTTCTGTTTTTCCACGATGTTGTTGAGGGACTAACGGAGGTAGATGTGTGAAGAATTTTGTATTGCTGAATGTTTTTACTGCTGAACTCCTACGCTTGTGAGGCATGTCAGGGTAGCAAAAACAACAAACAAACAAAAATAGCAGATACACTCTTAAATGTGGCTTGTTTGAATGAGCGACATTTCGAAATAGTAGCACACGAAATCCGTTTTCATGGTTAGAGCAATATTGGTAATAATAATTTGTAAAACATATTATCGGTTAGCACGTTTGCCTCGCACCTCCATGGTTGGGGGTTCGTTTCCCCGCCTCCACCCTGTGTGCGAGGAGTTTGCATGTTCTCCCCGTGCATCGGGGGGGTTCCCTCCGGGTACTCTGGTTTCCTCCCCCACTCCAAAGAAATGTGCTGTAGGCTGATTGGCGTCTCTAAATTGTCTGTAGTGTCAACTCAAAATTCCTAATCGGGAACTCGGGATGGTCTTCTCAACTCGAGAGTTCAGCAAGCGACGTCAAATCAACATGGCTGCTCACAGCCTCAGAGGTAAACACAGCAGCACTTCTTACCTTTAAATGAGTTATACTGTATATATACTGTATGAGTTATACTGCATTTGCTTTAGATCGATCAACACTTTGTTGCTCAAATGCATGGAGGAAACTAGGCAAATGACGCAATTACGAGCTACGACGTCCCGCTTCCGATGTAAGTCGAATGCAGGAAATAAACGATAATAAAGATCCGTGAGCTTGACAATGTAGTTACAGAGACCGGTTTACTACTCTGTCATCACCTTCCTACGCTCCATTGTCCTCATGAGGTCAGAGCGGGGCCGTCCTGGGATCTGGAATTTCACTTAGCAAGCAGACACTTTAGTCCAGATGCACATTACAAGATGACAGGCCATATATTCCTCCATGGAGCATAACTGCCTTTGCACATACTCCTATCCTATCCTGACTGGATTGACGAAATCCAAAACCCAGGGTGACATCCAAGGCCTCTGGAATCATTCTGGCTGCATCGTACAAGACAGTGTCATGTCAGTGTCGGTGAATTTAAACAGTCAAGACGCACGAAAATAACAAAACCAGCTATCGGAAATATCCACCGACTTCTAGTTGAGACACACACACACACACACACACACACACACACACACACACACATTCACACACACACATTCACACACACACATTCATACAGGCCTGAACATGACCATAAACAAGCTCCTGATAACACCACACCTTATCACACAGGACTGAACACATCACCTGATCACCACACACAAAATATTGACCAGCAGGACTGATCTCTCTTTAACTGTACCTTTTATTTACTGGATTATTTAACTCTCACTAGCTCATGTACACTACATGATCAAACGTTTGTGGACGCCTGACCATCACAATCATATGTGCTTGTTGAACATCCCATTCCAGATTTATTCCCCTTTGCCGTTACAATGAGCTCCACTCTTCTGGGAAGGTTAAACACTAGATTTTGGAGCGTGGCTGTGGGGATTTGTGTTCATTCAGCTACAAGAGCATTAGTGAGGTCAGGAACGGATGTCAGTTGAGGAGGTCTGGGGTGCAGTCGGCGTTCCAGTTCATCCCGGAGGTGTTCAGTGGGGTTCAGGTCAGGGCTCCGTGCAGGACACTCGAGTTCTTCCATTCCATCCTTGGCAAACCGTGTCTTCATGGAGCTCGCTTTGTGCACGGGGGCATCGTCATGCTGGAACACGTTTGGGCCTCTTAGTTCCAAAGGTTAATTGTAATTCTACAGCATGCAAAGACGTTCCATACAACTGTGTTTTAGCAAGAAAATAAAATACTTATTCTATACAATTAACCACCGAGTCTAAACTTTTCAACTGCGTTGTCATGGTTTAGAAAGGAAAAAGGAATGTATGTATGTGCCCTAAAACACTAGCTTCCTCGGCAGGAACTGTTCTGCCGAGCGAAAAACGAACTAAATTGAACTGCGTTTATCCCGAACTCATACTCATACTCCTGTGACAGATCCTGTGTCAACATTTCAAGTGACGTTCCTAGAGCACTTCGTTTTCGATGCAGAATGTTGCTCACTTCTTTGCCTTCGATATATATCTGTGTAGGTGTTTTCTCTTGGGCACTGCAGATACCTTTAGAGGTGACGACCTGCATTCCTCACGTTTACATACGGTTAGCCATCTCTGACTTGTCGGATTATATCGTTCACGGTTTTACTGACTGCATGTTCCCTTGTTCCAGATGTTCCAGCTGTTTCTGGTAGATTTGTCACAATTTATAATCGCAATTATTATGAGCTACTCATAAGTGATTACTTGAGGTGACCCCGATTCCACAGTCATACGTGTCTATTAGGCGTTTAGCGATACGTCGTGTCATGATGCATCACGATGCAAAAATGTGATGATGCACGTCGTGAAAATGTGCGATGTCAGCATGAATGAACGAATTGGTTAATTAATTATGCATGTAATGCAACTGCACTGTTTGAACACCAATCTGCGCAACACATAGAGGTCAAACATAGAGCGCATGCTGGTCACGTGATTTTGTGGTGAGCTGAGATCACCTGCACTTTTGATACGACTGAGAGCCTGATATTGGTTGTCTCTATTTTTTATTTGTCATTTGGAGTGTTACTTTTCGGTTCAGTTTGGATGTACATCTTTTATTTACTGCCCAACTCAGTTATCGGTAGGGCTGGGCGGTATGACGGTATATACCGTTACCGCGGAATAAAATGTCTACCGTTACAGATTTTTCTATTCCATGTATACCGCGAAATATGAATGAGTGGGCGTGGTTAACTTTGTGCGTAGCGCTCCTGCACGTGAGAACGATCGAGAAGCTGTACATAAGAGTGGTTGTGAGAGGAAAAACATGGAGAAAGGTAAAAGCACGCTGGTGAAGAAGTCCCACAAACCAATCCTGAGCAGGAGGAGGAACTTGTCATGAAAAGAGGCGCGACATCGGTGGTATGGACGTGGTTCGGGTTTACAAAATCTGACAAAGAGCGGGAAAATGTTATTTGCAAACCGTGTCGCGCGAATGTTCCCGCTAGCAGCGGTAGCACAAGTAACCTGTTTTATCATCTTAAAATGAAATGATGTCAAAGCATACAATTGATTTACAGTTGATTTACCAGAATGACTATTTTTTTTACGTGATATATATCGTTACCATGAAATAAAATTACTCATTCCGTGAAATAGATTTTTGGTCATACCGCCCAACCCTAGTTATGGGTATCGGTAAAATCCACTATCGGTCGGACTCCATTCCTTACATATCTTCCCTGCGTTACTAGACTGCAATTCTTACAGTCTAAGAAGAGAACATATACTGAGATCTGGACATACGGTCATTTCTAAAGCGCCTAAATTAAGGTTTGTGAAGTACAATACTTTCAAATGTAAATTAATGGCTTTCGGCAGAAGCCCTTATCCAGGGCGACTTACATTCATCTCGTTTTTTTATACAACTGAGCAGTTCAGGGTTAAGGGCCTTGCTCCAGGGCCCAGCGGTGGATTTGGACTCACAACCTTCCAACCGGTGGTCCAATGTCTTAGCCAGTGAGCTACCACTTCCCCGAATGTACCACTTCTCCAATTGTGACACTGAACAAACGATGCCATTACTGACGTCTCGAAAATGTGAAAATCATACAGTAACGTGCGTACGTGTGGCCATTTCCCATGTAAAGTTGTACTGGAATGTATTTACATGTCTGAGTGTGTCCTCTGGGTGGGGTAGCAGAAGAAGCAACGCTCACTGCACCGTTGCCCCTGACCTAGTGACCACTCAAGAAAACCTTTACGCCACACATGCAAAAAATGTACAAAAAAAGACTGTGTTTGCGCGTGACGCAGGTTACAAATGCATCGGAAAGAGAAGAAAAGCCAAAGATACCGTTGCTGTTATATCAAAATCTTAAGCTTCGACATCATTTTCAAATGATATTAACAGTCACGAAATGATGTCTAGATGCAGACAAGGACACCGAGGTGCGGGAAATAATTGAACTTTATCCCTAAATTTAATCTCTAAATAAACTTCTGAGAAATGGAGGAAGCTTTGATATCATCTAACCGTCTAAGCTTTTTCCTCCATGGATGAAGAACTGGTTGGTGTGTTGAAGAATCAGTTCAGGAAAGAAACGCATTGTAGTGATAGTCAAGAGAAGCACCAAAGAAAATATTCAAATATCTGATGCTGGGGTCACTGAACCAAGGACGCTTTCGAAACCCGTCAGGAAAAACACGGTAATCAAATTCTCTTGGGCTGCGTGGGTTAACTCCGAAGTGGGAAATCTGAACTACGCCGATTTTCAATGGGTTACGATGTGGGCTTAAAAAACCACGGACGCCTCTATGATAGCGTGCGCTTTGTTAGCAACAAGCTAGCCGCCTAGCATTACTGAACACGAGTTTATGATGTATTTACATTCTCAAAACTGTGAATTGTATAGTCAGTGTTATAGATTTAACTAACTGATGTGTCTGTGTTGGTTGATCTTAATTAAATTCTACTATAAACTGTTTTAAAGTAGTGAAGTCATATTTTATTAACTGTTGAATGTCTAAGTAGGAATTCCGAATCGGGGAGGCATTTTTTGCAGTCGGAAATTCCGAGTCAGGAGAGTTTAGTCGGACGTAGAATTACCTGCGACAAAATTGGGGTGGATTCTCACGTCTTGCACCCAGTGTTCCCAGGGATCCACCATGACCCTGACCAGGATAAAACACTTACTGAAGATGGATGTTAGGTCACGCCACGACACTGACTCCAGTTCCCAGAATTCCCAGCGGCCTACAAATATGGCCGGCAAAGACTACTCTTCACGTTGCCGTTCACGTTCACCTTCATTTTGAGCACACACCTGATTCCTATTTTCACAGCACAATCACAGCCACAGTATTTAAGGACTCTCAGTGCACTCTCACTTTGCGAAGTATTTGTTCAGTAACATTGTTTTCTGTCATTACCAAGCCTTGGTACGTTTGCATGGTCTATTCTGGTTTTTTGATCTTTGCCTCGTTCACGACCTTGGAATATTGTCTTTGCCCTCTGGATATTGCTTGCTAATCGCACGACCCTGGACTGTTTACTGTTTCTGCCTTTGCCTCACGCTTGAACTTTGCCCGTCCCAATAATATTGGAGTTCCTAATAAAGTGACATTTCCCTGCACTTGTATCCCGCTCTGATTCTGTGCTCTAACAATGGATGAGTAAATGTAAATAAATAAATAAATAAATAAATCTGATGTGCCCTAATAAGATATCTACTCCTCTATATTGATTATTGTTTAATGTACTTTGCGTTATTTATTGATTGTTTCACGATATGGAATTACAAAAATAATAATTCTATTCATTCTCTTAAAATTTGCTCTTAAAATCTGCTAAAAGCAATACCAAAAATTCGTTTATTGATCTGTCAATAAAAAAATAATAGAGAAACCTCTCAGTTATGCACCAGTACTAATCATGTAAACATTAGTGATGGCACAAAATCTAAAAATTCCTAAAAGCTTCCTGTTCCACCCTTTCAAACACATAGTGTGTCACTTCGGTCGTCTAACACTGATTTCCCAACAAGAGAACTGCACTGCAATGAACGAATGGTAAAACACTGAACCGTAAAAGGCACGGGGCAGGAAATTCTCAATTAACGCCAGTCTGAGGAAACCTGAGTAAAGGCCGAGACTGGTCGGACTCGCTTGCTCGGTAGAAGGCGATACAGGAGGGAAGCATTGAAGTGTGATGACAACACGACACAATACAGATGCTCGAACATAATACATCGAGCATAATGCGCCGGGAGGCGACGTCATGAACAAACAGACTTGCTGTGGACGCCTCTGCAGCTCAGGAAAGAAGTCTGATGCCTGGTGGCACAAGAACACACCCAGACACCCAGACACCCAGACATCAACGTCGAACCAGGTTTCCTCCCAAGTGAAAAAAAAAAAAAGCAGTGTTGTAGACTTAGGACCTGATTTCTTAAGATATTATTATTTCTTTTCTTCTTTTTTTTTTTTCCCATGTTCTACTAAGAACGTTGTTGACACTGGTCACATTATCCGGTCAGAAACCTGGATCATAAAAACCCCAAACTATAGTGCAGGACTTTAAAATGCAACACAATGCAATGCTTGTAGAAGGAGAACTTTCTGTTCCTGGCAGTTCTATAAATAATTATTAGGTACATCTGGGGGAAAATAGCTGGCGAAGAAGGTGAGAGACTTTTTTTTTGTACCTTCTGGGCTGAGATCGGCGATCGTCCTCCCCGCTGCCAGACTCCTGATTGAAAAAGGAAACAGCCGTTAAAACCAGACATTATGTTAATAATATTAAAAACAGGACCTTTAACTAAAACACCTAGGGGGAGCGCTCGTCTTTAACTCTTTACTGCATGTGTTGCCATATGGCAACAATTAATTCATCCAATTTTTTTGATAGGTAATAATACAAAACTACTATTTTCTTATGTAAATGGAAAAAGAGGACATAAAAAAAAATATATATATATATAACAAAAATACATTTTGTGTTATTTTTGACTATATGAGACTTTCCACTATTGCATATTGTTGCCATACGGCAACAATTTACCAACTACCCCCTATAAAAACTTCTTTATATATATATATATATATATATATATATATATATATATATATATATATATATATATATATATATATATATATATATATATATTTTTTATTACTTGAACTAATTCAAGTTATAAAATCGATAAAACCATATTCGATGTAAATGTAGTCATTCATGCAGTAGAGGCTTAATAGTCTGATTCATAGCGTGTACGTTACGAGGTTGTCGCTAGTCACACAGCTCGTAACATCTGAATAAAGCGTTACAAAATGCAGAAAAGGGATTTGTTCATTGTTCAAATCACACATCTGAAATTTTCTATCTATGACCATCACGTGAACGCTAATCACTCGTGACTATTGTCTGTTCGTTTTTGTTAACAAGACGACGTAATGGAAAGTTTTCCTGGTATGCTTTTGCTGTACATAGACATAAAGGACGCAGACTTCCTGGCTGATTTCCAAACCATGGAAAACCTTTCAAAGCTCGCTGCGACTCTGCTTTGCATGAAGCCCTATTTGCATCCAAAGTCATGTGGGACGGCCAGAGAGTCTGCACCTGAAAGGGTGACGTCGCACGGAGCCGGAGAGCTCGCGCCTCACCTCCTGAACTCTAACCGAGCGGGAAACCTTTGTCTCGGGTGCAGACACGCGCTCGGACTCGGACACACACGCACGGAATTAACCAGATGCACGGATGATATTCGGAAGATAGACGACGGCAGGGAGTGGCCGAACTTGTCGATCACGACTGGACTGAATTTAGAGTTCAGGCTGTAAATATCATACATAGAAAATTCAGAGATAAACCAACTTTCCTGGATGTAGGACCCAGAAACATTTGTAAACTTTATTTATAGCAAATTTATCTGTCGACAGTAGGCATTCGGTATAGCCAATAAATAAAATCAATGTTCACTTGAGGAATTGTTGAAATTTATCAGTTGACATACTGTATGTACATCGGTTTTAGCAGTATATTGTTATTACTTGATATTTAACGTACGTATCTCGACCGTTCATCGTAAAACAACTCAAATGAATGCTTTCACACCATCACATCTTTCACGGTATAATTCCTACGTTGTCTAAATACAGTACGTTCTAATGATATATCAGGCAGTCTTAGGAACGGGGGATTAAGGGGATTTGATCGATCAATATCTCCAATCCACAGGGCTTATTTATAATTTATAATTTATAATAATAAACACTTAACAGGGCCCTTGAGCAAGGCCCTTAACCCTCAACTGCTCAGTTGTATTAATGAGATAAATGTAAGTCGCTCTGGATAAGGGTGTATGCCAAATGTAAATGTACAATGGACTAGTATCCAAAACTTGGATATTAGTGAAAACCTTTGGCTTGGAGTGCACATATTCACTCTCTTTTATTACTAGCTTTTAGTATAATTTGAAAATTAAATGCTGTGCTTTACATCATCCAACGCTCACACACAGATTTACGAAGCTCTAAATAACAGCCAACAAATGAATAGGAACCAGAAAATTGTCCCAAAAGCCTCCGTACACAGGGGACTACGTGTGCCAGCAGCACATCGGTCGTGCCTTCGTCAGTGGACGTTCGTGGACGTCGGCTTCTCGGGTTGGTCCGCAACATTTCCAGTCTTTCTGAATTTGTTAATAAGTTCGGCAACAGTGTTGTTCGTAAAGTGCTTGCCATATTTCCTCTTAAAGTCCATCACAACCTTGCGACAGCTTCCCGATCCAGCCGTGAGAATGGTTTCAGTACGTTCTTCTTTTGTCAAAGCCGTTCTCAAAGGCTATCTGAAAAAATGTATATATAATATACAGTAAGTATGAAAAAATTTGGAAGACATTTTGCTAAAAAGTGTTCATTTCCCCTATGTATGGAGACTTTTGGGACACCCTGCAGATTTGAGACTACTACAGTAGCGTAACACCAATACCCCTTTACACCTCCCGCCGATACTCTAATGCTGACTGCTCAGTACATTAAACCATATGTACGCGAGGTACTGAACAAAGAACAAATGTTCGGTATGTATTTGCCTCCAGCACCAAGCACCGCCAGACTTAGCCTAGCGCTTTGCATTATGGAAGTTGGTCAACCTTTAAAATTAATCTCCGCTGCAGTCGTCTTATTCCAATCTGTGTGCTTTATACTAATCCTGGCATTTTGCATTATTAAAATGTAGTCAAACTCCGTTCTTCCGGTTTTGTGCAGGAAAAAGCAGAAAGCGTCAAATGTAACATAACGCTGAGAGTAATGAAAATTTTTTATTTATTTATTTATTTTTAGTTTATTGGTTCAGTACTGCTTATTATTCATGTTCAGCACACCAGGCGAAAGATCACGTCGCATTTCCAGGGTTGGGCCAAAGAGAGGGCAAAGTAGACTTTTATTCCAGTCTTGGTATGTAGGTAAGTCGGGGAAGGAAACGCTGAGCCTTACGCAACAAATCTTTTGGTTCGTTAACTTTAGGTTCGTTTTGAAATGCGTTTGCGCTCTATGTGACAAATCTGCCATTCGGATATCGGCCCTTCCGGTGTAAGAAAACTACTGATATATATGTGTACAATCTGTACAGTTTATTTCAGCCATTTGAGTTTTTCATTCCTGAATGGTCCACTCACAGAACCCAAACCGGTTACACTGCGTTCAAATGTACACTTCAAATGTTCATACTGACATCATATTTCTCAATTTTATTACAATTAGTGTTGGTGATGTTGGGACCCATGAGCATGGATAAAATCTTTCAGTTGAAGAAACCAATCAGTTATAGGCTTATAACTATAATAACTAAACAGTTATAACAACTTTTGCGCATGATATTGATCTCCACCAATCACCTGATTAAAATAAAGAACAATCCGTTTACCTAGATTTGTTTATCAGGTTTTGTTTTATTTGTAGATTTTTTTATGGGGCGTGGAACATGGTTTGGGTGTTTATGGTTGTGAGGATAAAACTCCCCGTCAATACTCGGGCAGAAACTGCTATGGACTCATGCATTTGTATAAACTCATTATTATAATATAATTAAATAGTTATAACGACTTTGGCAGTTGATAGTGAGCTCCAGCAATTAAAGAATTGATGGAATTAAAGAAAGAAAGAAAGAAAGAAAGAAAGAAAGAAAGAAAGAAAGAAAGCAACACACAAACTAAAACAAACAAACACATGCATCAAACAAAAAAAAAACACACAAACAAATAAAATTAAAAAATTACACAGCCCTTACCTGCAATGTCTGTTAACCTTATTTTGTTTTTATAACTAAAATTACTATAATAAATAGCTACAACAACTTTGACGATATCCATCAATGACTTTTTTTTTTTTTTTTTTAAAAGAAACAAGCTAACTAACTAACTAAAACAAACAAAAACTAACAAACACATGCACCAAACAAACACAAACAAAAACAGAATGACAGGACAGTTGCCTACACGATCTGTTTCCCAGAATTTCAATTCAGTTTTATTAGTATAGTGTTTTTAACAATGGACATTGTCCCAAAGCAGCTTTAAAGAAATATATAAAATTCAGGATAATAGATTTTAAGTGTATGAATTTATCCCTAATGAGGAAGCCAGAGGCGACGGTGGCGAGGAAAAACTCCCTGAGACGACATGAGGAAGAAACCTTGAGAGGAACCAGACTCAAAAGGGAACCCGTCCTCATCCTCATCTGGGTAACACCGGATAGGGCGATTATGTGCTAATACTACATGGTCAATTAGTGCAGTTGTGTAACCAGGAAAATTCCTTACAGGTTTTACATCAACATTTTTACATTTTTGTTGAACTTCTCCACTGTTCACTGATGGACACTTGAGTGCAAAACTGTTTGTGGCAATCGTAGTCGTAATAGCATAACTGTTCAGATTTTGTTTGCCCTCTCCATTTTTTAATTTTTTTTGCGGGACGCGTACACACCGTCATCGCTACGACAGAAACTGGAATGGATTCATGTCATTTGTGTATCCTTATAACTATAATATCTATACTAAATAGCTACAGCAACTTTGGGAGCTGACAGCGATCCCCACCAATTGCCTCAGTAAAAAAACAAACAAAAAACAAAACAAAAACAAACAAAAACCAACCAACCAAATAAGCAAAACGAAACATATTGGCAGGCCCCTTTTAAAAAAAAAAAAAAATCAGTTCTTGTTTTATTTGTAAATTGCTTTTGGAAGGGAGCATGATTAGGAAGTTTATCGTCGCGAGGATAAACTCGGCGTCAACGCTATGGCAGAAATAGCTATGGACTCATGCATTTTGTATAACTCTTCAACTATAATAAATAATAAATCAAACAACTTTGGCAGTTGATAGCGATCTCCACCTATCACCTCATTAAAACACAAACCAACCAAACAAACGAATGAAAACAATCAAACAAAAACGTAATTACAATAACAGGCCTCTTGCCTGCATGATCGGTTTCCATGGATTATTATTATTATTTAAAAATTTTTTTTGTTCTCGTTCTTGTTTTATTTGTATTTTGCTTTTTTGGGGAAGCACGATTTGGGTGTTTATGGTCGTGAGGATAAACCCACGGTCAACACAACGGCAGAAATAGCTATGGATTCATGCATTTTGTATAACCTCTCTGTTTTCCATTTAGTCTTGAGGACTTCACCCGAGCGCTCATTCAGTTTTAATTAGGAAATGTGGGCCACACTGATATCTCAAACTTGATGACACCAAATCTACCGGCTGTCTGACATCTCTGTACAGGCAACATGTCAGCTATTTCCTTTCCAAGCAGAGGCTGTTCGTTGTGTTGAGCTTTTCCTCTCTTTACTCACATTACCGTATGTGGGTCTTTTCCTTTTGTGCTCCACATATAGGCTTAAAAACATCAGTTTCTCCTGTTTTATTTATGGCTTATTTACAAACTACACAGGCCTGGTCTAGGCCTGGTCTTTCAAAAGAACCTGTGTCATTCATACTCTGTGTTACAAGACACACACGCTTTATTGAAAACACGTTACGTAATACATTACTAAAAGTGTAATGGTGCAAATGTGTGTGTGTTAGTGTGTGTTAGTGTGTGTTAGTGTGTGTTAGTGTGTGTGCTACACATTGAACCGCCTCTAATCGGTGTAACACCGTTTCCAGTCTCTCTGACATTCAACCTGTTCTTAAAACAAACCAACAAATGTATTAAACCCGTTACAAAAATGATCTGCAAAGCTTCACTTCATAGCAACAACGTAATTCCAAAGCGATGTTCTCTTTGCGCATGCGTGCTGCTCAGACATAATGGACTGTAGAGAAACGGCGGAAATGAGCCCAAAAAACACTATGGAAGGTGTCGGGGCTAGAAGAGAAGCCGGAGAAGACTCAAAAAATACTCACCGAAACGCAAGGGCTGGATGTTGCGCTCGGAGTAGGCGACCTCTGGACAGTTACCAACGCCATTCAGGCTCCGGGAAACGGATACCTGAGGGAACCTGGCGACGCCGAGACGGACATAATTGTGTCAAAAGAGAAATCAGCTGCGAGCGCGAGCGGATCCAGCTCGTCCGTCCGTTGCTACTGCTCTCTGTCGCTTCCTCTGTTCGAACGGTCTGCGCATGCGCCGAGCCGCCAGCTGTCAAACCTCAGTGGCCTAGCTAACCAGTGTGAACATGTTTTCTCGTGAAGATTAAAAAGAATGACGCTAAAAAAAAAAAAATTTAAAAAAAGCCCGACCCTATATGACAAAGGAATGCCTTTTGTAATCATGTTGTTTTAGGCTGTATAGTTTTGTTTTTGTTTTGTTTTGTTTTTTCAGCCACAGACTCAACAAGACATGCAAAATGCCCTTATGACCCTACATACGATCCGACTATTCAAATATCAAGCACAGCAGGCAAATATGCAACATCATGTGTGTTGTATGATTCATTGAGGTTTATATAAGGAAATTTACAACTTCCTTAAAAAAAAACCACACACACACACACACACATTTTCATTTTTAGGAAGTTTCCACTGCCATCATTTTAAACACATCCTCATTATTCAAGAATGCACCGCATTAAACTTTCAATTCAAATAAACAATAGCTATAACACATAGGATGATATTAGTTAATAGTAGTTGATAGTGATTTGCCCTGTCATCCTGTCATTAATAAAATCTGGGACTCCATTTTGAAAAAAACTGTTTTGAAAGAGAACAAATTGTAAAATGGATGTGTCGATATAATGATGATATAATCATGGATTACTGAAGAATGATTCATCTCTGCTACAAAATACTGGCCTGGCACGAGTAATGTACATCTGTAGACTGTCCACCAAAATAAATAAATAGGGAAATAAATAGATAAATACACACGCAAATAAATAAATAAATAAATAAATCACTGCTGCCTTCCTTTGGTCACAGCACTAAATTAATAATGTCTTTCTGTCCTTGACGGCGGAAATCACAACTAGTTTGTCTCTGAACATTCAGCTGTCTATCCACCTGTCCTGAGCAAGTCTTTCTAAGCAGGAATGCATTTACAGGATGCTTATTATTAAAAATGATCAAAGCAGTATTGTTATATTCTAAGCTACATCGATGCTGAAAACAGTGTGTGCACACATTTTCATATAGCAAGATAAGATAAAATAAAAAGTCAGGAAACATTTGTAATTCAGAGATTCTCCTAAAAATGTGAATTGATCATCATGTGACTCTTAATAATGAATACGTACAGTCTTATTTAACAAACACACCATGTTTTACATGTGAACCTCTTGGACAATGGCCTCCTGAAAGGAATCAGGTGTTCACTGTGAATCAAATTTACACTGTGTCTTACAGGTTTAGATAAATAAATAGACAAATGAAATGGTTGCTTTTTATGAAGAGATTGCAGATTGTGTTAAGATTGTCTTGATATAAAGATATACATTATTTTATACATATTTGTGTACTAAAAATGTGATTAATTTTGCAACATAGAGAACTATCGCCATCTGCTGGCACTATTGTCAATTAAAACACTATATATTAAATACACTATGTTATTAACATGTTACAGGCAACTGAAGTAAAATTAAAAATTAAAACTGCAAAAATGTATTATTATTATTATTATTATTATTATTATTATTATTATTATTATTATTATTATTATTATTATTGCGTTTGAGTAAAGTGCTTACGTTCAAATGCACTATTCTAAACATCGGCTCAATCATAATTCAAACCTTTGATTGTGCATGACACTTTCACAACTATATTTCAGCGCGTGGACCTTAATAGAAAAGCTATTTCTAATTCATTGGCAAATTTAACGCTCGTTTCTATTGCTATTTAAATTGTAAAATGCCTAAAACATTTTTTTTTCGAAGAATTTCTTTCTGTTTTGAGGTTATTTCAGCGAATCTGCGCCACTTATTGTTCACATGGGCTAAAAAAATAAAATAAAATAAAATAAACAAGATGGCGGCCTCCGGTGGTAAACAGTAAGTACCGTAAACGTAAAGTAATGCAGAATTTTATTCGCAGTGTTTTAAGTGCGTTAGCAGTTTATGAATGTGTGTAATGTTAGTTGCATACGCATATTGTTAAGCTAATTATTGTCCATAAGAAAATAGTTAGCTAATAACTGGATATAGCGATAGGCCTGATGGCTAGCTAGCTAGCAAAGCCTAACCAAACACCATAGCAAGCGTAACGGTAGATGCGCGTGCTTTAGCTAGCTAAACCGTGCTTTAATAAGACTAGCTGAGTAACTATCTAGGTTGTTTAGGTTAACTGAATTAACGATGTGACGCTTCTTCCTGTTTAGGACCTACTTTATTTTATTCACGGCTGTTGGAAACAAAAAAGGGCCTGTTTGGGTCATCCACAAATTAGTGACAACCAGTAGTCTAGGAAAATTCTAAAAAGTTTTGCCCCATAAACTGTGAAATATTTCCCACAGGCCCTCTCAATACAGATAAACTATATGGCCAGAAGTATGTGGACACCTGACCATCATTAAACATCCACACTGTGACTGGAATAGCGTGCCAGGAGTCTGGTCTTAATTGTCTGAATTTAACACGCAAAATGTAGTGGATTTGTTTAACATGAAATTTCTGGTGGATTTTATTTCAGGTATGGGCTCATTTTATCCCAGAAGAGTGCTGCGAAATCAGCCCCCCTCACACGACCTTCTATTTTTGGAGATGACTCCGATGATGAAGTAATAATACCTACGTCATTCCTCGTTCCTTCCCTCGTATATCGCTTCGATCCAGTGTCCTGACTGTGCATTAACGTTATTCTTAACTCATTCCCAGACGTCTGTTGGTGAGAGTTTGCAAAAGGAGGCAATCAAAAAAAAGATGATGAAGCAGGTAAAAACACTGGAGTAGATCACCGGTTCCCAACACCGGTCCTGTATCGCAGATTTGAGCGTTTTCCTGTTCCAACACCCACATTAACTGTTGCAGGGCTGTTAATTAGCTGATTAGTTGAATCGGGCGTGTCGGAACTAGGAAAACGATCAAATGTGCAGGACCGGGGTTGGGAACGTGTTGAATAGATAAAGCATCCTGCCATGGTAAGGTGTGTACATTATTAATAAGTTATAAACTTTTTTTTTTTTTTTTTTTACCCGGGTTAGACGCGACTCGAGATGCAGAAGGCTCTGGACGAGGACAGAAGTGTTTATGAGTATGACAGCGTGTACGATGACATCCAGAAGCAAAGACTTGAGAGCAATAAGAAGCTGCTGGGAGGCACTGACAGAAAGGTGTGTTTTATTCATATTTCATTTATATTATATTAATATATGTCACATTAGTAAGTTCTGAACCAAACACCGCAAAACATTTCTCCTTTTAGCCCAAGTACATAAACCAGCTAATGCGTGCTGTAGAAGAAAGGAAGAAGGAGCAAGAGCGGCGTGATGACAGAAAGATCCAGAAGGAGAGAGAGGCTGAGGGGGAAAAGTTTGCTGATAAAGAAGCGTATGTAACCTCGGCCTACCGGCAGAAGCTCAAAGAGCGCGAGGAAGAGCTTGAGAGAGAGAAGAGAGCAGCAGAGATAGAGGGTAAGATTTTATCACACCGGATCATTCAGATTGTTCAAGAGCTCTGCGCAGTGTTTTAATAAAATTACCGACCTGAATGTACTGTTTATTATTATTATTATTATTGCGCTTGTTTGGTTTTGGATGCGCCTCTTGTCAGACAGAAAATGGGCCACCTGAGATCCTTTGTGAACAAGGGTGGGAATCATTCAAATGTCGACCCTGCCTAATCTTGAAAAAAAAAAAAGGATTTTTATTACATGAATTAGTTCAAGGGGGGTATTTGGTAAATTGTTGCCGTATGGCAACAAAGTATCATATAGGCAAAAATATAGTGGAAAGTATCATATAGTCAAAAATAACATAGCATTTTCCAGACTATAAGTTCCAAAGTTTTTAAGTAAGCATGTAAAAGTTATATCTTCTAGAAAGGTATTACATTTGTGAACGTGGATGGAATTACTCGCTCAAAATACATACAAAAATTAGCTCCAAACATGATTTGGGTGAAGTATCTTTTTTTCTCTTGAATTCTTAATTTTATCTCTTGAAACGTAAAATTTAGAAAATAAGGTGCAATTGCAAAATGTCTGAAGTTACAACAGTTTTTCTTACTTTGAATGTGGAAAAAAATGTAAATATACTCTTAGGGAAGCCCCGTGTCTTTTTGCTATGTAGTACGGAAGCCCTAAGCGGCCATGCGTTATTATTTTTCTCCTTTCTTGTTTCCTCGTGATCTCGACTTAATTTTCCTGTGCACTCGACATCCATCGTCCTGAAGTCGACGGGCCTTTTGAACGGGTTTCTGGTTAAATACCTGAAATAAGGTCTGTGTTTAACACAATCTCAAGACATATTCACGTCTTATACTACGACGTAAAAATACATCAGTAATAAACCACTCGTGATTTTGTTAAGCTTTTACGTGTCTTGAAAAGACGGTTGCTGACTAGTGGCTAAATGAGACTACAGAGGTTTTGTCGGGGACGTTAAACGTCGTCACGCCGAACAGGAAAACTACTACAGCCTCGTCGTGTTTATACTCGCGCTCTTGCAAACGATTCCAACTCAAACTTCCCAACTTATAGATTTATCCATTTATAGTATTTTCTAATTGTAGTGTTTTTTTTTTTTAAATAAAGGTTGAAAGAGTTGTCGGAAGCGTAGAGGTGGTGACGTTGAAGTCATGCGACCGTGGTGTAGTTCGTTTATAGCCTGACATTAGCTTTTTACTTCCGGCGATTGTATTTAGGCTTCAAAATTCATAAAAGTCGTGTTCATTTTTGAAGATCATCTTGATGAATAAAACGTGTAAGAGTCATAAACTTTTGTTGGTCACAGCGCTTATTTTCTGCAATAATCCAAAAGCCAGTGGAAAAATCGTCGAGGGAACCAGGGTGATGCTAATTTCCGGCTTGGCCTACAAAAATACATCATCCCTGCAAGATTGATGACTTCCACATTAGTGTCCGACACTTGAGAAGGGGACACCCCTCTCTCTTAATGCGGAGATAAAGTCCATCTCTACGGCGGGCAATTATTAAATTTATGATGGGGAAGATGCCAACGTGCATGTAACACCGGTACTGTTCACAAGGCGTGAGATTTTCTCCGGGTAAAATGACATCATGAGAAAACCACGAGCTTGTGGTTATGTCAAGGACACGAAAAAATTAAGTCGTGATCATGAGAAAACAACAAGGGAAAAAAATTAATAATGCATGGCCGCTTAGGGCTTCCGTAACGTAGGCCTGTAATTCAGTCTGTAAACGCACAGTTCCATTATCGCATGTTGTTGCCATATGGCAACAATTACATTTAACAGAATACTCAAAACATATAAACTTTAATGACAACTTTAAATGACAAAAAAAGTAAATGTTCTCAGATAGTGTTTACATTTTTTCCTTTAAGTAGTTTTGCCTAAATATTGAAAAACTTATAACATTTTGAAATCCCTCCGATGATGACCTTAACCATGCCATGTGACTGCAGCAAAGGTCATGTGACAGGCATCTTTTTGCTAAGTCAAAGTTAAAGCCCCCTTTTTCCATTTAATAGGAAAATAGTAGTTTTTTATTATCGCCAATAATTTTCTTTTTTTTTTAATGAATTGTTGCCATATGGCAACACCATGCAGTAAAGCGTTATTTTTTTTGATGAGCGATGCACGAAAGAAGGACTGATTTGGTGGAAACTCTTTTTTTTTTTTGTTTTTTAAATCCCCAGCTGCCTTGGATGTGAAGAAGCAGAATGACCTGAGTGGATTTTACAGACACCTTCTGAATCAAACAGTAGGAGAAGAGCCTCTTCCTGATCGTAGCGCTGACAGGTAAGAATGTAGTTAAGAGCCTTTAAGCACCACCATCGTGGCTGCTTTAATCGTAGATGCAGGAAACGTAGATGCCGCATTAGCCGCTGTCGCTAAGTACTTTGACACGTCTACGCCCTTAGCACGTTAGGAGAAGCGAGATTCATTTGTAAGTCTGTGCAGGTCTGATGGAGAGATTCAGGTCTACCCTGATAAAACTGGCTGGAGCTCGCGACAACTGTTTTGCACAAAATTTGCATTGGTGGAGGCACTCGCCGGCCACTTTAATAGGAACAGTTGCTGATATATCCAGTCAGCTAATCATATGGTAGCAGTGCAATGCATGAAATTATGCACTTACAGACTACACAACTACACAACCTGCATAGCTCCTTTAGTGACTCATGATTCAGTATTAATCACCACTGAAACCAGTATTTGCACAATTTTACACATGATGTATGTAAAATGTAAAATGTAAAATGATATACATGATGTGCCGGATGTGATGATTGCCATGTTGTGGATGTGTTTCTTGCCAGTCATTCCTCTAACAACCTTCTGAAACCTGTTACAGGCGAGAGAAATCAAAGTCCCCTGTTAAAAACTCGCCGCCCCGAGCAAACGACAGTGAGGCAGAATCTAATGAGGAACAGAGCTCTTCTAAAGCAGAGTTCAGCAAAACCAGCACCAACAGCAGCCACTCCAAACGGCAATACCGGCAGCGGTCTCCCTCCTCCGGCAGCGAAGACGAAAGAAAGAAGGAGAAGAAACGAGAGAAAGAGAAGCGCGGTCACAGAGAGAGAGAAAGAGCCCGGTCGAGGGATAGAGAAAGAGAAGACAAGTACGGCCACCAGAAAGAGGACTGGGACGTCCACCGGAAAGAAAACCGCGACCACACCAGGGAGAAGGATCGACACCGGGAGAGGGACGGAGACAGAGGGCGAGAAAGAAGGGATAGAGACAAAGACAGAGAAACGGAAGAGAGACACGGCAAGAGGAACAGAGCGGACGGTGAGCAGGACCGACAGAGAGATAAAGAATACCACAAAACCGATGACAGAAAGGAACGAGAGAAGAAGGCGCAAGACGACGGGAAAGGGAAAGAGAAGGACACACAGGCTGAGCCGGTTCAGCAGGACAAGGACACACAGGCTGAAAACGGTGCTCAAGCCAAAGCAGCTCAAGACCCCAGCAAATTTGCGAAACGCAGCTGTGACCAGACCGTGAGCTCGGCCAGAGAGAGATATCTGGCCCGACAGATGGCTCGCTCGGCTGCGAAGAGCTACGTCGAAAAGGAAGATGAATAACGGGTGTGCACTAAGCACACTAAGTGCACAAGTGAACACTACTGCACTAAGGACTTCACAAGTCAGTAGAAGGCATGAACATATCAAAACACAATTACTAAGAAAACGTTCTGTACGTCCCAATTATAGTAAATCAGCCAAGACATTTGTCTTCGCATTTGTTTTGTTTTGTTTAGGGCTAATATACGGTCCCCTCCGAAACTATTGGAACGGCAAGGCCAATTCATTTGTTTGGTATTTACATCTAGATGTGTTAAACAACATAAAACATAGAACCTTTTGTATCAGATCACCCAATTTTTAGGCGAGCAAACGTATCGGAACAGATAAGTAAATAACACTTAATATTTGTTTGCGTATCCCTCGCATGCGATCAAGCCTGCGACTCATTGACATCACCAAATTGTTGGTTTCTTCTTTTGTGTTGCTTTTCCAGGCTTTTACCACAGCCTCTTTCATTTGTTGTTCGTTTCAGTGGGGGGGGGGGGTTCCTCTCTTCAGTCTCCTCTTCAGGAGGTGAAATGCTGCTCGATTGGGTTAAGGTCTAGTGATTGACTTGGCCAGTCTAAAACCTTCCACTCTTTCCCCCTTGATAAAGTCCTTTAGTGAGTTGGCAGTGTGTTTGGATCATTGTCTTGCTGCATGATAAAGTTCCTCCTGAATAATTTGGATGCATTTCTCTGTAAATTGGAAGACAGAATGTTCCTGTAAACTTCTGAATTCATTCTGCTGCTACCATCATGAGTTGCATCATCAATAAAGATTAGTGAGCCCTATCCAGAAGCAGCCATGCAAGTCCAAGCCATGACACTACCTCCACCATGCTTGATTGATGAGCTTCTATGTTTTGGATCATGAGCAGATCCTTTCTTTCTCCACACATTGGCCTTTCCATCACTTTGGTAGAGGTTAATCTTGGGTCCGGAACTTTTGTCGCTCATCTAGGTCTTTATTTGCGAGTTCCAATCTGGCTTTCTGATTTTTACTGCTGTTGAGTGCATCTGGTGGTATGGTCTCTATATTTCTGCTCTCGAAGTCTTCTTCAAACAGTGGACTGTGATACGTTTACATTTACAGCATTTTGGCAATTGCCCTTATCCAGAGCAACTTACATTTATCTCATTTATACATCTGAGCAGCTGAGGGTTAAGGGCCTTGCTCAAGGGCCCAACAGTGGCAGCTTGGCGGTGCTGGGGTTTGAACTCACGACCTTCTGATCAGTAGCCCAACGTCTTAACCACTGATACCTTCACCCCTACCCTGTGGAGGTTGCCGGTGATGTCACTAACTGTTGTTTTTGGGTTTTTCTTCATAGCTCTTTCAATGTTTCTGTCATCAACTGCTGACCTGCTCCGTGTCTGGTTGTTAGTACACCAGTGGTTTCTTTTTATTTTTGAGGACATTCCAAATTGTTGTATCGGCTATGCCCTATGCTTGTGCGATGGCGCCGAACGATTTTCACTCTTTTTCAGCCTCAAAATGGCTCGCTTTTCTCCCATAGGCAGCTCTCTGGTCTTCATGTTAGTTTATCCTTTTTAACAACAAATGCAGTCTTCACAGATGAAACCTAGGGCTCAAACCAAGAGTAGACATTCAGAGCTATTAATTCTTTAAACAATCATTTTAACAGGACACACCTGGGCAGTGTGAAACAGTCACGTGTTCCAATATTTTTGATTACTTGAATTTGGTGGGTTCAAGCTAAAACTGCCACGTTCTAAGTTGTTCGACACGTCCAGATTTAAATATGAGGAAATAAAAGCTGAAATTCTGACGTCTCGTATTCATCTTCTGATCTCGAACCCGAACGTCTTCAATTTATAGCGAAAACAATTGAATCGGCCTTGCTGTTCCAACACTTTCAGAGGGGACTGTGTTTTTGTAAAATAGTGAAGACCGATTACAAATTCAAGTTTGAAGTGAAGTTATAGTATATGAGCAGTTAGTTCTTGTGTGATTTCTGAGCTCACCTCTCGTCATGGCAGAACTGATCCAAGTTAGAAGGAACGGAATCTAGCTTTCTGTATTGTTCATTTTCCCGTTGAAGTGTACACTTTTATAAGTTAAAATAAATAATCCTGCATCCCTAAATGCTTGTTATTCGTCTCTGGAGCAAGAACGTCAGTCTAAATCATCGGCACCGGTGAAGGACACTTTGGGGCCGACGTTTACAGAAAGCATTTGCATCGTATTTCCAGCCCATCCAGTGTCACTTGCTGCATTTGGTCAAAGTGACTCGAGTGTCTCTTGTTGTACAATAATTATCTGGGTGTTCGTCAGTTACAATAAACTATATTTTGGTATGGAGAACGTACACTTAATATATTTTGTCAAAAAATGTCTGAGAAAAGCAAGGACCCCTAGTTCACTTACCACTAAATTTAAAGTATCTTTAATATAAAGCACGGTATTCCCCACACGTCCAATCACATTGTAGCCTCCAATATATTTTCTAAACATAAAATTCCACTTAATGCAAAGAACAAACAAGATCAACTTTTTTTATTCAGATTTTATTCAGCAAAAATAAAAAAAAAAAAGTTTTGATCACTGCATAATCAGACACTCGTGCAAGTAGTCTTGGACGGTCTCGATTTCTGCATTGGTTGTGGAGGTCAAGTTTTGCATCATCTCCATCTCTGCCACATTAGATCCATTATCTCCTGTGGATAGAAGGGGGTGGGAAATAAGTCAAATACTAAAATGATTTTAATTAAAGCCCAAGTAGTTTCACGTTTCCACGAGTTTGAATGTTTACCAGTGGACGGCGAGAGTCATGAACCTCAGTATTTAGGGACATCAGCTCCCTAAATACTTCGATATGGTGCTCAGGTTGTCCTTTTAATCCTATAAGAGACAAAAAAAAAAAGTGAGTGTTAGAGAGTGATCTCACATCATGAGGATCCAATTTAGAGCATTTTAAAAATCAATTCAGCGGGATGTTAGTGTTCAGAAAACCGATGATCACCACTGAACATTCTGCCGGTAATTCCAGCTCTTTCAGTTTAGGTTTTCATCATGACACCAGCTGAACGATTCAAACACACAGGAAGATCACTCGTCTTGCTGATACCTTAAGTTCAGCAATGGATTGAAGCACCAGGATGTTCAACCTACGGGACAAGGGACAAACAAAAGCTCGTAAGAACAGAGACAAATGTATGGATCCACGTGGTACTTTATTGTTTCAGGTCTCTCAGATTAATAGTGAATAAAATCGTCAGTTATCGCATAAGACGGCACTTCCTACTCAAGGTTTTCGTCACAGAGACGCTTAAGTTACTCAAAAGGGATTAAATCACGAAAAAAAACTCACCTTGGGCTCCATGATGTAAAGCATGAAGATCCTTAGTCATAAAGGACTTCTTGCTAGCTAGGCATCATGACTGATCATGCAGGACGGCTAGCGCCATTACCACCAGGTCATGTTCATTCCTAACAAAAACAGAGCCAAGTTAAACACACAAAACAGCAACACACTTCAGCTATCATCATTCAAGCGCCGCCATTTTGTCTAACATTATGTATATTATGTATGTGTAGAGAAAATATTAGCAGCTTACCTCAGCTTTGCAGCCTCTGGAGCCACGTGGTTGATCAACAAATCCTCCATAAAAGACAAACTAATTCAGCTTGGACTTCCGGGAAAAAGCCCAAAGACGAATAAGAAAGTGTTCATTACGATTTTTTTTTTGTTGTACTTATTGTTGTTGCAATAAAGCAACCAGCCATCGGGCTCGCTAAAACTTCTAATCATGTCTAAGCACCGCTCCTATCCCTACTCAGCAACAGAAAGACCGAAGCTGTGCCGCGCGCTGAAATATATTAGAGGATAATGATGACGTTGTACTCATTTTTTGGCTACGTCATACACACGCCTGCTGTCTACGTCTTTGCAACGCTACTTACCAACTAGCATGAAAGCTAAGGAAGTAACATTCAAACTTTTTCATCAAATCTACCCAACTATATATATATATATATATATATATATATATATATATATATATATATATATATATATATATATATATATATATATATATATATATATATAATATTTTAAAAAGGCGTCATCAATTCTACCTTTTGTAATAAATACCCAGAAACTGTTGAAACTTATTTTTGCTACTGTAGTTGTTTATCCTCCTAAAAATTTCTAAAAATTTATATGTACACACATGCATACAGAATAAATCTTATAGTAATATAGTCTAAATTTGTAGGTAAGATGCCATGTTTTAATACTTTTAAAAGGGAAATGACGTTGGTTCAAGTGAACCCTCGTAAAATAAATAAATAAATAAGTAAATAAATAAATTTGTACTTTAAAGACCTGTAATGTATTTGACATTTTTGTATGAAATTGGTTACCCCAGCATAAACATACATCAGCTTGTTTGTACTTGATGAGATTCATTTAAATAAAATAAAATAAAACCTAAAGTATTTTGCATACCACATACACACACACACACACACACACACACACACTTTTTTAATACGCATTCCTCCCACACAAAAAAAAAAAAAATTAAAAATGCACTAATAAACAATATAACAAATACAAAGGAAAATATCTTGAATAAGGGCAAATGCATTTAATATGACTTATTATGGGATCATTATAAACCAAACATAAGATTATTCATCCTGTTTTTAGATTCTTTTAGATTTTTTTATTCTATGGGCAGATCATTTTCAAGTCAAGTCAAGTGGGTTTTCATTGTCGTTCCTCTATATAGCTTGTATATATTGGAATGAAACGTTGTTTCTCCAGAACCGTGGTGCAACACAGAACAAGACTCGAGACTACAGGTGCATCACAAAAAATTTGAATATCGTGGAAAAGTTCTTTTTTTCCCCCGTAATGTTGTAATCCCAGAGAATTCGATGGAAATATCGCACAACATCCCAGCCAGTCCAACTATAACACGCCGATCCCTAAGATCTGCAAAGAACTAATGTTATATATATATATACACACACACACACACACACACACACACATATATATATATATACACATATACAGGTGCATCTCAATAAATTAGAATGTCGTGGAAAAGTTCATTTATTTCAGTAATTCAACTCAAATTGTGAAACTCGTGTATTAAATAAATTCAATGCACACAGACTGAAGTAGTTTAAGTCTTTGGTTCTTTTAATTGTGATGATTTTGGCTCACATTTAACAAAAACCCACCAATTCACTATCTCAACAAATTAGAATACTTCATAAGACCAATTAAAAAAAAACATTTTTAGTGAATTGTTGGCCTTCTGGAAAGTATGTTCATTTACTGTACATGTACTCAATACTTGGTAGGGGCTCCTTTTGCTTTAATTGCTGCCTCAATTCGGCGTGGCATGGAGGTGATCAGTTTGTGGCACTGCTGAGGTGGTATGGAAGCCCAGGTTTCTTTGACAGTGGCCTTCAGCTCATCTGCATTTTTTGGTCTCTTGTTTCTCATTTTCCTCTTGACAATATCCCATAGATTCTCTATGGGGTTCAGGTGTGGTGAGTTTGCTGGCCAGTCAAGCACACCAACACCATGGTCATTTAACCAACTTTTGGTGCTTTTGGTAGTGTGGGCAGGTGCCAAATCCTGCTGGAAAATGAAATCAGCATCTTCAAAATGCTGGTCAGCAGAAGGAAGCATGAAGTGCTCCAAAATTTCTTGGTAAACGGATGCAGTGACTTTGGTTTTCAAAAAACACAATGGACCAACACCAGCAGATGACATTGCACCCCAGATCATCACAGACTGTGGAAACTGAACACTGGACTTCAAGCAACTTGGGCTATGAGCTTCTCCACCCTTCCTCCAGACTCTAGGACCTTGGTTTCCAAATGAAATACAAAACTTGCTCTCATCTGAAAAGAGGACTTTGGACCACTGGTCAACAGTCCAGTTCTTCTTCTCATTAGCCCAGGTAAGACGCCTCTGACGTTGTCTGTGGTTCAGGAGTGGCTTAACAAGAGGAATATGACAACTGTAGCCAAATTCCTTGACATGTCTGTGTGTGGTGGCTCTTAATGCCTTGACCCCAGCCTCAGTCCATTCCTTGTGAAGTTCACTCAGATTCTTGAATCGATTTTTCTTGACAATCCTCATAAGGCTGCGGTTCTCTCGGTTGGTTGTGCATCTTTTTCTTCCACACTTTTTCCTTCCACTCAACTTTCTGTTAACATGCTTGGATACAGCACTCTGTGAACAGCCAGCTTCTTTGGCAATGAATGTTTGTGGCTTACCTAGTGAACCAAACTGAGAGACCATTTTGAAGGCTCAGGAAACCTTTGCAGGTGTTTTGAGTTGATTAGCTGATTGGCATGTCACCATATTATAATTTGTTGAGATAGTGAATTGGTGGGTTTTTGTTAAATGTGAGCCAAAATCATCACAATTAAAAGAACCAAAGACTTAAACTACTTCAGTCTGTGGCATTGAATTTATTTAATACACGGGTTTCACAATTTGAGTTGAATTACTGAAATAAACAAACTTTTCCACGACATTCTAATTTATTGAGATGCACCTGTATGCATATTTTACCCCTTGAGGAAAGTACCGTAAAGAAAGACACTCTTCAGATCAATCCAGCGAAAAGACCGAGAAAAGACGAGAAAAAGAGAAAAGGAAGAAACCAAGACACACATCTGGAACGATTAAGAATCCAAGAGAGCTCTTCTATGGACCCATTAGATCTACATGGAACCAATGAGCTACAATTCTGGTTATATAAACTAAATCGTCGGTATTATAGAACGAGTGAAATGCTTTATCATGCTGAAAGACAAGCTGTAATGTTAGAAGAAGAATTGTTAAGCTATACTGTACGAAAGGAATGCATTGCCAGAGAATTGGGAATAAGGAGAGTGGCTTGGGATACATGGTTAAAAAAGAAAGAGCCACCCGATGAGAATACATATGACATGTTATGTGAATTCAGAAGTATGGCCATAAATGGAGAAGCCACAAAAGAGCAGAGTGACACTTCCTCCCCGTGCTGTAGAGAGAACTGACTGTTAAAAGGTCACTCATCCAAACTGTGCTTCAGGATACCCTATATAGACCCTGTATGGAAGTCAAGATTTCAGTGAACATTTCGAGTGCTTTTCATTTTCTGTCTCTATCTCTCATCTTATTTTAATCATTTCGTGAAAGTTCTTCCTGAATGTCTCCCAGGATATGGGAATATGATTCCCTGAACCTTTCAAGTGCTTTTAACCTTCTAACTTTATTTCTTAAACAGAAACTTTAATCTGACTGTGTGCAATTGTTTTCTGCCTATTTTTAATATTATTTTCATTACCATATAGACGTTTTGGCTGAATTTGGCTGAATCCTTTAAACTTCTCTGATATTCTCTGTACTTTCTAATCTAAAAATAAACCGAAGCCAGAAGTACTCTGGTGATTCGAGAAAAGGCAAAAGAGTTTGTCAAGACTCAGTCATTGAAGAAGAAGTTTAAGTTTTCTATAAATATAGGATTTATTATTTTCTTCTTCAATACCACATCGTTCCTCTTCCCTGACCTACGAGGAGGTAAAGAAGGCATCGTCTTTGGGGGACCGCTTCTTGTGAGGAATAATCGTCTCAGAGCCCTTCGGCTCGACTCCACAACCTGAGTAAGTAGAAAAGGAGTTGATACAGTCTCTGTATATCTGATTGAGTTAGTAACACGCTAGAAGTACGTAACCTTCCGGCCTAGCATCGCTATCTGATAATAGCAGGGACAACTATTTTTCATTAAGGGAAATAGGCCTGTCTACTTCAGCAATTTAATTCAAAAAGAGGAACTTTCATATATTCTAGATTCATTACACTTAAAGTGAAATATTTCAAGCCTTTCTTGTTTTTATCTTGATGATTACGGCTTATAGCTCATGGAAATCAAAAATCCAGTATCTCAAAATATTAGAATAAACGATTTATAATACAGAAATGTCGACTTTCTGAAAAGTATGTTAATTTATGCACTCAATACTCGGTCGGGGCTCCTTTTGCATGAATTACTGCATCAGTGTGGCGTGGCATGGAGGCGATCAGCCTGTGGCACTGCTGAGGTGTTATGGAAGCCCAGGTTGCTTTGATAGCGGCCTTCAGCTCGCCTGTATCGTCGGGTCTGATGTCTCTCATCTTCCTCTTGACAAAATTCAGGTCAGGCGAGTCGGCTGGCCAATCGAGCACAGTAATACCATGGTCAGCAAACCAGTTACTAGAAGTTTTGGCACTGTAGTTTTAAGTCCTGCTGGAAAAGGAAATCAGCATCTCCATAAAGCTTGTCAGCAGATGGAAGCATGAAGTGCTCTAAAATCTCCTGGTAGACGCTGCATCGACTCTCGACTCGAGAAAACACAGTGGACCAACACCAGCAGATGACATGGCACCCCAAATCATCACTGACTGTGGAAACTTCACACTGGACTTCAAGCAACTTGGATTCTGTGCCTCTCCTCTCTTCCTCCAGACTCTGGGACCTTGATTTCCAAATGAAATGCAAAATTTACTTTTCATCTGAAAAGAGGACTTTGGACCACTGAGCAACGGTGTTTTGAGTAAAAAGGTGTTTTGAGTTAATTAGCTGATTAAAGTCTTCGCAGGTCCACATCGCTGTATTATAAATTCTTTATGCTAATATTTTTGAGGATTTTTGAGGAACTGGATTTTTCCAGTATCTCATTTCCATGAGCTGTAAGCCATAATCATCAAGATTAAAACAAAAAAAGGCTTGAAGTATTTCACTTTGTGTGTAATGAATGTAGAATATCTGAAAGTTCTACTTTTTGAATTAAATTACGGGGGGAAAAAAATTACTTTTCCCCAATATTCCATTTTTTTTAGATGCACCTGTACATAAAGTGCAAGACACAACAGTGTGAGATGAGTGCAGGACAGTAAATACACAGAACATGGGCTGTAAACTAATTTGTAGTGTAGCGGCAATAAGTACAGCAGCAATATTTCCTTATAATAATAAAAACAATAGTGTCGTTTCCTTCTAGAAATAGTCATTTCAAAGTATCTGGACACTTGACCATCACACCCATATGTGCCCATTCCTAGATTTTGGAGCGTGGCTGTGGGGATTTGTGTTCATTCAGCCACAAGTGCATTAGTGAAGTCAGGCACTGATGTGGGGTGCAGTCGGCGTTCCAGTTCATCCCAAAGGTGTTCAGTGTGTTCAGAGTGTGCAGGACACTCGAGTTCTTCCAGTCCAACCTTGGCAAACCATGTCTTCATGCAGCTCGCTTTGTGCACAGGGGCATCGTCATGCTGGAACAGGTTTGGTGTCTTTTCCCACCAATTCCCATAGAATCTAGTTTAATTAAATTTCCATACCATGCCAAATACAGCTACGACTACTACTTTGTAATGACAACTGACAAATGTTTAATCATATCATAGCAAAAAATATTCTTTATTTTAAGGTTGTTTTACCCCTGCTAGAGATTTTGATATAAATTATGTGTTTCAAGAATTTCTTAAGAATGTTTAAATTTTTTTTTTCTTGTAGGTTTCCCATAAATCCTAGTTTCTTCTGCCAAATTGCTATTACTATGTTCTTTAGCAAATAGGTCAGCTAACATTTCAGTTTGAATTTTTTCTGTAATTAATAAGCTGTCCCTATCATTAAGGATAGGGACACTATAACTCCTTCTACTCAGTCCGTACAGGATTTCACAGAGGTTTTTTTTGTTGTTGTTGTTGCGGCCAAAAATGCTTGATTTTGCTGTGGAATTTTTTCAAAATCTGCAATGAAACTTGAGAGGTTTTTTTGTCCTTTTTTTTTTTTGTTGTGGAAAACTACTTGAATTGGCGAAACTGCAACCGCACGAAATTGTCTCTCACAGTGATTTTGTTGGTAAATGAGACCTTTTAGCTGTACTCATGTTCGTTGCACATGAATCGAAGAGGGCTTTGGCTGAATGTGCGTTGTTATGACATCACTTAAGGCTTCTTGGCCCAAGTCTCCGGAAAATCTGTGGTAATTCTGAAAAATCGCAAGCTCCTCCGAATATTGTGGAATTCGCTTTATTTTGTGTTGATTTATGCGATCGCAAAATTGCGAAATCCTGGAGGGACTGTTTCATACCTGCCATTCAATTCAGTTCCATTTTATTTGTATAGCACGTTTAACAGTAGACATCGTCACAAAGCAGCTTTACAGAGATACATAAATTTTGGGTCTAAATTTTAAATCGATAAAATTTATCCCCAATGAGCAAGCCAGTGGCGACGGTGGCAAGGAAAAACTCCCTGAGACGACATGAGGAAGAAACCTTGAGACTCAAAAGGGAACCCATCCTCATCTGGGTGACACCAGATAGTGTAATTATGAATAAATCCCTTCTATGACTGTATGATACGTGATATAAAGTGCAACTGTGTAGTCAGGAGATTCACCACAGTCTCAACATGCAGTCTATTTTGTTGAAGTCATGAACTGTCCACCGATGGAGACCCGAGCGCAAAGTCTGTTTGTGAATTGTTGTGGCTGTCCGTTCTTCTAATGCTTCACTAACTTTATCGCCAGAGAAGTGGGCCAATTCTTTTATTTCTTTTAATTATTTTATTGCTCAAGTTCTTCCACCCCATTGTTGACAAACCATGTTTTCATAGAGCTTTGTGCGCAGGGGCATTGTCATGCTGGAACAGGTTTGGGCCTCTTAGTTCCAGTGAATAGAAATGATAATGCTACAGTATTAGACAATAGTTTAAGGAAGAACCACATATGGGTGTGATGGACAGATTTCCAAAACCTGTAGAATGTTTTCACATGCTGTCATTTTTGTGCAGTGATCAAATTCGACAAAAAGTAATGATTTTAACTTTATGTAAAACTATTATATATTTAATATATACAGTGAAAGGGAATACGCATGCACATTTTCTTTTGCATGTATTAAAACGATTAAACTTTCACAGATTTTGGGACGAAAGTGTGTGAGAGATGAGCGCGCCGAGTCAGTGTGTCGAATCTGCGTCTCTGTTTTTATAACAGTGACGCATTTCGGTTGCGTTGTTTCCCTCCATGTAAGTTCTTTAGCGACATGTTCTTCAAATGCGCTACTGGAAAGCTGAGATCTTTTAGAACCATCCGAGACGAGAGGAACTCCTGAGCGACTGGACGGACACACGTTTGGATTCTGAGACAGGAGCACTTCCGGTGAGTGCTTGGACGAAAAAGTTGGTTTTAGGGTCGAAAATCGAATCGTCTCGTCTCGCGCACTACCACGTTAGCTATGCTATTTATCCAGCTAGTTAGCCGACTCGTGAATACGAGAATATTCGGCTAGTTAAAGATAACTAACTGGATTTATGGCAGATATGGTTCTATATATGTAAAGCGTCTATATATATATATAGTTAGCGTCTGAATCATGTCGGTGTAGTCATTTCTTGTTTTAAAATAAAAGTTGTACGGTAAAAAAAATTAAGGTTAGCATGCTAGGTTTAAGCTAACATCCTCGGTAGTGGTGCTCACGGTGTTTTACTAGCACATGATCCCGAAGTGATAACATAACATAACAACATAACAAAACATTAGTGTTATAATAATAATGATGATAATAATAATAATACTAATAATAATAATAATAATAATAATAATAATAATAATAACGTATCTAGCTTCACTAGCTTTAATGTGGTTAAACTACACCTTAGCCTAGCCGGAGTTAATAGGTGTTTGTCTGTTCACGCTAGTTCGTACAGGATAAATCCGGTCTTAGCTACTTCAGACTTCATTTTACTGTTCCAGATAATTACTCTGCTGTTAGTTTGTGTGTCCAACTGACTAAAACTAATGGCATCCCGATGACTTATTTAGCTAACACACACACACACACACACACACACACTACACCAGATAGTATAAAACACAGGCCTTGACCCAGCACTAGGCCTGTCTCTAGCGCCCTGAAAACTTTTGAATGCCACTTGTTGTAAGTTAGAGTACTAGTAAAGCTCAAATAAATCTTTATTTAGATTTTTTTTATGACATGTTATTATGCTAATAGTTTTTACCTCAGGTAACCTGTGCCTTTTTAGTCGTTTCCCTCCCCCCCCTCATTGCAATTGATATGACTGTAAGAGTTAAGTATCAACCGAGCTTTAACACACAATATTTACATACAGAACCACATTTAACACAAGGGAAAGAAAAAAGAAATAATACATAAAATAGGATAGAAAGAGTCCTCCTAAGTATATACTTGAATTCTATAGCCTCTGCATTTTTGGGGCCTTTTAAAAAAAAAAAAAAAAATTTTATAGGCCTGCTTGTATGGATGTTGAAAAAGTAAGGGAGAGATCCTCGTGAGAAGTAGAATAGTTTGTAGATACTTGAAGAACGAAACATTTCGAACAAACAAACAAAAAAAAAGCTGTGGTGTATTTACAAAACTGCATAGATGGATAGTTTATTGATCCCGTGAGGGGAGATTATGTCCCGAGGGAAATAAAGAAAGGGGGAGGAAAAAGCAATTAAAAACAGACGTGCAAAAATGGCAGTGAATAATACACACGCGATAGGTATGACATAAACCGTATGTACAGATGAGCTTCGCTCGTTGGAGGCCAAAGTTCAGAAAATTTCAAACTAATTAATTTTATTTAAAAAAAGAAAAAAAAATCATGATAACTTTGCGCTTCTCATTTTCTGTACCGAAAACGAAACAGGATTTACTCCTGGGGTATCTATTAAAACCCCACCTCCATATTTCTATCACACAGGTTGTGTTCGCGAAAGTAGTGAAATATTTAATTAACTTTTTTTTTTTTGTGAACAGAACCCAAAGGGTTTATTCCATTCAACTCCCCTCAGTTATGCAAATACATAAAATAGCTTTCTTTTTGTAAAAAGGGGGGGGGGGAGTCTTATTCTTCATCACCCTGGTTTGATATTTTCACAGTACGAACCTGGTCACTATCATTATTATCTAACCGTTTAAAAACACACAAGCCGAGGATGGAAATGAAAAGAAAGATGTCTTTAGAAATCTCCACATGTCTCTTTGCGCGTCTAAGCAAACACGAAGATTAAATCCTGTAATTGGTGTTCTTTCATAAAGCTATATTTGAGAGAGTCTCTCTGAGAAAATCCCTCGCTGTCAGTATTGATCACGTTGTTGTTATAAGCTGAACGAAAGAGCAGAAAAAGTGATGGGAGAAGAAAAAATCAGATAGACGGAGTGGTTTTATTCTTAAAGCCATGCTATAACTTATTTTAAAGTAAAGCAAAGACTGAATGAATTGGACAGTTTTATTCCTTTTAACTTTGTTACATTTAAAATATATATTTTTTTACAAATTAGTTCAGTATGGAGAGTATTCTCAGCATGTATTTGTGCATTTATAATGAGCCATGTCTTTTCCCACCAGCAGAACTGTAAATCTTTATCCTGTTCAGATAATATAAATGTTGAAGTACTGTTTTATTCCGCTATAAATAATAGCAGCAGCAGCAGGATTACAGATGAGCCATATATGGTGGTCGTGTCTCTGTTCTTTCCGAAGCAGACGTATCTCTCATACCCATGCTTGAAGTAAACAGCTCTAGTCATGTGACCAGTGACATCACAGGAAGAACTCGATGCGTCGCGATTCTTTCTCTAACGATTCTGAATCGATTCTCAAAAATTCTGAATCGATTCTGCGTCCAATTCAAATCATAACTGTGCGACGGTCACTTATAAGGATTACGGTACTTATGGGGGAGCACTCAAAGTGCTTTAGTGAGCTGCGCTCTCAAATTGTCTCACGAATTAGCCCATGTATGAAAAATTGTACACGGACTGCATGTTTTTCAGTTTCCGCTCTAATCGATTTGTGTTCGTTTGTGTCCGAGGCAGACTTATGCAGTGTCTATAGCAGCGCAAGATGTTCAACAAGTCGTTCGGTACTCCCTTCGGGGGAGGAACAGGAGGATTTGGGGCTTCATCTACGTTTGGGCAACAGAGTAAGTATTCAGGATGTCGCTTATGCTTAACTTTTTGATCAGTCTTATTATTATTATTATTTTTTTTTTAAAGTGTTATGTCGTCTGGTCAGACTGTCTTCTATATCTGTATACAAATAAATTTGTCTGTGCGGGTTAAAAGAGCGATTTATTTATACTTGCATGCTTATCTTTCCAGTTCCAAGTACCGAGCAGTTTTTAAATGTTTTACGTTGTTTATGTTTACTACTACTATGTTTAATACCACGGATGGCATCGTCAGGAGATCACAGGTTTGATTCTCGGCGATGTCACGGCCGTCCGTGGAAGCCAAGGGAGCAAAATTGGCCGTGCTCTCTCGGTGTGAGCGATGGCATACTCTCTGTCCTCCGTCAATCGCTGCACCACTAGCCAATCGTGAACATCTGTGAGCTCAAGTATGCGGAAGAAGGCGGATAGCGCTTTTGTCCGAGCAGATGGGGATTGGCAAGTGACCAAATTGCGGAGAAAAAAAAAAAAAAGGATGTTTGTTTTCAAAACCTAACAACCCTACTGGAAAAAAAAAAACAATAGAAACTGTAATAGAATTTGTTAATGGTTTTAATAGTTATAATGGGAATTGTGATGGAAACTCTAATGGTCCCTTTGGGTAACTCTCTACTCTACTGGTAATTTGTTTGTCTGGTGCATACCATTAAGGACCGGTAATGGTTTTAATGGTTAGTTGATGGTTTGGAATGGTATTTGTAGTGGAAACCATTAGAATTTCTGTGATGCTTTCTATTTTTCATTATTTTAAAAAAAAATTTTAAATAATTTTTGCTCAAAAACTGCTTCCATTTTCCAGACACAGGGTTTGGAACTACAGGTGGTTTTGGTGCTTCTGCTTTTGGAACCACAAACAACACCGGTGGTCTCTTTGGGGCAACACAGAACAAACCCGGTATGCTAACTTGTGTATATATTCATATATGTAAATGCTACTGTCTTCTTCACGTGTTGAATTTTTGAGCAGTGATTTTGAACATGGTTCGTGGAATACGTTTTTGGTATCATGGTCTCACTTTCCAAATGTTAGACCTGTGTGGTGCTTCTTGAATAAAAGGTTTCACTGTGTTTCTAAACCTGCCTTTAAAGGTGTCAGGCCGTATTCAGCAAATCCACAGTGATCCAAAGCTAGACGAAAGCTATTCTTTGTTCTGGTATGCAAATCGGCGACAGTGTGATCGGGTGGATAGCTGGTAGTCGACTCTCATTGGGTACATGAGTCAAATGAATTTGACTCCGAGTCAAACAGGTGGCGAATGAATCAAATGAGCTTCTGATGGTTCATTCTGTAGTCTTGAGTTCCAGGAGCTGAAAGAGATCATGAGCAGAACCTCTTGTGCGGATGATCTGATGTTATCCGATGTGATCTCTTGCTTTACCCAGGTGGGCTCTTTGGCGCCAGCACATTCAGTCAGCCCGTCACGTCGTCTACGAGCAGTGGTTTTGGGTTCGGTGCTACGAGCGGTGGTACCTCGAACAGCCTCTTTGGAAGTACTAATACAGGAGGTGGAGGCCTTTTCTCTCAGCAAGGCAATGCATTCAGTGCCAATAAACCTGCATCTTTTGGTAGTAAGTTCAGTTTAATTTGCTCGGTAAGGAGTTAAACAAACAGAACAATGTGACTTAATTGGAATGTATTTTTACGTTTGTCAAATCTGTTTTGCAGCTTTTGGCACAAGTACCAGCAGTGGAGGGTTGTTTGGGACGACCAACACCACCTCCAATCCGTTCGGAGGAACCTCATCTCTGTTTGGATCCTCAGGCTTTACTGCTACCCAGCCTGGCACAACCGTCAAATTTAATGTAGGTTTAATCACGATCATTCTTCTGTATATTATTATTATTTATTTATTTATTTTAATTTAGTAAGAAACATAGCCGTTTTTCATTTTTATCCATCTCTGTATTTCCTTCAGCCACCAACAGGAAGTGACACAATGGTAAAGAGCGGCGTGACAACCAGCATCAATACCAAGCACCAGTGCATCACAGCCATGAAGGAGTATGAAAACAAATCTCTAGAGGTCAGAAGCAGTGGGTTTATTCTATCTAGTATCCAGAGTGATAACTGATTGGTTTGATATGTTTAACGAGTTTAATAATTGCGTGTCTGCTTTTTAATTTATTTTTTAATTTTTTTTTTATAGGAGCTAAGGTTAGAGGATTACCAGGCAGGGAGGAAGGGACCCTCCAACCCAATGGCAGCCAATGCAGGCGGCCTGTTCGGGGCTGCAGCCACCCCGACTCCCAGCACCGCTACCGGCCTCTTCGGCTCCTCGGGTACCGGCTTCAGCTTCAACCAGACCAAGCCCTCCTTCAGCGCTGGTATGTATACACGTGCAAGTTTCGGTGTGTGTGTGTATGTATGTGTGTGTGTATATATATTTATTTTTTTGCATATACAGTACTGTGCAAAAGTTTTAGGCACATGCAAAAAAAAAAAATGCCGTAGAGCAAAGATGCCTTCAAAATAATGAAATTAAATGTTTCTACATAAAGGAAAAAAAAAAAAAACATAGCGTAACGAGCAGTAAACAGTAGTAACTGAAACCAAGTCAATATTTGGTGTGACAAAAATAAAAATAGTATCTGGTACAATTAGTGCAGTTTTATAAGGAAATGAGCTGGTAAGTTTTATTGAGCATCTCGCAGAACCAGACACAGTTCTTCTGGACACTTTGACTTTCGCACTCGCTTCTTATTTTTTTGCAGCGAAACCCAGCAGCCTTCATTGTGTTTTTCGTCTGAAAAGTGTCTCTTACGTAATACGCTGCTTTCTTTAATGACATACAAACATTTTTCTGTAACATTTAATTTTGCGATAGAAGACTAATGTTTGGGAATCTAAAATGTTTTTTGTACTGACTTGATAATGTAGAAGTCATAAAATAAAAAAAACCTATAACAAAGTTTGTACTTAAAAAAAAATAGTATGCCTAAAACTTTTGCACAGGTGTGTGTGTGTGTGTGTGTGTAATTAAATATTACAGCTATTATCATATAAGGTCTGTTAAGTAATGTTTGTGGATGTCTTTAATGATTATATACGATTCACAAAAGGGAAACACTATCTCCGTATCATGTGTAGAGGTCGACAGATGGTGGATTTTACCGATGCGATAACCAAGTTGGGCGGTACCTGCCAATAACTGATTAATCATCCGATAACTTTAAAAAAAAAAAATTTATACTGAATGAAAACATAACACTCAAAGTAAAATGTTGCTGAACTTTACAAAAAAAAATATTTTAAATGAATATTTATTACAAAAATAGAGTACTGACTGTACCATGAAAAGTGAAATAAATATAATTAATGTATTAATTAATAAATAAAAGGCCATCTGGACTAAAAAAAATAACACTCTTAATAATAATAATAATAATAATAATAATAATAATAGTGAATAAAAATAGACATCCAGACAAAAATAAATAAATAAATTTGTCATTGATAGTTCTTATTTTGCCTCTAGAGGCTGTTCTCATACTGTATGTGTGTGTGTGTGTGTGTAAATGACAGCGGACCCTTCTCAGCCGCAAACGTAAACGAAACCGGGGAAAAACTATTGGTGTGGATTTTTGCCGATAACTGATAGTTCCTGCAAAACCGATCAAACGGTCGACCTCTCATCATGGGTGTGTGTAGGAACTCGATAATTTTACTAGAATATCTGGAAATATTTCTTTGACAAGTCCTTTTAAATGTTGTTCTAGGTGCAAGTGGCTTTGGGGCGACCCCAGGTGGTTTATTTGGCCAGCCATCGCAGGCTAATAGTCTCTTCAAGCCCTTCGGTCAGACCACCACCACCCAAAACACAGGCTTCTCTTTCGGTGGCACCAACACCATGGGCCCGGCCAATACCAGCAGCATGGTTAGTACACTCAAAGCTAGCAGATTCATAGATGATAGCTCTGACATTTGATATTTGTAGTTGTCTTATAATCTGTGGACTGTTCCGTAATTTTCTGTGATCAGGGTCTGTTCGGGAACACGGCTCCCTCGCAGTCTGGGGGCCTGTTTGGAAACACGGCCAACACCAGCACAGCCACTGGCTTCGGCACGGGCACTGGACTCTTTGGGCAGCCCAACGCCGGCTTTGGGAATGTGGGTACTCAGGTGACTGGTGGAAAATCTCAGACTTTTTATTTTTTTATTTTTTTATTTTTTTATTTGGAATCAGGTTAATTGTATGTCATTATTAATCTTCATTTGTTATTCTTACAGAATCTGTTTGGTAACAAGCCTGCTGGTTTTGGCACCACCACCACCAGCGCTCCCTCCTTTGGCACAGGCACTGGCCTGTTTGGCAACAAACCCACACTCACTTTGGGGGCGAACACGAACACCTCCACCTTTGGTGAGTGCGAGAGTTTATTTGTAGTCCGTTTGTAATGTTTGAGTTATAACGGCTAAACTTTTAAATACGTCTCTTAGGGTTCGGAGCCAATCCTACTGGAGGCAGTCTGTTTGGAAACAAACCTGCCACTGGTACACTAGGAGCAGGACTCGGAACAGGTTTTGGAGCAGGTATGAGCTACGTCATTTAGGAGATGAGTTGTCCATAAGTAATGTTTTAGGCTCTTGTGGAAATGTGTCTTCTTGGCTTTGTATTGAGAGTAGCTTCTCACCCCATCCTTTTCAGGTGTAGGTACAGGGCAGACGTCTCTGTTTGGAAATAACCAGAACAAGATCGGCTCCACTCTGGGGACAGTGGGGACGTTTGGCGGTGCGAACTTCAACACAGGAACCAGCACGCTGAACTTTGGAGCGCCGCAGCAACCTGTCGGTGAGTGTTAATTTTTGCTAAGAACCTAGATATTAAAAAGAAAATGTTGCTTGGATGTGACTAGGCTAGCGTAAAGTTTGTAGATGCATTAGGATGGAGCGTTTTAGATTAGAAGATTGCTACACCTTGATGTTTGCTCTATCAGCCCTGACAGATCCCAACGCTGCAGCCCAGCAAGCAGTGCTACAGCAGCAGCTCAATGCTCTTAACTACTCACCTTTTGGAGATTCGCCCCTTTTTAGAAATCCACTCTCTGACCCCAAGAAGAAAGAGGAGGTAGGTGATCTTATGGAAGGCTCTTCTGCTATTTTTACCACTTTTTTTTTTCTTTTTTCTTGGTTAGTTATTGAGGCTTTGATTAAGAAGGTAATGTCCTGGACTACTGGATATCCATAAGAATATAGTTTTGAAGAGCAGATTTTAAAGGCTGATCTTCAGATTTGTGAAAAGATTTTTTTTTTTTTTTTTTAAATATTGGATTCCTGGATATTTTCACTTTAATTAGCGCCTGAAGCCTACAAATCCGGCTGCCCAGAAAGCCCTGACGACCCCTACGCACTACAAGCTCACCCCTCGTCCTGCCACGCGTGTACGTCCCAAAGCCCTCACCTCATCAGGTTCTGGGAAATCTCAGCTTTTCGATGGGCTAGACGATGATGAACCTTCTCTCACCAACGGCGCTTTTATGCCCAGGTAAGGGACATTTATTCAGTGGCATGATTTTTAAACAGAGAGCTTGGGTTACTGTCTAAAATACCGTAACTGCTTGTGAAAGTGCACTAATTGAAGTGTTTACACTTGATCTGTTTTTAGGAGGAGCATAAAGAAACTTGTGTTAAAGAACTTGAATGGAAGCAGTCTGTACAGCAGCCCACTGAACAGGGAGGCTGATGACTTGAACTCGCCGTCGGAATACCCACAGAACGGCCTCAGGTCTGATTTTATATCAGTATCTTATAACTTTTTTTTTTTTGGTCCCTTTATATATTATTGCCATACTGTATGCAAGTTTGGGGGGGGGGGGGAAACTCACCCCTTATCTTACTAGTGCACTTTAACTATGTGGTGCCCGGAAAATCCTCAGTAACATTTCAAATTTGTCTCCAGTCTGAGGGCGGATGCAGAGGAAAACCAAGACGAAGACGCGAATGGAGGAGCTGAGGATGATCTGCAATTCTCCAAGTTCTACACCAACCCCGTTGCTAAGCCCATCCCACACACCCAGCCCAGTCCCTCGCTGCATGACACCATCATCGAGCTGAACATGAGGAGAGCCGTCAGTGCCCGCAACGGCCTGGACCTCAGCAGTGAGGAGATCTCTTTGGGAGACGAGAGTGTTCAGGAAGAGAGAGACGAGGAGCTGGAGGCACAGAGACCTCCTCACCCAGCCGGTAGGTGGTGGTTGTAGTCCTCAAAGCATTTTAAGTCTGTGAAGTAAATCTGAAAAACCGTCATGGATCCATCCGACTTAAAAATAAATAAATAAATAAAATTCTCTCCTTTCGTGTCTGCAGGTATTGTTCTCACTCGGGTGGGCTACTACACCATCCCATCCATGGAGGAGCTGGGGAAGATGCTGAATGAAAACGGGGAGTGTATTGTCGAGAACTTCACAGTCGGAAGGAAAGGTATAGTACGGCTCACGATTCCTAAAACGTTCATTTTACAGCATAGATCAACGTTAAGTAACCGAGAACGTGTTTTCCAGGCTATGGGTCAGTTTTCTTCCCCGGTGAAGTGAATTTGACAAATCTGAATCTTGATGAAATCGTGCACTTGAGACGAAAGGAAGTAATCGTCTACCCTGACGACAAAGATAAGCCTTCTGTAGGAGAGGGTCTCAACAGGTCAGCAGCACCATCTCACATATTCCTGATACATTTTAATTTGAACAGCCGGTGATCAGTTTGTGTTCCACACTGTTTTTACTCATTAAGACCCGTATTAACTCTTGTGTACAGACGAGCAGAAGTGACTCTTGATGGCGTTTGGCCCAACGACAAAACCACCTGCACTCAGATCAAAAGTCCCCATCGTCTGAGCGAGATGAACTACGAGGAACGCCTGGAGAACGCCTCACGCAAACAAGGTGCTCGCTTCCTGGAGTACAGACCTGAGACCGGCTCCTGGGTGTTTGAGGTACGAGCCCGTTTTTTGTTTGTTTTTTGTTATTGCTTGATTATGTATTAGAAATTGTGAAATTATATAGACCTTAACTTAATTTGTTTAGTTCTTTTAGATGTTTTAATTAATATATATATATATATATATATATATATATAATATATAAATTGAGTATTAATTGAGGAATAAATGGTCACACTTCATTTATTTACCTCTGGTTACAGGATTGTAGATGTGTACTGAATCGAGTTTTGATCCTGTCTCTTCTCCAGGTGGCACACTTTTCCAAGTACGGCCTGCAAGACTCCGACGAGGACGAAGACGTTCCCCCGGCTAAAACCGAGACCAAGAAGATGAAAACCGCCGTCCCGGCGGGACTGCAACAAATTCCACTTTCCCAGCAGCATCAGCAGATGGCGCCACAAGCTCAGGTAGACTGAGGAACACGCTGCGACAGACACACACTGAGTTCATCTGTAACCTCTGCCTCCTGTGCTGCTGATGCCGATAATTAAACTCCAGGCTGTTCTGGTTGACAATTATCAGTAACATTTTATAGTTATAGTGTATCACTTTCATATATCTAAACAGCTTTTTAGTGGCTTGGCCTGCGTGCTGTGAGGAGCGTGATCGGTTTGCAGTTAAGAATATATTTACAAGTAATTGTAATCATGGGGTTCAGAGTTTATTTAATATCAGATATTGTGGATTGGGAGTCACATGAACTGACGAATGTATTTGAAAGCAATTTTGTTACATTACTGTTTAAGTTGCTTAAGAGATTTAGAAGTGTTAATGTGATGTTTTTTTTTTAATAATTCAAGGTATTTTTTTGAATTGCAGTGATTTTTGGTGATCTGTGATGCCTTATTCCTAACGCCCTCCAATTTCAGTGGCTTCAAATATCAACGGAGGGCAAAGAATTGTGCACATTTAATTTTGTTATGTATTCTAACAGAAATAAAATTGCAATACTGTTTGGCAATGCAGTAGTATAAAGTGTCGTCTTTTATTTATTTATTTTTTTTAATTTTATTTTTTGTGGTAGAGGAATGTCCCTGTGTGTAACCTATTGAATGTATAGTTATTGATTTGCTTAGAATTTAGTCCGAGTGTGTAGGATGTGCATCTGTATAAAAATAAATACGTCTCACAGTCTGTCTTTGCACGTGCGTGTAGAGTATGGCGGTACTGGAGCTTCTGAGCCGCGTGTCGGAGCTGGACAGTGACATGGCGGATATTACCCAGGAGCCTCCAGCGGATGGAGTGTTGTGTGACGAGGATGACACCGTGCTGGAGGATGACACCAGGATGGCCCTAAGAGTGGCAACCCCTGCCGAGCCAGAGCCCATCTCTGCCTCGAGTCAGATCGCCTCCTCGTTAGGAATCAACCCACACACTCTTCAGGTTTTAGCATCGTTCACGTGATGCACCGTTACACTGCATATACTCTGTATAATCAGTCAAGTCCATCCATGGGGTTTAACCTATAATGCTACTACTTTTGTATATTGAAGACCTGACCTGACGGTGGGGTTATATACTGTACTTAATACGCAGTCTACGTTTTATTCCTGTAAACTGTACAGATTATGAAGGCATCCCTGTTTGTGGGTGATGACGACTGCGACCTCTTTCACGAGCAGCTCCCTCCGAAACTCTTGGAGGAGGTGTCGTCTCCTCGGCTTTTACTCGGTAAATCCCAGGCCAGGCTATCAGGTCAGCAAATTTTGGCACCATCACTACTGACATGGTTTATATAGATACAGTGAACACGAGGGGCAGTTCTTCCTCACGCAGAAACAAAAAAATTCCTCAAACAGGAACCAGTGCAACTTGAGGTTCTAGTTTGTTTAGTTTGTTTTCTCAAGTCTATGCAAATTAGGTATGACGTGTTAAACCGAGAAATCCAAACGATTAGCTGGAATGGCCCAATCCTATGACGTGTGGTCCGATGTTTAAGTTCCCCACACACAACTTTAGTTCCTTCCCATTTACAGTGAAAGAAAAATGTATAACCTTGGTTTTATCTTACCTTCTTATATGGTCTGTTATTAATTGTGTACAGAGAAGATACAAAGAAAAATAAAGCTTGGTAAGAAGTAACAGAGATTGCTGGTGTTTCTGGTTATTTATTACATTTATTACACATTTGCTTGTTACGTGTTGCACACTAAATGTGTGATACTATGTGTAACCAATCAGCAACTAGTAGTGTTGCTAGTTACCCTTTCTATTTTTAGTAGGTACCAAAAATTGTGCAACCGCTATCTTTAGTATTGGGCTGCGGTGGCCAATGCAAGAAGCACAGTTCCGCTTTTCTTTCTGCAGTGGAAGAAACCCATTATTAATTATTTTTAATATATTAGTAGATCTCGCTGGCGTGCCACTAAAATGAAATTTTTTTTTTTCTTCTTTTTTTTTTTTCTTCTTTCTTCTCCTTGGAAGTAGGCGGCCTTCTGCAGAGCAAGTTCACCTCGGCTGGAGGGCTGTTTTCACAGCTTCCAGAGGTTCCTTTTGGAGCGATCCCTCAGAAGCTGAGTAAGCCAGCAGTACCAGAAGCTTCATGGCCCTCACTGGGCACCTCCATCATTTTGCCTCCTCCTGCCCCTGAGGTCACGCTGAGGACTGTGGGAGCACGCAGACTGGGCGGCCCCGTGCCTCTCGATAACTCGGTCACTGTGGGAAAAGGCCGCCTGCTGATGGACGCCGCTCTGTACATGGGCCGCTCGTTCAGGGTGGGATGGGGGCCTAACTGGACGCTAGTGCATTGTGGGAATCACCTCAGCACACCTGCGGAGTCAAAGGATGAGACCAAACACGCCATGGACTTCGGCTTCCTGCCCAGACCTACCAAGAACCGGCAGTGAGTTGAGCGGAAGACTTGAATGGATACTAATCGAGTTTACTAAGCTGTTTAAAGTTTGTTTTAAAGAAACTTTAGCACAAGTATTTGGTGTTCTGGGAATTCCTTTTAAAGCCGCCGTCGACTTATTTTCACACTTAGCTTCTTCCTACTAACTATCATCTGTGATGAATTTATAAACCTTGTGTTTGGTGAGACAGTTCTGACCGTATGATAAATTGACGTGTTTGCAGTCTAACTATAATTAAATTTGACACAATTGTATCTACTATTTATAAATGCTTATTAAGAGACAAATGGTTTCAAAGGATAACTAATTCTCCAGTGGTGCTCTAGAGAACTAATGCAACATTAATAACAGCTACACAGCCTTGTGTTTGATAAATAGAGGTAGTCTGAATTGTATTCGTTTTCTCACAATGTTTGCTGCAGGATCACTGAAAGCCCCTTTAAAGTACACGTGGAGCAGGTGGTGGGCATGGAGCCCAAGGAGACTGCAGAGAGCCTGGCTGTGTACCACCAGCCGCTTGAGATCGGGCTCAAGCACAGCACGATCAGCACTGACGATATCTGCCCCTTCATCCAGCCAGAGAAAGGCGTGAATGCTCTGCATGATTACGCCAAGTGGATCGTGGAGGTCCTGAAGAAGGCAGGAGCTGGAGACGGTAAGATGATCTCCCAGAGCTCAGGATAGTGCAGCGTAGTAGTCTGTTTAAAATCTGACTAAAGGATCGGTTGTCTAGACCCGAGTCAGAATCGGGGATTGCACATCGGTCTACATCAGCTTAAGTTGCAGACTTGATTTTTGCTTGTTGCATGCAATGCTATTTGCTAACAGAGTAGAACCGGAAACCTTTGTTGTTAGTTATGTTGTGAGTCCTCCTGTTGTTTCCGTCAGTTGTACTCGGTCACTGGCAGCAAGTATGGACTCTGTGTGAGGCTCTGTGGGGACGGCTCGGAGATAAGGACTTGGAGCCGGAGGTCGGCGGAGGTTATCGAGAGCAACATGCGAGAAGGCACAGTTTCTCCCGCTGGCTGTCTGAGAGCGCTGCCCAACGCATCCAGGAAGAAGTGTGCCAGAGTCAGACACGGTGCCACGTTGATGCCATCTTCAGCTACCTGACTGGCCACTGCATCAGTGAGGCTTGCAGGCTGGCCCAGAAAAATGGTGAGGTGGAGGGCGGACACCCTCAGCACGTCATTGAAACTGTACAACCACTTCTTTTTCGTGTTTAGAATAGTTTAATGATTTATTGTGTGTTTGTGTCTGTAGGAGATCATCGTCTGTCCCTGCTGCTGTCCCAGGCTGTGGGTTCTCATGACAACAGAGATTATTTGGCTCTCCAGTTAGCAGACTGGAACAGAATGCAGACAGACTCTTTCATCCAGGAGGAAAGACTGCGCATTTTCGCCCTACTTGCAGGCAAACCCGTAAGACTATAAAGTGTATGTGTTAGGTTTTTGATTGGACTTGTGTACACCGGATTTGAGTTTGTTGGATCTCTTGTGTCAGGTTTGGGAGACGACAGACTGCAGTATAAATGTGTGCTCGGGGCTGGACTGGAAGCGCTGTTTGGCTGTGCATCTGTGGTACATGCTGCCTCCTACAGCCTCTGTAGCAGACGCTCTCGCCAAATACGAAGCTGCCTTTCAGGTACGAATCATGCAGAATAGTCCTGTTCAAAGTAAGATTAAGACCAAACCTTTTTTATATACACCCTTTTTCTATCAAGAGTAGTTAAAATCCATCCTTTTAAGAAGAAATCTAGTGTCAGGTTTGTAGGATTGGGAGAACTGGGGACAAATTCAGGACTGACTATTTGTCTAAACTGCTATTTCTTGGATTTTTTTTTTTTTTTTAAACCATTGGAAGTCTGTCGAGAATAAGTTAATATTTTATGGCTGAAAATATTCTCTCAAAACCTTTACCCTAAACCATACTCTTAAAACTGACAGGATTAATCACTGTACACGATATGCTTATATAGGAAGTATCCTGTTGACTTCTTGATAATCTGAATATTATGAGCCAGATTTTTTAAAACTTTTTTTTGCATATTGCATGTTGTCAGGGTTTGGAAGAGGAAAGAAAATATGCCTGCGCTCCTCTCCCTCCCTATATGGATGATGTAGAACAAGACGCTTTGGAAGAGATGGAGGATACAGAATCTAAAAAAACCCTCTACGACATCTGTTTCCATCTGCTCCAACTTTACAGTGACAAGTAAGTGGGCGTTGTTCTTTTCCAAACCTTTGGAGATGTGTCTGTATAGGTGAAGCGAGCCTACACATTTTTTTACTCGAAGACTACTTTTCAGTACAGACTATTCTTCAGAAATGGTCAGGACTGTTGTGTAAATGTTTTCTTATTTCTCTAACCTCGATTTGTTCAGGCACTACAGCCTGCACCAGCTGCTGGACCCGACTACAGTGACCGCAGATCAGCTAGACTACAGGCTAAGTTGGCACCTGTGGAACGTTCTACAGGCCCTGAACTACACCCACCTGTCAGTTCCACGCCAGAATCTCCTACACACTAGCTACGCTGCCCAGCTCGAGAGCGCAGGCCTGTGGGAGATGGCTATTTTTGTTCTGCTGCACATCCCTGACTCACTGTGAGTAACCTGGCTTTAATTTCAGTAAGTTGCATTTGCATAGTAATCAACCTGTTGCTGTTAAGGGGTTGGAATATAGAATAAGGCCTCGGCATACTTTGTCGAAGCCGGTTGAATGTCGTCTCTGCATAAACGTGGTGTAACTGATGAGCAAACGGACGTCGTGCAGAGGCTTCGCTTGCCGTGTTTTGCACATGGCAGCGGGGGAAGCTCTGAACCTGCTACGCAACAATGCCTGATTGGTTGTTATAGACAATCTGTTCCCAGGTCAATTCACACAGGTTTCATCAGCATGTTAAACTCTCCATCCTCAACCCTCGATTCATTTAATAGTTTCACATACCAGATGCGTCTTATCTCTTTGTAAATATGCAATAAGCAGTTCTTCCTCTTCATGTTCTATCGTTTGTTTACGTATGTCCAACAACACCTGTGTCGCAATAGTTTATCCCGTTGACGATTTGCAGCGGACTTCTTCCCTCCAGGTCTTCTTCCTGTAGTCATTGAAATTCATGACATTTTAATACCGCCACCTGCAGTACTGGAGTGTAAAGTAAACTAATCGTCTTCTCATTAAGGAAGCCGGGGTCTATAATTATAAAATGTCATGTTCCCTTCATAATCAAAATTGTTCTGAGGGTGGCTGTATCATAGAGTTAAACCTGAGGTGTTCATTCATACTGACAGATGTGTGTGTGTTTGCTGAGCATTGTTGTGTCTGTAAACGGATGATGTAGGCTTCGAGAGCATGCTGTGCGGGAGATCCTGAACCAGCACTGCACCCTGGAGGAGACTGACGAGTCTGCAGAGAAGGAACGCTTCCTCACCGACAAGCTGCTCATCCCCATGCAGTGGATTCATGAAGCCAAGGCGACCCGGGCGCGCAGGGACGGAGACAGGCACCGCGAAGCACTGCACCTCTGTAGGGCCGGACACTGGAACCGCTGCCACCGGCTTATCATCCAAAACCTGGCTTCAGGTTTGTGCACAAATAGACTTTGAAAATACTATCAGTCAGGACTTTCCAGTATCCATAACTAACTTCTAACCTAATAGATACAGTATGTTCCAAAATAAACTTCAGTCATGTTCAAACATGTAACACTCGCACACAAGAGCCGTGGTCTTTACCTCTGATCTGATCTAATCCTCATTTGTTGTTTCCGTCCTCTTCAAGACTGCATCATTAACGATAATCATGAGTATCTGAAGGAGTTTCTGGAAGGCTTGGCAGTGCCTGAGCGCAGCGTGCAGATACAGGACTGGGACACATCCGGACGTGTCTATCTGGACTACATCCACGTTATTCAGACCCTAAAAGCCATTCAGCAGGTACATCACAACTCTCAGCGAGGGTTAATATACTAAAATGTTGACCCGGTTATTAGTGTTAGATTCTTGCTGTCATTTTGAGTTTTGCTTATTTAATAATCTGTTTAGATGGACAGCCCAGGATACCAGCTGGAGCGGCTACAAACTGATGTGACCTCCCTGTGCAGCAGGATTGAGCTCCTTCCCTGTTTCAAAGCCAAAGACAGACTGGCCCAGTCAGGTCAGTTGTGCGTGCGTGTGTGTGTGTGTGTGTGTGTGTGTGTGTGTGTGTGTGTGTGTGTGTATATATGTATATGTGCACATATACATACACACTCAGTTTCTACCGTAGACAAGTGTATTGTGAGCTATTTACTAAAAGAAATATGCATTACAGTGACAGTTTCCTTGTTCTGCTTCACATACAGAAATGGCCAAACGTCTGGCTAACATCCTGCGTGTGGTGCTAAGCCTTCAGCAGGGTGGAGAGGGCACTCCGGATCCTCGTCGCATCCCCCTGTGCCATCTCGCACCCCACATCGGACGCTTGCCCATGCCCGAGGACTACGCTCTGGAAGAACTCCGCAGCCTCACCCAGTCTTATCTACGTGAATATGTTGTTAGTCACTGAGAATAGCGACGGCTTGTAGAACTTCAGGGCTTTCTCGACACTCACAGTCTTCGTGCGCTCCAGTTTAACCTCTTGTCAAAACATGTCTCATTACACAAACATGTTCATTCATGAGCCATTTTTGTGTCTGATTTGTATGCTTAGATATGGGTGAGTGCATTTAACTGGATATATTGTTGCATTTTGAGGACTCTTACATGCATGTTAGTGGTGTTTTTTTTCTTTCTCCCGATGGAATGCTTGCTAAACCTCTTTGGCTGGCGATCAGAAGCGAGAGAATCCCCTTTGCAGTGGCATCATCGCCAGTTTTCCTACAATATCATTTGCTATTAAACACCATCAAGCTTTAGTTTAGGTTTTAAGTATCTCTTTTGGTTGATGCTACATTAGCTGATCTGGCAGCAGAGAAACCATAGAATTAGGTAATTACATAATTTTTTTTTTTTGCTGTAGAGTTGACACGTAATTCACTTTCAGGATATGACAAACAAATCAGAAGCTCTTGATGGCTTGTGATTTGAAAATAAGTGCTGGTCTTTTTAAGGTGATTATAGATTCGAGATGAGGTGTCAACTTCATCAACTGATTTAGCCTCACTTGGCACCAAACAGTGGTGACAGTAAAACCTGTAAAATGGCTACGAATATCTTTATTTTTGTAAGATTTTGTACATATGCCAAACAGCAAAACCGCATTGTTAAAGTTTTCAACAAACATAATATAAATTAATGGATAGAGCTGCAAAAGCGAGTGAATGTGAGGATGTATTTAACAAGTGTGAGGTCAGATCTTCCTGCTGCCGTTTGTTCTTCAGAGATGTCCGGTCAGCACAAACGTTTGCGTATATTTTATAAGTGCTTAATTAATATCAGTCCTGCTATAATGCTGTTTTTCCCAATCAATTTTGTTTTAATCCTCTTTAGCGTAGTGTGAACTGTCCGACTGTGACGCTTTGTTTCTTATCCGCGGCTCTGTTCATTTAACGTGTGGATGTTTGTTGCATTCTACCTTTTTCGCTAAGCATGTTTGTGCAGATTACTTTTCTAAAAAAAAAAATAAATAAAATAAAAATAATTCTATTTTCTGTTTAAATTGCTGTATTTATATTCTGAAGAATCCAAGGCTTAAGAATGGTGATCACATTACCTTTTAAAAAAATTAACGTTAACATTTGGAGTCATCAGATTCAGACATAAAATCTCTGTTAAACAACACTTTAAAAGGAATGTGCCGTATTTCGCTTTCCACAGTTCATCAGGAATCTGCTGTACCACTGAGGTGGTCTGAACCACTTTTATATTCTGTTATATGTTCTGCTTCCTGGCGACTTTCTGACATGGCAACAGCAACCTGATCGCAAACAAGTCTGATATTATTGGAGGAAAGCTACACAGGCCAGTTATACACATACAATGCCTATCAGACTTTTGTTAACCCTCTGAAATCCAAGCCATTTCTGGGTGTGTGCTTTTGAGAAATGTGTGTGAGAATTGTGAGTCTCTTGAGCGCATAGACATGAAAGATGTTCATGGCAAATAATTGCCTGAAGCATGGCGAGGTCTCAGACTAATTTTATTACAGTAGATGTAAGATGCCTTTACTGAAATTTACACCCAGGTGGAATTTTTACATGATTGTCCGGTACAATACAGCAAGGAATAAGTTGTAATGATGCTCAAGAAACTAATAATAATAATAATAATAGTTGCAAGCAGCAATTAAGGGGGCCAAGCAATTTTTGACACCGCCCCCTAGTGATGGAGGAAGACCCTAACTCAGGACAATGCAAGGGGCCATCCTGGCATTTCTTCCTCTTTCTTGCCATTAGGTTACCCAATAACCCAAACTGTTGGCATATACGTTGGTTTATATCATGCTTCAATACAATGTGCCAGCTATCGATTGACTCAAAGTTTAAGTGTTACATGTAGTGCTTGATCAAGTTTCCAAGTTAGATAAACCATCCTGTACGCTATAACAGAACACCTTTGGTATTTGTGTTTTTATCAAGACAATTTGAGCAAAATGGCAAATTCCACCAAGAAAGCTAACTAAATAATTAACATTATGTATTCCAAACTGAGTGCCAACTCCTAGCTAGATGCTTGTTTGCCAAAATGATGCTGATCTAGTATTGCCTGTCTTTATAGCTTAGCCTACATTTTTTTTTCAGTATTATCTCCACCATTTTCCACAGTTTTGCTTTCTCTTTTCCTTTTCGTAGTATTGTATTTTACCCATCAGAGATTTTAAGCCAGTTCCACATTTTAAGATTTTACAGTTTCATGCACTGTGTCAGACTTCAGGGGCCACCTCAGCACTCTGGGGCCCCAAGCGATTGCCAGCCTTGCCTGTCCTGTAGATATGCCTTTGAGGAATTGACAGTTCCTTAATTTTACTTTAAGATGAACGCCCTTAAGGTGTTGAAACACAGTGTCAAGCCTCTCCAAGTGTTCTCGGAATGTGTGAGAGTACGCTAAAATGCACTATATGGCCAATAGCATGTGGACACCTGACCATCCCACGCATGTGTGGACCTTCCCCAAACTGTTGCCAGAAAATTGGAAGCACAGAATTGTCTGGAACATCTTTGTCTGCTATAACATTAAGATTTCCCTTCACTGATCTTAGGGGCCCAACCCTGTTCCAGCATGACGGTGTATCTCTGCACAAAGCGAGCTCCATGAAGACGTGATTTGCCAAGGTTGGAGTGGAAGATCTCAAGTGGCCTGCACTGAACCCTGATCTCAACCCCACTGAACACCTTTGGGATGAACTGGAACGCCGACTGCACCCCAGACCTTCTCAACCAACATCAGTGCCTGACCTCATTAATGCTCTTGTGGTTGAATGGACACAAATCCCACAGCCACGCTCCAAAATCTAGTGAAAATCCTTCCCAGAAGTGTGGACGTTATTAGAAAAGCAAAAGGGGACTGAATCTGGATTGGGATGTTCAACAAGTACATATGGGTGTGATTTGGTCAGGTGGCCACAGATCATTTTGGCCATATAGTGTATCATCAAGGTACCTAAGCACAATTTTAGATATACTGTATTCATGCAGACCAAAGTTAAGAAGACAGTCTTATGCCTATCATACTCTAACTACTGGTAAATACTCGCTAGGGCAACAGTCAGAAGTATTGCACTTCTCACAGGGCATTGAAAGTCTCAGTAATGGGTGCTGAATGAAATGTATCCCGTTTGGTCTTAAGATTTAGCCTCTGATAATCAATACGTCGTCTTTTACTGCCAATATTTTCTGGAGTAGTACTAAGGGTGATGCATAGGTGCTATTGCATTCCCATTTCACCTCTTTCCATAACAGCTGATACAGATTGGGTGGAATAGGAGGGTAGTGTGAGAGGCTCATCATCATCATCGAAGTAAATTTTCTGCTTGACCTTCTAAGTATACCCAAGGTCTTCATGATCCACTGCAAAGCTTTCACAGTACGTAGCTAATAATTCTATTAGCTGGGCAAACAGTATCTAACAATCAGCAAGTGTTAATATCACCAGTATTTTAAGATTAACAACAGGACGTGTTCCCACTGCGATACCTGATCGCATGATTGCTGTAGCTCATCTGAGTCTAAGGAGCTCCTATGAACTGCCCGACCAGCCATTTTGTCTCCCTCAGTGCTCGTAGAAACAGTTTCCATTCCATTTACCAGGAAAGACACCATTATGTGCAATCTCTTTTGTGTTGTTAAATATCTTAAATACTTTGGTATTGGTAACACTGTTTACAGCTGACCTCACGCTGTCGGCCATCTTGAAATCTGACATGCTAGGTAATCACTGTAGCTTTTATCATTGTTTGTTGAACTGTAGCACTGTATTATCAGTTTGTTTATTAACATATATGATAATATATTTATATATTTATCATTGAAAATCACTGCAGGACACTCACCATGCATTTGTCTTTACTAGTCCCCAGAAAATGAAATGGCACACTGACAATAATTTCTCAGATTACAGATAAAGGGCTGTTTATAATTTATTTGTTTCGTGTTCATTAGAAAATTTGCCATTAAAAGCAGTACAAAATCCCAATTTCAACAAGGAGAAATAAAAATATGCTGTCTAGTAACATCATTTGTAATATGTAATATTATTTTTAATATGTACATATTTAATTTGTGTATTTTGCATAAAATTCTGCATATATTATACATTTCAAAGGTTACTGTTAATATTAATATTAATAGAATTTTAGATATATGTTTTACAAGAAAAAATCTGTTGTGTGTGTGTGAGAGAGAGAGAGAGAGAGAGAGAAATGACAAAATAATACTTAATATCACTTTAGCAAGGCAGATGAAATGGCTGGACATTATTCTTACAAATAAACATCATAATTTAGTCAATGTTTTCTTCCTCTTATAGGTGTGTATCTGTTAGTGGCAATGGTCTACAATGTATAAATATTCATCCATGCTATTTATTTTTCTTGTTTAACAAGCTGCTTGCATTTAACTTATTTTTTGTAACACTGCATTCGTACACCATAGCAATACATATATTGTATATTTTCTATATTTACTAAATAAAGAAATCATCCTGGAATCACTTTCCTTCTCAGGAACATCTGCTCAATCCAGTGTCTTATTTCTTTGGTTTGAAGGCCATATATGACAGGGTTGAGGCTTGTAGGAATAACATAAATTAAGACACTGGCCAGATTTCGAAGTTCTTCATAAGCTGAGAAACGGTGCAAAATAATTACAGTACAGCCACATCCAAAGAGAATGAGATACACAATCAGATGGGTGCTGCATGTTTTTATAGCCTTGCTCTTCAGTGTGCTGTTTGGATTTTTTAGACAAACATGTGCGATCTTTAGATAAGTCAGACTGATGCATGATACCGAGATAATCCAGAACACAACAGAAAGAAATAAACCAACGATCTGATTTAGTAACAGATTCTCACAAGAAAGTTTAAACAGAGAAGGATTGTCACAGTAGGGATTTGATATCGTTGAAGTACAATGAGAGAGCCTTATAGTCAGGGCCAATATAATTATGACTGGGACAACAGCAGTTACCCATGCTATTAGAGATAGCCGTACAACCGTTTTGTTAGTCATTATGGTGTGGTATCTTAACGGGTCGCATATGGCCACGTACCTGTCATAAGCCATGGCCACTAATATGGTGTGTGCACTTGTAGTCAATGAGTGAACCCCAAAGGCTTGAATTACACAAGCGGCATAGCTGATATACCTGTCAGATTCAGCCAAAATGTCTTTGAGTAAACCAGGCAGTACAACGGTAGCATTGAGTGCATCACTCACAGGGAGGTTACAGAAAAGCAGGTACATTGGTTTGTGAAGAGCTTTCTGCATCGCTATCATCATGATAATGCCAATGTTAGATACCATAATGAACAGATAGATCAAGAAAAGAAGAACAAACACCGGATAAGCGGAGTAACGTGCGATCCGCAATCCTTCAATCCTGAGAATCTCATTTCTGTATGATCCGTTTTCCATCACCTCCTAAAAGCCTGTACAAAACAAACAGCATAACAACTTTTTCAGTCTTAATCATTTTCACCTTTAGCAAGACAAGTAATGTACAATACACAATTTTATTTATGTAAAAGTATAAGTAAATATATATTCTTCCCCCACCTTAAAAGAAGTGTGTTGTATTTATCCGTTCCACAATTCCTCAGTAACTTGCTGTGCAACTGTGATGGTCTGTTCAACTTTTATAACCTAAAATGTTTCCTGTTTCCTGGCGACCCACTGACATGCCAAACAAACAATTTGATCATTACAATAATAACAAAGTGTCACCTGAGAGTTTAAAAAAAAAAAAAAAGGTCTAATATTATTGGTGGAAAGCTACCCAGGGCAGTTATACACATACAAAGCCTATCGAAACCCCTCTGAACCTCTGAACCCCAAGCCATTTCTGAATGTGTGTTTTGAAAATTGTGTGTTGCTTGCAGTTTTTAGGAATTTTTAAGATTCCTGAGTATCTTGATTATGGACACACATTTGTAGCCAATCTTCATGATCATCACCATCACCGTCGATAGAATAGAATTTTCTACATTTCTGCATGAATATGACCTAAAATATCATCAGATTTTCCTAAAACTAGATAAAGAGAACCCAATTAAACAAATGAGACAAAAATATTATACTTATTGAGGAAAATGATCCAATATTACATATCTTTGAGAGGGAAAAGTATGTATCTAAAATTTTCTCCATTTGTACACAATCTGCCTGACTGTGGATTGGTGGAGTTCAGGGGAGGCCGCCATGTTGGCCTCTGGTGTGAGGTTTGCTGTGGAGGCCGCCCTGTTGGCCTCTGGAGGGAGCTCTGCATGAGACTACCTCTTCGTCTCTAGCCTTACTCTCCTCACAGTATACAGTGAACAGGCTGTCCCTCCCCCAAAAATTTTGTAAATTGAGGTTTAGGGCACTCTTCCTGTAGATCACTCTCAGGAGGCAAACAAACTCGGCTACACTTCCTAGGCGAGGTGACCAGGCGCTCTGCCCACTGATGGGCTGGGCCGATGAGCTGGGACAACAACAACCCCAGCCATTGCTTCTCCGTGAGCTTCAGTTCCAACAGGCTCTAAAAATAAAACTGCCACCGAAGTAGGAATCCTTCAAGAGGGCATTCAGTGCTGTCAAATGGAGCCAGGGTGCCTCCCCTCTTGCCTACTTTTAACCAGTTGGTTAAAAGTAATTGTAAAAATGGCTAAGAGGGATGTAGGTTTTGAGAAGAGGTCCAGCATTATTTGTTTGCACAAAGAAGACCACTAGATCAGCAGACAACTAAATTTTGCTTCCTCCACAGTTGGATATATTATTTAAAAAAAAAAAAAAAACTCAACAATGAAGGACTTGTGACTGAATACAGACAAGATGAAAAGATGAGAAACAGCAGTACGTATTGCTTCAGACATCAATGAATGTGACCAGATAGAACTAGAGCACAAACTATTCAAAACAGGATCAACGAGCATGGTTACGTATGGAGAGTAATGTGGTGGAAAACATGCATCAGCCTCAAGAATAAGAAAGCAAGGGTAAAATTAGCAAAAGAACATGCACAGAAAGACATCAGCTTCTGGAGAACTGTCTCCTTTTCAGATGAATCCAAATTGAACTTGTGGTGGTGGTAGCTCAGTAGTTAAGACATTGGACTTCTGACCATTTTCTTCTGACCTCTATCATCAACAAGGTGTTTCCACCCACAGAACTGTTGCTCACTCAATAAAAAGCCACTTGACCACTTGACCACTTGAGGTTGTAAGTTCAAATCCCAGCACCAGCAAGCTGCCACTTCTGGGCCCTTGAGCAAGGCTTAACCCTCAACTGCTCAGTTGTATAAATGAGATAAATATAAGTTGCTCTGGGCAAGGGCGTCTGCCAAATGCCATAAATGTAAAATGAACTTGGATGGACGTGAGGGTATAGTGTTTGTGTGGAGAAAACCAGGAGAAGAATTCCAACCAAACTGCAGTAAGGGTACAATAAAGCATAGAAGTGGAAAGGGCTGTTTTCTAATGCAGTGAAATTCATAATTTCTGTTCTTGGGTGAGAGGAGTGGAACCCAATGTGGTCTTCTGGTGTTGTAGCCCATCCACCTCAAGGTTCGATGTTTTGTGCATGCTGAGATGCTTTTCTGCTCACCAGTGTTGTAAAGAGTGATTATATGAGTTACTATAGCCTTCCTGGCAGCTCGAACCAATGTGGCCATTTTCTTCTGACCTCTATCATCAGCAAGGGGTTTCCACCCACACAACTGTTGCGCACTCAATGTTTTTTGTTTTTCTCACTTTCTAGAGATTGTTGTGAGTGAAAATCCCAAGAGATCAGCAGTTTCTGAAATACTCAATTCAGTCCATCTGGCACCAACAACCATGTTTAAGTTTAAGTCACAGAGATCACACTTTTCCCCCATTCTGATGTTTGATGTGAATATTAACTGAAGCTCTTGACCTGTATCTGTATCAGCATGGTTTTATGCATTGTGCTCCTGCCACACGATTGGCTGATTGGATAAGTGCATAAGTGAGCAGGTGTACAGGTGTTCCTATTAAAGTGGACGGTGAGTGTATATTCACCTATTACCATTTTATTTTAGAATACTATTTGTTTTTATTTCTGCTTTTACTTCATACTGTAAAGCACTTTGGGATGCATGTTAACTGTTCGAAGAGTGCTATATCAAATAAAGATTATTATTATTATTATTATTATTATTATTATTATTATTATTATTATTTCCACTTCCCTGTGACACCAGGTATTGACTGTTCCAGTGCATACAAACACTAAAGATTCGTCCAACACTATATTTGATTAATAAACAACAATTCCAGATCAGTTTATTCTAATTGTTTCATGTTCATTACAACATTCGCTGTTAAAAGCCACAGACCGTCCAAAAGTGCTGTCTGTGAACATCTTTAGTAACTTTTTAATATATAGATAAGATGTTAATATTTATAGTGCGTATTTTTCATGAAATTGTGCATAGATTATACATTTCAGAGCTTGGTTGGTAATTTAATAATTTAATTTCAGTGCTGCGCAAATGTCCTAGACATCCTAATGTTGTTTTAGATGATTATTTTATCATCTGCATTATTAGGTCAGTAAATAATTGACTTCCAAACACTACTTCTCCATAAAAAAATGAAATTTTACACGGAAATATTTGCACGTCAGTGAAGAAGGTAACATATTACACAGTAGACCACTTTTCAGAGAAAAAGAAGATATTGGCTGTCAGGGATTTCCTGCAAACACAGAAGTAAATGAGATAATCAAATTCTCCAGAATAAATGTGGCAGATTCTCCAAGATACTTAGAAATTCTTACCAGCCAATTTGTTAAAATTGCACAAAGCGTACCCGAGACCACTGATGCATTGTTTAAGGCAAAAGATCTTCATACTGAATATTGTCTTTGTTTAATTTAGAGCTGTGTATTTCTCTTTATAGTATTTTTTTAAATTTAATTATATATTTTTTTTTGCTTTACAGCATTCATGAGACATACATGAGACTTTTGCACAATACTAGGCAATATGTTTTATAAGGAAACATCTTTACAGACAATATAGGTATATCTAGAGAAAATCTGAATAAAAATAATAGACAAGGTAATACGTAATCTCACTGTATCTGGGAAGATAAAACAGTTTTTAAATTATTCTTATAAATAAACAACATAATTTAGACAATATTTTCCTGCCTCTTATAGCGATGTCTCTCTTGGTGGCAGTGGGCTACATTGTATAAATTTATCCATGCTATATATTTTTCTTGTATAACATGCCATTATTGCCACTCAAGGTGCTTGCATTTACATTTTTGTAACACTGCATTCACATAGCATAGAAATGCATATATTGTATACTTTCTATATTTACTCAATAAAGAAATCATCCTGGAATCACTTTCCTTCTCAGGAACCTCTGCTCAATCCAGTGTCTTATTTCTTTGGTTTGAAGGCCATATATGACAGGGTTGAGGCTTGTAGGAATGACAAAAATTAAGACACTGGCCAGATTTCGAAGTTCTTCATAAGCTGAGAAACGGTGCAAAATAATTACAGTACAGCCACATCCAAGGAGAATGAGATACACAATCAGATGGGTGCTGCATGTTTTTATAGCCTTGCTCTTCAGTGTGCTGTTTGGATTTTTTAAACAAACATGTGCGATCTTTAGATAAGTCAGACTGATACATGATATTGAGGTAGTCCAAAGCATGACAGAAGAAAGCAAGCCAAAGATCTGATTTAGTAACAGATTCTCACAAGAAAGTTTAAACAGAGAAGGATTGTCACAGTAGGGATTTGATATTGTTGAAGTACAATGAGAGAGCCTTACAGTAAGAGCAAATACAGCCCCGACTGGGACAGTAGCAATTACCCATGCTATTATAGATAGCCTTACAACCGTTTTGTTAGTCATTATGGTGTTGTATCTTAACGGGTCGCATATGGCCACGTACCTGTCATAAGCCATGGCCACTAATATGGTGTGTGCACTTGTAGTCAATGAGTGAACCCCAAAGGCTTGAATTACACAAGCGGCATAGCTGATATACCTGTCAGATTCAGCCAAAATGTCTTTGAGTAAACCAGGCAGTACAACGGTAGCACTGAGTGCATCACTCACAGGGAGGTTACAGAAAAGCAGGTACATTGGTTTGTGAAGAGCTTTCTGCATCGCTATCATCATGATAATGCCAATGTTAGATACCATAATGAACAGATAGATCAAGAAAAGAAGAACAAACACCGGATAAGCGGAGTAACGTGCGATCCGCAATCCTTCAATCCTGAGAATCTCATTTCTGTATGATCCGTTTTCCATCACCTCCTACAAGCCTGTACAAAACAAACAGCGTAACAACTTTTTCACTCTTAATCAGTTCCACTTTCAGCCTGACACGTAATAGAACTTGGACAGTATACATTTTGGGTGAAATACATTTTGAATTATTCAATTTACAACACTATAACACTTTTCAAAATTTATACAATTCATACACCACCTTCAAAGTAATGTGCCGTATTTTGGCCTTCCACAGCTCATCAGTTACTTGCTGTACCGCTGTGGTGGTCTGTGCAACTTTTATAATCTAGAACATATACTGTTTCCTGGTGAACTTCTGGCATGGCAACCGCAATCTGATAACAAATTGTCACTTGAGAGTTAACAAGCAAGTTTAATATTATTGAAAGTCATCTACCCAGGGCATTTATATGCATACAAAACCTATCGAAAATAAACCTTCAAACTCCAAGCCATTTCTCGGTGTGTTTAGAGAATTGTGTGTGTTGTTTGTGAACGTTTTTAAGCACTCTTGAGTGCATGGACATAAAAGACAAGTGTAGCAACAAAAAAAATAAAAAATCAGGAATGGTATTATTACTTATTATTAACTTATTTTACTGCAGTAGACGAAGATATAATAAGAATTCAAGACTCAAGATTGAAGATGCCTTTGTATGCCATTTACAGCACAGGTGTAACTTTTACACGGTTCTCAGGCAAACATACAGCTGTACACATTACAGCACGGAAAAAGTAGTAGTGAAAATAATAACAACAATAATAAATATTGCACATTCTAGTGTAGAAATACTGCACAAGTCCACTGATATTGTGAAATATTGTCAGTCAAATATTGCACTATGAATAGAAGTATAAATATAGCCACAAGCAGTGATCTACGGGGCCCAAGCATCCTTTGCAAATATCACCTCCATTGGCCAGTCCTTGTGAAGTTACGCAGAACCATAAAGACAACATAGATGAAAATAAGTTATGTGATGATGAGCTCGGTGCTAATTGTGTGATCTGGTCAAATGTCCTTGATACTGGGTATGTATAGGTGAGCTTGTGCTTTAAAACTGTTATGAAAAGATGACCGCTGTGTCTGTTTGGCTATTTGCAAATGAAGGAAAGAAGGAAGGAAAATCTGTGATCTTGCTGGACACTGGACACTGCACATTCATGGTGGCCCACAAAGTGGAACATGCCTTCCTCCAAGACACATGAAGCCAGCCGACCACATCTTCTCGTACTGCTGCTCATGCTGCATTCCAGGGCAGCGTAACACACTCAGAGGAAAGCGATATCTAACTTCTTCCGCATGCATGAACTCTCAAAAACCCATGATTGGCTAATGTTGCTGTGATTGGCAGGGGAGAGAGAGTATGCCATCCTTTTCACCCAGAAAGCACAGCCAATTTTGCTCTCTTGGCAGCCTGGCCACGTATGGCTTTCAAGAAAGTTAAAAAAAAAAGCCTTGTTTCTGGGAAATTAGTCTTGCTCGTCAAGCATGTTTTGCATTAGAAAAGTAATCTCATTTTAAGAAAATATATCTAACTTTGTCTTAATAAGATATTCCAGCTAATATTGAGCAAGATTTAACCACTAACAAGACTATTTTAAGACTAAGAGTACTTGCACACTTCAATTTTTCAATGAAGCAGCTATGTGTCATGGTTATGCTGAAATCCACACTGAACTACATTACCCATCAGCCCCAGCATGTCACATGACCATGTCACATGTCCCACTGATCACTCACACCTGTTCCATGTTACCCCTAATAAGCACCTCTATAGAAGTTCTAATTTTTCAGCACCTAGTTGTCAAACTTTTGTTGTTGTCGTGTTCATGTGTGCTACAGCCGCTCTCATAGTCTGCATGTTCTTGCCTTGTGTCCTTTGTTACATTTATGGTTCTTGTTTTTACAGTTTTGGTTGTTTATTGCACTTTATTCAATAAAAATCCTTGCTTGCATCTGAGTTTTTCCCTGTTTTAATAAAAATTCTAAAATAATGCTTCTGGTGCCTTAATTTAAGACAAAGTCACTTTTTTTAATGCTGTTTGAAGAAATTGTGTCTTATTGTAAGCTTTTAAAAATTTTTAGATTCAGATTAAGGGATAAATTCTTAGTCAACTCAATCAAGTGACCAAAGTACTCATATTAAGTAAGTCTATCTTGAATAACTGAGTTAAATTTTTTGTCTGGTTTTAAGATCCAATAGCATTTTTTTATTGACTAGATACTCATGCTATTCTCAAGAATTCTTATCAAGTCAGTTTTGCTTACCGCATTGGCAGATTTTTTTTTGCTTGATTTTAGTACATTTTAACTAGATCTAAGTGTGTCTTGCTTGTTTAAATAAAGGCATTTTTTGCAGTGAGGATGTTAGGTTGAACGCTTTTCTGTTGCACCATTCAGGAGTCCATTACAATGTATTATTGGTAGTGGGGAAGGCAAAGTAATTATGTGGAGACATTACCTGTTTGTTCAGAGAAAGCTGTAGAGGTTAATGTATCATTTTGCTTTTGGCATAAAAATATTATCAGCATGTTGCCTCTATGCCCCTGAATCTGAGGCTTCTGCCTCTAGCACCGCACAACACACAACACAAAAAAATGGCAAAACATTAATCTCTACACATACAGGTCACTGCAGGTTAACGTGTTTACAGCGGCTCATTTAATTAGACCGTGTTTGAGATCCTACAGTATAATTTTAACTAGAATATGATTTTGTCAAATGGAGACCGACTCTATTCTATTTATTCATTTATTAGGTGCTTTTTTCAGACATAGAGCTAAGGGTTAGGGTTCTGGAGCTCTTTGTTGAGGCGTTGTCTGACCACGGTCTTTAAAGCTGGTTCATTCCACCCTCTCTTTGCCATGACTGTGTGGAAGGTCAATGTGTATTTGGCTGCAGACAGGTTTCTAGACTCAGAGCGATCGAACACTTCACGGAATTCTAGTTCAAAATTAGCATAAGACTGCCTTAGCATTGTGAGGTCAAAAGTAGCTGTAGCCCTGGTGAGTGCTCTTCCCATAAGCAGCGACAATACTTGGTTGATTTTATCAGTGTCCCTGAAACAATTGGAAAGATCACTGGTGAACAAAAGGGCATATTGTATTAACCCTAACCCTTGCAGCGACCAGAGGAGACATCATATTTATCAAGTAATGCGAGTGGAATACGTTGAAGGAGCACTTACGGGCTCGCAGAGGCTTCTGTGTTACTCATGTGGAGGCCTTTATGGAGCTCGCTTTGTGCACAGGGGAACAGTCACAAACAGTCTTTCCTGGAACAGGAAAGGGCCTTCCCACAAAGTTGGAAGCATACAATTGTCTAAAATGTCTTTGTATGCTGTAGCATTGACATTACATTTCACTGGATCTAATGGTCCCAAACCCTGAAAAACACAACTTCCAAACATTATGGTTGGAGCTATGCATTCTGGTAGGTAGCGTTCTCCTGGCATCTACCAAACCCAGATTCGTTCATCACACTTCCAGATAGTGAAGTGTGATTCATCACTCCAGAGAACATGTTTCCACTGCTCCGGAATCCAGTACCAGTGCTTTACACCACTAGTGCCAGCCAACACTTCACATCTCTCATAGTAATATTAAGCTTGTGTGCAGCTGCTCGGCCATTGAAAATAATCTCATGAAGCCCTGGATGCACAGTTCCAGTGCTGGTGTTGCTTCCAGAGGTACTTTGTAACTCTGTAGTGAGTGATTCATCAGAGGATAGCCATGGGCTACAGCTTTGAGTTGTTTTTGCTGCTAGAGACTTCCATTTCACATTAATAGTACTTCCAGTTAAATGGGGCACATATAGCAAGGCAGAAACTGAGTTGTGGTAAAGGTGGGATCCTATGACAGTGCCACGTTTAAAGTCACTTAACTCTTTAGTAGCAGCCATTCTACTGCCAATTGCTTGTCTATGGAGATTGCATGCCTATGTGCTTGATTTTATGCACCTGTTAGCAATGGGTGTGGCTGAAACACCTGAACTCAATAATTAGGAGGGGCGGCCACATACGTTTGGCTATATAGTGTACATTTCAAGTAAAGCTAAATCTGTTTCTTAGCAGTAATTAACTCAGTTTGGGGAAGTGGAGTTCCAAGAAAGGTTGTGTTTTGTTGTTTCTATTTAACTTAACACTCAAGTATACATTTAATAAAAGTAGACTTAAGTAAATAATGTATAGTTAAGCATGCCTTAACTGCAGTTTAAATACACTTAAGCTGTCATAGCCTGTTCCAGAACAATACATTTGGTATGTATAAAGTGTTAAAATTCAAAGTATGTCCTTTTCATATTAATTATATTTTTAAAAGTATATTTAAATGCACTTTTCTTTACAAGTCAGAGTTACTGAGTGTTGAAATGATGTTTAATATGAGCAGCAGGACCTATTATGACTTATAGCAGATGAGTACAAGTCTACAGTACAGTTTCCAAGTAAAAATATCCACTGAAGACTAGTAATTCTGTGACTAAGCCCCTGTCTGATCATGTTTCAGTTCCTTAGATGAACGTTAAGAATTAATGATACCATCATTGAATTACTGAGTGTTCACTTTAAATATCAATTTATCCACTTGATCCATCAGTTTTAAAGGCTAATTGCCCTGTTATTAATCTGCATGGTCAAACCTGAGTGGATTTACAACACGTTAAAAATGTTATGATAACCATTGAGTAAACACTAGCTAATTGTTGTAGCTAATTATATACATACATAAATATATACCACATTGCAAATGCTGTGGTCATTCATCAGTGTTGGTTCTTAAACTGATCGCTCTCATGTATGTGGGAATTGTTGCATTGTTTGTTCATTGTGTCATTTAGAGAAACCAGTACTGGCTTTGGTAATTATCTTAGTGACTCACTCCACCAATGACCAGGACTTTAATTGAATTACCACCACCAAGAACAGCTGGTAAGGGACCGATGTGTAGTCTCAGAGTATTGGATAACACAATGCAAACATGTTAACATGCACATATAGTATTTAAGACCCATGTTCCTCATCGTGCTCTGTCGGTGTTTCAAAGATCACTGGATTAAAAATGAGTCGCATATGTAATTTCTTACCTAATACTTGGTTATGCCTCTATTCACTCTAACATTCTGAGATTTTAGCCCAATTTTGACCCAATCTTTCACTGACTAGGGTGTAATTCAGTTTGTTGGTACTTATTTTGATGTTTTGACATATTTAATAATTTACTTTCTATTATTCCTAAATATCCAACCTCCTATTGCCATCAACAACAAAAAAATAATAAAAAAAACAATGAAAAGAGAGTCAGAAGTCAAAGCACAATCCAACTATTGAAACCATGCTATGTTAAACATACACTATCACCATTCACAACAGTGTAAAAATAATATTTATCAAAAGATGGTGTGTAAATCTGCCTGGATAAAGCAAAGTGATAGACTTTTGCATTTCTTCTAAATTATGTTTTTAATGAACCATTGTAAGAGTCAGGCAAATATCTAGAAATCTCTTGGGAGTACATTACCTGCTCCCCTCATTAGTTATATTATTAGATAAGCATTCATTAGCTTGTGAAGTAGCCCCAGTGGGATTAATTATTATCTTACATATTTAATGAATCTTAAAAACACCCTAGTTTTAGAGGTCATTAATGACAGTGATACAGTTCCAGTTCCCCTGTAGCAACAGAATGGCACAGATGGCGTGTTAAGAGCTCATTAGTGTTCATTGTGGTACCGGTGGGACAGATATGATGTAAGAATGAGCCTGAATTTGATGGCATTAACATCCTCAAAGCCCATGTCTCAGTTTTTGGATGATCTCACTGCGAAACTTTCAACAAAGTCAATCAGTTCTCCAACAAATGGATTAAAACCGTTGCATAAAGACTGTGGACATCTATATGATTTCTATTTTATGAAATATTTGAAATATGAAAATATATAAAATCTATTTTCGTGGGCCTCAACATTTTTAAAAATTAAAGCCGCCAACAACAAAAGAGTTTACATATATTAGTTTTAAGAAACTTTCCACTAGAGGGCAGTGGCATAAAACAAACAATAATGCAAGTGGAAGACTAATACAGCCTGTAATATTATTATATTTAAATATCTATTCCATCTGTAGTAAACTGTTGTTTGTTTGAGGCCTATTTTTTTGTTAATTGTTATAATTATATTGATTAAAATTATAATTATTATTTAAAAAATATTTGGCTATGGTACCATTTTATGTTGTACCTCTAAGCCAGATTACACTGGAGAAAGTCATATTTCCAAAGAAAAAAAAAAAGATATTTCCATCTTTTCCATCTTTTTAAATAACATTTGAAATATATATATATATATATATATATATATATATATATATTTTTTTTTAACTAATAGGAGACTAGCAATATGGGTAGCTACTTCTCTAGAAGAATGAAATGTCTTCGGGCCATAGAGTAGTTTGCTCAGACACATTTTCTAATTCAGTCATGCGAACTAACAATGTTAATATTTTATTGCTTGTAGGGATAGAATATTGATGTGCAACCTAACCATCTTCCTGAACAATGTTCTCGGCAACAAGCTCTATAAGCCCATGTATGGTCTCCTTTTCAACTTGTTCGTAAGAGTTATGGCATGCCTCTCACGGCTCACTGAACTATAGTATCTTCACGTCAGCCTAGAAGAAGCCAGGCTTGTGTACTGCTCATGACTACTATGACCGCATTACTACTCTATAATGATTATGCGCAGTGTGGCCCTAAATTCCAGTATTTTTTAAATTAAAAAAAAAAAAACAAAAAAAAAAACATGGCATAAATATTATATATGTAAAATTGAACAGAAGAATTAAATAAGTAATGCATGATTGTTTAACTGAAAATGGGATTAATGTACATTTTCCACCAAATAGTTAATAATAAGTCCTGAATGGCCATTAGATCAACATTAATACTTCAACTTAATTTTCTGACTGTTTAGTCAGAGCCAGTTTCTCTCCTGCTAAAATGTACTTTCACTGAGACAAATGAAGCCAATTCCCACATATTTTGGTTTCAAGTCTGGGCAGCACACCAAACCCCAACCACCCCACCCCCTGACCCCCCCACCCCCGCCTTATTCAACCTACTCTGGAGCAGTAAAATATTCTCAAGAGAGTTATCTGAATATATGCATTCTTCTCAGACAATATTAACACATTGACTATTGACTATTATATTAAAGTTTCATTAGAACTGACTTTTCTCATACTTTTCAATTTCAAACACTTATTATTGTTGAGTAACAATCCCTCACAGTCTGATCATCCTAGTCATCAAAACTGGAATTTGGGGGGTGGTGGTGGGTGGGGGTGTTAAATGTCACTTAACATTTATATTGTTTAAACATAACCACACACCAATCTAGTCTACAGATTGCGCAATAAGCAATGCTAAATGGGCGGGCCATTCTAGGAGCTGAAGGGAAAACTTCCTTAAAGTGAAAGCAGGATTGACCACATTCAACTCAGCAACTTTACAGTAAGTTTGTGTATTCCTGTTACTAGACATGTGTTGAACTGTATTCTTATTTGTGTGTAGCCTGCATAGTTGTACTGACTTTATTCCTTCATTACCTTAAGGTTAGACTGACAAATCTATATTTCAAAGTAAAACTATTTTTTTAAACTAATAATAATCCTATTTTTTTTGTTTTTTTTTTGTGAGTATTACACTGACTTATAATACCTGCTAGAATTACATGTGCCTCTCCACAGGACAAATTCTTTAAACAAAGAACCATGTGACTGTACAAAATGTATCCCAGTACATGTGTAAGATGGGAGCCTGTATATTGTAGGATGATGTACCTAGTTTCCAGTTTCCAAACTGGTTAAGTTTAATCTTTTCAATACTTGGAGAAACGTTTTGAGCAGGATTTATTTATAATAATAATAATAATAATAATAATAATAATAATAATTTCATATCCTGTTATTTGTTTTGAATCCAGGGCAGTGATTAAGTCCTACTGTAGCATCATATGGTTCAACATCTATCAGAAGTGTTTCTCTGCATTTTTTTTTTTAAATTTATCACTTGCTACGCAGCGCTGTTGTGACTCAACACACTTGCAGGAGAGCACCAAGTTACTCTACATCATCATGTAGTATACTGCAATTTAAAGGCGAAGAGATGAAGCATAGCAAGGGAGTCCATGATTTTATTTTATTTGTTCAATATATATATATATATATTTATACAGTGGTGAAAAACCCACCCTTACCAATGTTATTTATTGAGGTTTTCTAGATATTAGCCTGTTTGACTGTCCATTGAAATAGAATGTGTTCAATCCAGTGAATCAGTATTCATAAACATATAAATATTGGCAAAGATATAATTGTACACATTTAAATAATGAGAATAATACCTAAATAGTTTGACTATGTTCGTAAAGTAAATCTATACTGAGTGAATCGGTGGATTACTCAGGTTATGAACTGGTGATTTTTCAGTTTAAAGCAACTACGGCGGAAAACATCATTCAATCTGTGTAAGTTTGCTGGTCAGATGCAAGACTAAAGCTACGTAGTTTGCTATTGAATTAATCAGAATTAAAATATCATGTAAATAACCAATATTTACCATTAGCTAGACTTTGACTCACTGCCTAGCCAATTATCTTAGCTACTGGAATCGATGCTAGTCTTTGCATTAGCACAGAAAATAGCCTAACTTGGGTAAATATAGCCAGTTAGTGTAGGGTGAAACTTTATCTCGGCATGCTTGTTCAAATTAGATGGACTTCTTCATGCCTTCTAGGGAGGCAAAACGCCTCAGTTTATACGAGTCTTTGCTTACTCCAGCATACTGACATATTTTACTGAGGTTGAGCCACTCATCCTCAATTTCCATACTGCAGTCTGGTAGATTATTTGTCTTCAGACACACACGGATAGCTATAGCGCTAACTGCTTAGCACAGTATGTGGCGGTCACAGCAGATAATGAATTAGCACAATTCTTGTCAGGTATTTTCTACATGGATGAATTTGTTTAGATGCTAAAACTGAACTGATTGGATGCTAAACTGAGCCCATTCTACTGAAGTGTAAAATCCAAGTAAAGGTCATCCAGTCATTAGCTGGATGAGAGAACAAGATACCTTTTTAGATTTGTAACAAGTACTGAAGGTCGGGGGAAAAAAACAAAAAACAACAACACAGGTTTTGGTGAACTATTTACTTACTGACTAGTAACAGGTACATGCTACCTATCCTGTGGAATTCCAGACTAGCAGGAATCAAGGTCAAACGTTATTGGGTGATTAGTGTTATGTAATGTACTGTTGTATCTGTTCACCTGCCCAAACTTGCATAGTCCTACTGACGTCTGAGAATCAAGGTGAAGCTGCATGAGTAATGTGGGGTGGGGAGTGACCATTTCCAGCCTGAATCTTCAGCTAATTGTGTAATTTCTTGTTATACGCACACATTTGTGGTTGTTTATTCTAGTTATTAAATAATTGTCGTGTTGTATGTAAAATGTAAACTGGGAAAATATACCAAACAAGAAGGTTAATGTTGGTTTTCTATTCTCAGGCTGCATTGGACTGTGATTTGGTAAAAAGAAGTGATGGGTCTCTTTAATAATATCAAGGTAAAATTTTGAATCATCGATTTTATATCATTTTGTTGTACTAAATTATTACTGATCACACAATCAAGTATTGGAATCTGAACTATTTTCATCAGAGGTTCAGGTCCTTAACCACTGAGGTGCCATGACCTCAACTTTCCTCTTATTGTGTCTAATTTTCAAGAAATATTAAGGCAAACATATACATTTAGTTTGTATAAAGTGATCAAACTAAGTTTATTTAAACATATTTTTAAATGGTTTATTAACTGTATGTGGACTGTATGACTGTTGGTTGTAAACAGTACTTTAATATACACTTTATACACTACAATAGATTTCTATTAGACTCCCCAACACATGTTAGAAACATTTGACAAAATCCATTGTTTAGTTTGGAGCTCTGCAGCTCTGCAAACGAGTCCTTGGGGATTCTGCGCTTTCCTTCCTGACTTCCACTGCACATCCTCATATTGTTCTTTCTTACACTGGAAGTAGAAGAAGCCTTTGTCACATATACATTACAGCACAGTGAAATTCATTTCTTCACATATTCCAGCTGGTTAGCAATTTGGGGTCAGTGTGCAGGGTCAGCCATGATACGGCACCCCTGGAGCAGAGAGGGTTAAGAGCCTTGCTCAAGGGCCCAGCAGATCAGTAATCCAGAGCCTTAACCCTTGAGCCAGAACGTCATACTGTTCTTTCTTACACTTCACTGCACATCCTCATATTGTCCCCTTCCCCACCCCCTGACTTTCCAAAAAAGTAGTTGTTTTTGTACATTCTCGTAATACTTAATGGGTGAAGGTGCAGTTACAAATTTACTTGATAGCTTTACTTGATAGTTATTATTTAATTTATATAACATAGTATTCAATTGTTGGAATCACAGGGGGTTTACACAAATGCTTAAAACAGCAGTTCTCTCTCTCTCTCTCTCTCTCTCTCTCTCTCTCTTTTTTGTCTCAGTTCTTTGTGCTGTGCCATGGAATGCTGCAACTTGCACAACTCCTGGTTTCTGGCTATCTGAAGGGCTCCATATCCACAATAGAGAGAAGATATGGCCTGTCCAGTCAGAAGTCTGGAGTACTGGCCTCTTTTAATGAGGTACATATGTCATGCATGCTCAGGATCTCTTATTAAAATGGCACACAATTTATTTCTGCATCATTAGACAAGCAGAGCTTTTTGTAAGCTTCACATGTTCTCCCTGTTTCCGTATGGGTTTCCTCTGGGTAATCTGGGTGTCCTCCCACCACCCAGTTGTATGAGTGTGTAAACGTGTGTCCATCGCATGGCGCTTTGCAATGGACTGGTGTCCCGTTCAGACTGTATTCATACCTCCCGCCCGGTTTTCCCGGGCTAGGCTCCGGATTCATCCGTGAGGATAAAGCGCTTACTGAAGATAAATGAATGAATGTAAAAAAAAGTTAAAAAAAAAAGACGTCCTGTCTGAACATGCACACCTTTATCTAACTGTTGAATTCATTTATTTATTTATTTTTTGTAAGAAGGAAGGACATGCCACTGCAAGCGCAAAGCAGCTTCTCATCGCTGTTCATTGTCTTTTGACTCTAAATTGCCTTTAGTTGTGTATGAGTGTGTGAATTAGCGTATTTGGTGTCCTCTGATGTATTGGTGTCCCAATCAGTGTGTATTCCTAACTCACGCCCAGTGTTCCCAGGATAGGCTCCAGATCTAGCACAACCCTGAGCGTTAAAAAAAATGAAAAACAAAAAAAGCAGGTCCTGACGATGAAAGAGTGAATGACGTTTGAATTAAAACGAACTTTTCATGAAGGAAGAAAATTGGATCAGTGCGAGTCTCTCTTGTAGTCCAGACTGGATTCCTTGAATTGTATATTTTTTTAAACCCCAAAGCTGTAGTTCTCCTGAACCATCAGTATTAATTTCCCACTCATCCATGTTTCCTTTGAAATTTCATGTGTACGACTCGTTGGATTCATTTTTGGTTTTACCAAAGCAGATGTGACAGATGGTTATGAGCAAGGCTTGCCAGAATTAGTCATCGTAGAATATGTTTTATTTTCAAGATACGTAATCTAGATATGACTAATTCTATGTGTGTCACATGAAACATTTAGTATTGACAATTTTGCCAGTGAAATCAGTTGTGCTTTAAGCATTGGAAAATAATCCAAACAATGATATTGTTCTTCTAGGGCTCTTAATATCACTGAGCAATTTAATTTTCAAGAGAAAGCATAGCAGTCCAGTGGTATGTCAGAGTGGGTCAGCCAAATGCGTCGTGTATTATGTAGCCAGAAACAACCATACTATTGCTTTCAGTTTGACCATACAATGAAGAGTCATACATCCATGCTTTTGCCTGCAGGTGGGAAACACGGTTCTTATCGTGTTTGTGAGCTATTTTGGAAGCCGAGTACACAGACCCAAGTGTATTGGGATTGGAGCGATAATAGCAAGTATGGCAGCATTTCTTATTGCTTTGCCACACTTCATCAGTGGAAAATATCAGTACACAGATAACATAAACTGTAAGTATGCATAATTAGAATCGTACTTTCACACTGTGTACTTCCCTCAGTAAAAGTGTCATATTTATCGCGCTATCGTACTAAAGAGAATTCTCGAAATGTGATGTCTCTGATTAGCCGCTACCATGGAGAGTGTTTCTGGTCTTTGCCAAGAAGTGAGCGATCACCAGGCAGCATCCTCCAACCAGACATGTTCGGAAGTCAAGAGTCATGCCAACAATGCAGTGTTTCCCATATTACTCCTGGGTCAGTTGCTGCTAGGTATTGGTGGAGTTCCTATCCAACCCTTTGGGATTTCCTACATAGATGACTACGCAAATAAGAAGAATTCGCCGTTTTATCTTGGTAAGAGCGATCAAGTATGCCTGCACTAGTCTCTGTATTGGTGCAATGTTATCAGATCCTGATATATAGCACTTTTCTCCATTTCCTACAGGAATATTGTTTGCCTTAACTGTGATTGGACCAGCATTGGGTTACTTGCTGGGGTCGATCCTGCTCCGGTTCTATGTTGACTTCAACACAATGTCTCCTGGTGAGGGATAGATCTTCTCGTTTAATGGATACCACACGCGCACACACACACACACACACACACACACACACACACAAGGAGCAAATGGTTCCACATTCCTGTTATCTCTAAAGGGGTTGTAACGCTTCCATAAAAATGGGTAGGGCACAGTGAACAAAGGGCATGCTACTACGAGGGAAACAGTTTAGTGCTTGTTTGTTGAAGCATTAAACATTATAAGAGAAGGCTGACCAAGATTCAAGTTTCTACACAATGATACTATACTGAGGCAGACAGTTTATGGACCTGTGTATACACTGTGTTCATAAAGTCTCATGCATTAGGTATGTTACTGTCTGCATTCAGAACTTCACATACAATCAAATATAATCTCGCCACATCGACCTTGTGCATTGGAATTAAAGTTCAAGTATGCACACGGGTGGAAAATGCTTGAGTAATTGTACTTAGTTACTGTGCTTAAGCATTATTTTGCTATATTTGTATGTTACTTGAGAAATATCGAAACTGAATATTTGTACTCTTGTGTAATTAAATTTCCAAGGGAAAAAAAAAATAAGGTAGCTTGTTACTTAGTCTTTGCTAATGCCAGGTTAGACCTGTTATTCCAGTAGCTAACATAGTCAAATTCTAGCTAATGGTAAATATTGGCAAAATTGACATTTTGCTTCTGATTAATACATTATCAAACTATATAGCATTACTCATGCATATGACCAGCAAACTTAGAGATGATGATGTTTTCAGGCAAATAGCAGAATTGCTTTAAAATGCAAATCTTTTAACAGTTCTAGATAAGTAATACAGTTGCTGTTCACATTGGAAAACATGACACTAGCTTAGTTAATTTCATCAACCCTCACCCTATTTTTACTTTTTAATACTTGAGTGCTTTTAAAAATAGCAACTATTTTACTTTTACTTGAGTACATTTTAGGCTGGATACTTCCTTTTAACTGAGTAATCCATTCTCACTTAAGTATAATTTCTCACCGGTCTTCCCACCCCTGAGTATACTTTATAAAACCGTAGAATTTCTTTATTTACTCAATAGGTGGGAAAATCTAATCAAGAAATGAAACACAACAAAATGTCCCAATAGAAAGAAGTTCTAGCTCAGGAAGCTTTGGAAGCTTCTCATCAACCTCGCATTGTTCTTGCATTCTTACTGCATATCTTGATACGTTAAATATGCTAAAGATTACTTGTCTGTGTTTAGCGGAAATTGTTTTGGAGAGAACGGATCCCCGTTGGGTTGGAGCTTGGTGGCTGGGTTTCCTTCTAGCTGGTACCTTGCTCTTCCTTACCTCCCTGCCATACCTGTTTTTCCCCAGAAGCATGATAGAGGTATGTCTGCAAAGTCACTCACATGCTCTTTTCAATTAGTTCTTCATTGTTGCATGCAGTACGTATAGTATGGCCATTTTGAGAAGATTAAACTACAAAAAAGTGTTCCACAAGAATTTGAAACGTTGCAAATGACAGTGTTGTAATGGATCCCAGGCTTGTTATGAAGAAGCTAGAGATCTAATGACCCATAAGTCTTTATTCTTTCATGCTAATTGCATTTTTGTCACATTGGCAGTTGTCTTGTTTTCTGTTGGCAGTCATCCAAACGTTTGCGGTGAAGAGAGATGAGATTGGTTATATAAGCCTTGTTGGTCCATATGCACTCATCTCAGAAGTGAAAGTGTTAAAGGAAATATGAGAAATAGGTGGCTGTACAAACATTAGGTTTGCCAACTCCTTCTCGACAGAATGCATGATTGAATATCACGCTAAATTCTCACGGAAGGAAAAGGATATATGCTTCAAAACTCCATTTGTTCGTATCTACACCATAAGTTGGAATTTACTAATCGGCAACTGTAATGATCTGAAAACGAGTGTCAAAACGAGTTTAAATATGCATGAGCATTCTATGTTTTCACCTTCTCCTTATCGGTCTCTTTCATTTCATAGGAGGTCAGTGTGATATTCAGTCATGCATTCTGTTGCGCAAGAGCTGACCGACCTAATCCAAATTCTGTTTGTTAAACGCATGGCTCAATGGCCCAACTGTGGTTTTCTGTTAATCCTTGTTATTGAACATGCCCAGTGGAATTTCTGTTCACTAGCACTATTCCACATAAAGGAGAAAGAAAATTCACACAATGACATGTTTACATACATGAAATATTGTACACAAGGAACTTATCGGATAGCAACGTTTGGGATTAGAAAGGAATAAAAAAAAAATACTTGGCAGGTGTTAACCAAGAAATGTTAAGTACTCGTGCACAACTCGTGTACAAACATTACAAATGACCTCTTAAGTGATTTTGTGTTGCAGCTGTTGCAATTTGACATGTTTAAACCGACGTTCCATGGATTTGCTCACCCTTTCTAGATGTTGCGCAACTGTGCGGCCCCGTTTAGGTCCATAGAGTTATTCAAATTAGAATTGTATTGCTCACACACAACCATACACAGAACGAGGTAGTGGGTGTTGTGCAAACAAGTCCAAGCTCTAGTCCTACCTGTTGTCCTGGTTGAGGGCCCTAATGGACTGTCGGAAGAAGCTCCTCCTCATTCTCTCTGTGCTGGCCTTCAGGGAGCGGAAGCACTTCCTGAGAGAAGAGTTCATTTTTCGGATGGCTGAGGTCCTTCTCTATCTTCCTGACATTGGCCCAGCACCGCTTGCTGTAGATAGACTGCAGGTCAGGGAGCTCAGTGTGGATGGTGCGCTCAGCTGATCACACCACACTCTGGAGAGCCACCTATCCTGCTTGGTGCTGAACCCAAAGCAGGCTTTGATTCTTCCGTCAGGATGCTCTCGATGGTGCAGGTGTAAAAGTTCCTTAGCACCTTGGAGGGCAGTTTAAAGAGCCTTAAGCGTTTAAGGTGGTGAAGACGCTGACAGGCCTTATTATTGGACTTAGTGGTCAAAAATGGGAACTGAAACAAGCGCTAATACATTTTTTTTTTTGCTATGTTACCTCAAACACAGTTTAACAAAGGTACAAAATCTCTCAAAAACCAGCTGCTAGACTGTACACTGGATGGCTTTACGTTGTCAATTCTATCATTATGGCGTTACCTCTCGACTTAACTTTATTTGAGGCTATGTCATTATTAATGGCATCCTGCACCAGCAAAACTTATGGTCCCAAGCCACTGCTGCTTAGGAGCCAGGACCACATAAGCACAATTCGTTATTAAAATAAAAGGTAAATCATAAAAAGGATATTTAAAAAAAAAAAAAAAAAAACAGTATATGTGTATAATTCATTTCCTTGTCTTTTCAGGAAACCGTAGAGGTCACTATGGAGTCTGGAACGGAAAAGCTAAAAGAGAAGGAGGAAGCTATATCAGACACTACACATGGCCTTTCACTCGTCCAGTTCCTCAAAAGTGAGTTTGAATATTAGGTTTAGAAGGTTATCTTAATTCTCAGCTGGATAAAAAAACAAAACAAAACTTTTTTTTTTTTTAGGTTAAAATGTCAACATATAGCACAACAACTGATTAAAGATAGCAACACACACCGATTAGGATGAGTGTTTACCTCACCTACAATGCAGTAATTATGAAGAGTGAAAAACAAGTTTATTTTATTCCACAGCCATCAGTAAAAGTGATTTCAATATTAATATAAGTCATACTAATAATTTCTCAGTTTACAAATACAAAAACTAATATCAAAAGTAACTGTCGTTCATAATTCATAATTCATTACCACTGGTTGTATCACTGAAGTATCTTCTTAAAGTTTTCAAACGTCCAACAACTAATTCATAATACTGTATTTCTCACTCCTTTTAAGTGTAATGTTTCTTACTGAGCATTATAATTACTTCCAGGATCACAAACTACTACTGCTTTTATCCAGAGAGTTATAAACTAAATAGTTTACTCATAAACTATGTTTATTGTTAATTTGTCATTTTGTAAACGTTATAGTGTCAAATTACCTTGGAATTTATTTCAACAATGACATTTTGGGAGTATTAGCAGTTCTCACGTGTCCATCTTGCATGGTGACACTAACATTGTTGAGTTAGTGTCAAATTCAGTGGTAGAACATAGTGATGTAAAGTGAATGAATGTTAATTATTTTTTGGTTTTCTTGCCCAGAATTCCCACACATCATGCTGAGAACCCTGAGGAACCCCATTTACCTTTTGGTGGTGCTGGCCCAGGTGAATCTAGCAGCTATGGTTGCTGGACTGGCCACGTTCATGCCTAAATATATTGAGAGACAGTTCTCTCAAACAGCTTCCTTCTCTAACATGATGATTGGTAAGATTGTATGTATGTGTGTGTGTGTGTATGTATATATGTGTATATATGTGTGTATGTATATATGTGTATATATGTGTATGTATATATGTGTATATATGTGTATGTATATATATATATATATATATATATATATATATATATATATATATATATATATATATATATATATATATATATTTTTTTTTAATTATTGGTATTAGTTGATGTTCTAACCTGGACACAATGTGCTTGACTTAATCATAAGCACACTGTAACATCATATTACAATGCACTTCTGTTTTTATTCTTTCAGTTTGCATTTTAGTTTTAGGTTATAGTTATTAGTCATGTTTTATGTAATGTAACATCTCTGCTGAATTTCACGGAATTAAATCGACACCATTCCTCAGAATGGTGTCTGAGCGTATCAAAGATTGACTGGTCCAAACTAGAAGAAGAAATAATAGTAAGCAAACCTGGAGTGGCTTACAGAATTCTATCCAGTAGCTCATTTAAAACAATACGGTGGTGGTTATTTGAGGCAACTGCACTGGAATATGAAGACATTTCTGTGGAACACAGCTGTTTTCCCACAACCCAGCTCACAAAGTCAATCCAAGATTCATATCTCAAATGAAAACTTTAAACATTGGGCTCTACTGTTCAGGGTTAATCATTTGTAAAACCCTCATACAAAGGTTTCTTTGTTGAAGAAGGAAAAAAAAAAAAAAAATCAAACTGAACTGTGCTATGAGCTGTTGTTTTACCAAAGTAGAACGTACAGATTTCTTGTTAGGTTAGTAATGCATCTGTATTCCTTCAGGTGGTTTGAGCATCCCATCGGCCATGCTGGGCATCATGGCAGGAGGCATGATCCTGCGCAGATTCAATCTGTCCGTTAAGGCCTCGGCGATCTTGTGCAGCGGTGCCGTGCTGTTGGCTATCACCTTCGCCTTGCCGCTCCTCTTCTTCGGTTGTCCAACGCAGAATATTGCTGGGATAAACCCTACCAACAGCGAAAGGCAATATTTTATGTTCAGTTTGTCTCATTTTAAGGAGGAGTAATGATGCAAGTTTAAACCATGTGATGAATTTAGATTTCTTTTTTTTTAAAGCTACTTATGAGCTCCGTTTGTGAAGTGTAATTGTTACCGGAAAGGCAATTTGATATTTGGAGTAAAGTGAAAAAAAAAAAAACCTCATGTATTTGATTAGCTCTTGCAGTGAAAAGGTCTGTTTGCATTCCCAGAGAATGATGTCTTCTATTAAACCTTGTAAACAGCCACATCTTCATTGAACAGAGCAGGCCTACAGCAGAGTTGCACAATTAGTCAAAGATGTAAAATTTATATGAGAGTTTTAATGTCGATTGCAAAAGTATGATTACAAACTTATACAATGACCTGAAATTTATGTAGATTTTTGTCACTTTTTTTTTTTCTTCCATTTTTCTGTTGTTATTGTTATTATACACACACTATCCTCAAACTATTATTACGTACTGTTTTTGTGCAGCCTCAGCAAGTACTCGAACTGCAGTTTGACGTGTTCCTGCTCCGGTGAGGCGTTCAACCCTGTGTGTGGTTCTGATGGAGTGGAGTTCCGCTCTCCTTGTCACGCTGGCTGCAAAACAGCAATCGGGAAATCAGTGGTAAATCTGCCAAGTTATGGTCAGCTTCTTTGTTACGGTCGACTTGATGATGTATCCCACAGGCCTTCATTCACAAGACATTTAGTTGCCTTGTAGCAAGCCTTGGGCCGGATCCACGAAATTCTTCTTAAGAAAGAAGTTAAAGTTCTTAAGATAAATTCTAAGAGGTTCGCAAAGAATTTTACTAAGTGCAATTCTTGAAAATTTCTTAAGTTCTCAAATACAGGTGCATCTCAATAAATTAGAATGTCGTGGAAAAGTTCATTTATTTCAGTAATTCAACTCAAATTGTGAAACTCGTGTATTAAATAAATTCAGTGCACACAGACTGAAGTAGTTTAAGTCTTTGATTCTTTTAATTGTGATGATTTTGGCTCATATTTAATTCACCCACCAATTCACTATCTCAACAAATTAGAATACTTCATAAGACCAATAAAAAAAAACATTTTTAGTGAATTGTTGGCCTTCTGGAAAGTATGTTCATTTACTGTACATGTACTCAATACTTGGTAGGGGCTCCTTTTGCTTTAATTACTGCCTCAATTCGGCGTGGCATGGAGGTGATCAGTTTGTGGCACTGCTGAGGTGGTATGGAAGCCCAGGTTTCTTTGACAGTGGCCTTCAGCTCATCTGTATTTTTTGGTTTCTTGTTTCTCATTTTCCTCTTGACAATACCCCATAGATTCTCTATGGGGTTCAGGTGTGGTGAGTTTGCTGGCCAGTCAAGCACACCAACACCATGGTCATTTAACCAACTTTTGGTGCTTTTGGCAGTGTGGGCAGGTGCCAAATCCTGCTGGAAAATGAAATCAGCATCTTCAAAAAGCTGGTCAGCAGAAGGAAGCATGAAGTGCTCCAAAATTTCTTGGTGAACGGGTGCAGTGACTTTGGTTTTCAAAAAACACAATGGACCAACACCAGCAGATGACATTGCACCCCAAATCATCACAGACTGTGGAAACTTAACACTGGACTTCAAGCAACTTGGGCTATGAGCTTCTCCACCCTTCCTCCAGACTCTAGGACCTTGGTTTCCAAATGAAATACAAAACTTGCTCTCATCTGAAAAGAGGACTTTGGACCACTGGGCAACAGTCCAGTTCTTCTTCTCCTTAGCCCAGGTAAGACGCCTCTGACGTTGTCTGTGGTTCAGGAGTAGCTTAACAAGAGGAATACGACAACTGTAGCCAAATTCCTTGACACGTCTGTGTGTGGTGGCTCTTGATGCCTTGACCCCAGCCTCAGTCCATTCCTTGTGAAGTTCACTCAAATTCTTGAATCGATTTTGCTTGACAATCCTCATAAGGCTGCGGTTCTCTCGGTTGGTTGTGCATCTTTTTCTTCCACACTTTTTCCTTCCACTCAACTTTCTGTTAACATGTTTGGATACAGCACTCTGTGAACAGCCAGCTTCTTTGGCAATGAATGTTTGTGGCTTACCCTCCGTGTGAAGGGTGTCAGTGATTGTCTTCTGGACAACTGTCAGATCAGCAGTCTTCCCCATGATTGTGTAGCCTAGTGAACCAAACTGAGAGACCATTTTGAAGGCTCAGGAAACCTTTGCAGGTGTTTTGAGTTGATTAGCTGATTGGCATGTCACCATATTCTAATTTGTTGAGATAGTGAATTGGTGGGTTTTTGTTAAATGTGAGCCAAAATCATCACAATTAAAAGAACCAAAGACTTAAACTTCTTCAGTCTGTGTGCATTGAATTTATTTAATACACGAGTTTCACAATTTGAGTTGAATTACTGAAATAAATGAACTTTTCCACGACATTCTAATTTATTGAGATGCACCTGTATTTTCTTAAGAACATCTTAATTTTTTTTCTTAAGAATAAAATGACAGTAGTGTAATAGCTACAAGAAATTTTATATGCATCAAGTTATTATCCCTTTTTTTTTCAATCACCTCCCGATCACTTTTTTCAAATGTAAAGGGTGTGAGATGTGTTCGTTTAACAACATTAACTTTAGCCATCATAGGAGAATTTACTTGCTGGAAAGTGGAAACCAATGAGCCAAGTATGCTAGTTTATATAAGTAAAATATTGTAGTAATTCAGGAAAAAATCTTACCCTTTTGGGATCTACGGCAGTTATCCGAACTTTAAGAAGTTATTTACGATGATTTTTATGAACATTCTTTTTAAGAATTTGAATTTTTCTTAAGTTTTGTCTTAGGGATAATCTTAAGGGAAAAAAAAAAAATTGGGGGAGTACAAAATATTCTTAACTTTTTTCTTAAGTTTGAAAATAAAAAGAAAATGGCAGCTAAAAATAATTTTATTCTTTATGTTTCGTAAATCCGGCCCCTTCCACGTGAACTTCAAAAATGAATCCAATATTAATCCTTCAGAAAGTCAAATTAATGCCACATTCAGAAAGATAATCCTGGTTCAGTGTATTTACCTTCAGTTGTGTGTACTGAATAAATTAAAATTTTATGATATCCATTTTGGAAATCCTCTAGTGGTATTTAAAAAAAAAAAAAAAAAAATTTGTGGCACAGTTTTTACCTATCAACTGTGTCTGCCTCTTCCTTCTTGCACTGCATCAACTTTTCGAATAAGACCATGATTTCACCATGACTGTGTTTGTGTGGAATTATTATATAATTATAATATAGACACACCATATCTAATCTTATATCTAATCTTAATCTCATACCTTCTTATCAACATTTTTCTGCTGTGATCACTGGCATCACACCACTCTCCCTCCTCCACACAGGGTTTTTTTTAATACTGTTGCCACAGAAAATTTATATTTTTTGTTGCAAAGTGAATTTACCGTAGCAGTTTGGATAAGGAGGCGTCTCTGCTTTCCTGTAAGTTTCCTGTTTCTTTTCTATCCCCATGTTCCACAACCATTTAGGTACACCTCAATGAAAATCACTCACTGTGTCTTTAATACACCAACTCCAATATTATAAAAATATATATATTTGGATATACATGGGAGCTTCTACATACTACAATATTTACAATATTGCTTGTTCGAGTTGCTACTGATGACCCCATGCATCTAATTAATGATCTCTGTAGCAATATTTTGAGGTTATTCCCACCAACCAGCCCGCTCTCTCACATGACAACTACCAACCGGGGAGGGTGAATGCTAACATGTGCTTCCTCAGATGTACACAAAGCTAACCATCTGCATCTTCTCAAACTGTTGCTCATGTTGCGTCACAGGGCAGCGTAACACACTCGGAGGAAAGCACTATCCGCCCTCTTCCGCATACATGAGCTCACAGATGCCCATGATTGGCTTGTGTTAGTTTGATTGACAGGGGATAAACATTTCCATTTTGCAGGAAACATTTCCATACCATGGCACTCATTTTCACAAAATGTTTAACTTTTTTTTAAGGAATTATGGATTTCTTCATGGACTATTTGGAACAGTGCCAGTGTTTATTATTGTTTAGGAGAAGCACTGAGTCCAGATAAACCTTCCGAACTGTAGTGCATGCAATTTATCAACCTTCCCCCACATCCCAGCCAAACCTCCAGCAACCGTTTAGACATTTCTGTTTAAAACGATTTACTGTATTTATGTAGAAAATGAAAAACACATGTATACGAAGGGCACTTTGGATTAAGTGACAAATCCAAACAAAGCATTTCGTACACATTGTTCTATCACCTAAACACTGTGAGTCTCTGTTATTCAAAGTGTACGGTCACTTTATATCAAATTCAATAATCATTTGAACCACACTGGAGCCTTGTATACTGTGTTTGGGTTTTACACTATAATGTTGGTCATGTCATTTGTATGTAAAGTATAAAACTAGACAGATAAGGATTGGAAAAGCATTGATGTTCAGGAGTGGAACCTGATGTGGTCTTCTCCTGTTGTAGTTCGTCCACATCAAGGTTTGACATGTTGTGTGTATTCTGAGATGCTTTTCTACTCACCACAGTTGTAAAGAGTTCATTAGAGTTATCGTAGACTTCCTGCCAGTTCGGACCAGTTCTGACCATTCTCCTCTGATCTCTCTCATTGACGAGGCGTTTCCACCCGCAGAACCAGTGCTCACCGGATGTTTTTTGTTTTCTGCACCATTCTGTATAAACACTAGAGACTGCTGTGTGTGTGAAAATCCCAAGAAATATTCCCCAACAACAATGCTCCGACATGACTGGCTGACTAGATATTTGCATACAAGACCAGGGCAATTGAGTTTATTGAACTGATATGCCAAAGATATGTTGTTATTTTTGACATATAGCCTGCAGGGCAAGTGTGATTTGTAACCCGTGTGATTCAACGAAGAAATGTTTATTTTTCCATGCCACTGCTCTAACCTGTTCATTTTGACACATTTGTCTGAATCGGTGCTCAGAAATCCTCACACAAACTCTTTATCTTCTGCAGAACTACACAGACTGCACGTGTGTGGGCTCAGCGGGTTCTCGCGGTTACGCCGTACCAGGAACATGTGGGAACAACTGCGCTCACCTCCTCATCCCTTTCATGATTTTCTCCTCGCTCACATGCTTCTTAGCGTCCCTCTCTCAGACACCATCGTTTATGATGATTCTCAGGTACTTGTTTCTGACCGGGTTTTTCGTACATCATGTTTTATTAGCAAAATCGCACTGCATAAAAATGAGTCATTAAAAAAACAGACTCGTGCCTTTTTAAAAAAAAAAAAAAAAAAAAAAAAGAGGAAGAGCAATCTGATAAGATTAACTAGGATGCAGTGAAATAATCAGGACACTCTGATGCATGGTGGGAAAAAATGAAAACAAAAGTAAGTATTGATTCAGTTACATTACTATTTGAATATAAGTGACACACCCAGAGTTGATTCTCAATGTTCTCGAAGTTAGATTACACTTTGATTTAATTTCCTAGTTAGAGACTGAGAAACAAGTAATGCAGGAAAAGGGTGAGTATTAGATGCCTGTAGTGCCCTGTGTTAGCTTCTAACCCAGAGAGAAACATCTTCATGTCAGTCCCTGCCTCAGGCGATGCTGTTTTACATAACTGATCTCCGCAGGCTTTGATTACTTTGCCTTAGTTTTTTGTCCAACTTTTGGACTTTTTGGATTGAACTTTTTAAAAATTTTGCTTAATAAACACCACCAGATTTCTTTGTAAAAGAATAAGAATAGTGGACCATCACCATACTTCAAACTGCAAGAATGTGATTTTCAATTCGGCTGGTTTCCTTTAGACACAAAATACGATTTTTGCTTTTACTATAAATGACCATATCCAGATTCTAGTTGTTGCTGCCTTACCCATATGTTCATTTTGTACATTCATTTACATTTATGCCATTTGGCAGACTCCTTAATCCAGAGCGACTTACGTTTATCTCATTTATACATCTGAGCAGTTGAGGGTTAAGGGCCTTGCTCAAGGGCCCAACAGTGGCAGCCTGGAGGTGCTGGGGTTTAAACCATCCGATCAGTAGCCCAACGTCTTAACCACTGAGCTATCACTGCCTACCTACCGTTCAGAAAGTGCCCTCTTGTGAACCGAGTACAAAAAAACAACCGTTTGGCTTCGCTTGAGCAAGAACATGTTTGTCATTACCCTGTCCGTGTGAGCTCAGCAAGCCCATGCAGGCCTGGGATAAAGATTAGCCAAGAAACCACACACTCATTACAAAGATTAAAAAAAAAAAAAAACAAGACAGACATCAGCGTTAAATGTGGTTACCTTTAAACCTCAGTAAACATAAGAGAAGAAGAGTCCTTTCATATCAAGTGATCTGTATTTAATACTCTATTTAATATTATACTCAGGAGGAGAAAACAAAGAAGGCAGGGAGGGATTTAATGCCACTAATCCCTTATAGCAAAATAATAATCACATTGATTCACATCAATGAAATTTACACCATGTTATGTGTTCAACATTCACATGCAGGACATTTTGTTTTTAGGTTCACGTTATTTACATTATGACTGATTTAGTTTCACATGTGATTTTTCCATGATTCATTATTTTCCATGGGATTTTGTACATTCAAAATATTTTACACATGATTTTTACACAATTTATTGTCAAATGTGATCTTTACACATGATTAATTTTCTCACGTGATTCATTCATATTCATGTGATTTTTTTATTTTTTTTTACACCATTAATTTCCCCCCGTGGTTTTTAAACACGATTCATATATATATATATATATATATATATATATATATATATATATATATATATATATATATATATATATATATATATATATATATATATATATACAATTCATTTATTTTTACATATGGCTTTTTATACATGATTCGTTATTTTTCCATGTGACGTGTACACGATTCATTTATATTCATGTGATTCTTTTATTGTCACGTGATTCAAATGTGATTTTAACACGAGATTCCTTTTTCCACGTGATTTATCCGCAATGCATTCTTCTCATGTCATTTTTACACGACTAACTTTTCACGTGATTTTTGCACATGATTAATTTCTTTTCACAGTAAACAATAACATGGAAAGTCCTACATGAGTAGGTAAATACGCAGTGTGATTAAATGTTCATGTTCACGGTGCACATGTCGAGACCCTGTGAAGCAATGAAGTTACGTCATTAGTAAATTAGTGGTTTAGTGATGGAGGAAATGCTGTAGGACGTAAATCTTAAATGGAAAATATTGGGCATCTGGATTTTTTCTTTTGCTTTACTTTGCAGAGACAAGCACATTATAAATGATAACTTTAAGGGCATTGCTCATCCTGGAATTTGAACTCGCAGCCATCCAGCCAGATCTTTAACTAGTGGCCTAGCATGACCCCTCTTAGTTTCATAAACTATTTCTTTGCCTCATTTTTACCCAGGGCAGTGACACCATGAGACAAATCATATGCTTATATTGTGCTTATGTTATAAGCAATACATCATCACTTATTAGCTTTTGTCTTCATGCATTATTATTATTCTACTTTTTCTTCTTACTTTTTCCAGGATAAGAATAAGGATGTAAAGCATGTTGGATGATCTTTTACTACATGACACTTACACAAGAGATTTCATTATACATGTTTTTGTGTCCTCACTTTCACACAGGACTGTGACGCCAGAAGACAAATCCTTTGCCCTGGGAATCCAGTTCATGCTCTTCAGAGTGCTTGGTTAGTGCCAAAAACGTCTGTTATAAACACTATAGCAGCCAAGATATTACCCATAGCAAAAGCATATTATTAAAAGGAAAACAAAACAGTGGCTCAGTGATTTTTTTGCATACAAGATACCCATCTTGTTTTGTTCTAACAGCAAGTCATGAAAGTTTATCAGCGATTAGAAAACGGGTTTAACCTTGTTTCAACAAGTTTCAACAAAAACGAGTACATAGTATGGTGTATGAGTGTGTATTTACAAAAAATATTTCGATTTAACCCCAAGATATAGTGCATTTTTCACATTTTCACGATGTTCAGAATGTTTTACTGGGGTTTACCCGCCTTCAGCATATGGATTTACTTAAAATGGACCTCGTAGCAAGTGAATAAAGGAAAAGTTATCTAATATTTCTCACTTGGAGATTTTATATTAAAATATATATATATATAGAAGAGCATTAAGCCTATTTCTAGACACGTTTACACATTTCAAGCTTAAACTTGCGTCTTGTTCCATTGTCAGATCATGTGGGTTCTTTCCAGAAATAAAACTTGGCTGTATAGCCATCGAATAAGACAAACTCGAACGTGAATTTTTATGTTTTGAATTTTTGCTCGAACTTATGTTTCAAACATAATTCAGGCTTAGTACACTTATATTTGTTTAAAAGCATTCTAATGAAGAGAAATGTTAGTTCAATTTGCCTATTTTACTTTCTATAATTATTTTTGTGAAAATCAATAATACTGTATGTGTGTATGTTGAGTATGGAATGTTAATGATGTTGAATTTGTTTCACTGACAGCGTTTCTCCCAGCACCTGTCCTGTATGGAAGTGCCATTGATTCGACCTGTATTCTGTGGGGGAGAAAGTGTAACAAGAACACTTCCTGTCAGTACTACAACCTGGATTATTTCAGACAACGGTGGGTCTATTTTTCTCTCCACGGTCATAATGTATCTTAGAGTGGACAAGCAGCAATGTTCGGGGGGGGGGGGGGACAAACAAACTAATTTTTCATTAAATTTCAGATTTCTTGGACTTCAGACATTTTTCGTGTTTGGAGGTCTGGTGTTTTTCCTTCTCTCCTTTTTGGTTCTGAAGAGAGCGGATTTTGCTCAGCAAAAGAAACTGGAACAGATGAAGAGCAGCGCCACAAGTGAGAAGAAGCAGGACTCGAAATCGTTTTTGATCTCCTGCGATAAAAAAAATGCCAAACTGTTGCAAAAACAGGAAACCTGTGAGAGGAAAGATGAAACGTCCTGAGGGATTTGCAACAAATCACAACTTTTTTGTGGTATTAGGATCAATCCTAAATTTGAAAAAAAAAAAAATATATATATGAAACCGATGTAAATAGCAGTCATCTGTGAGTCATAATCACACGGATATTACATTCTTTTCCACCAAATGTAAAACGCTCATCGCCGGCGTTGTGCTGACGAGGCGTCTACATGTGTGAACACGCTAAATACACTTACACACTGTGAAGCTACCGTAGCTCTTTCTTCATCTGAGCCTTCAGTGAAACTATGTGTTCTAAGGACAGCTTGTCTAGCTGATCTGTACTACATTAGTCTACTATGAAGATGTCATAAAGATGGACCAGGTGTGTCATGAGTGTTGCAGTCTCGGTTGATTTTGGTATACCTGTTCTGAATTGCTTGGCTGATTGGTTGGAATATGTTACTGAGTGTTACTGATGATAAAACTGAGGGCATTAGAAAATCCTTTGGGAGCACAGTGCAGTTAACTCCTATTGGATTTAATACTTATTCTAGGCTGGAAATGTAGCAAGCTTCACTGTGATTGGTCAAATGAGTTTTCTTCACTTTTCTATCTTGTTTTAAAAATGCAGAAATGTAAGCTTTCTTCTTAACATCATACGATGATCTACAATGTATGTTTTGTTTTTCTTTGTGTGTGTTAATGATATACAGTTTACATCTGTACACTGAAATTATATTTGGTTTGGCACTTCTATAAGAATGTGATACATTTGGGTCACATTTTAACTGTGACAAATGTTTCTTAAACACAAAAACATGTAAGTTCTGATCGGGTGGGGGTGGGGGGCAGCGAACTGTGAGGACACCCATGGAAATGGGGAAATACATACTCCTGCTCATTCATGCATTTATCCAGTCAGTCAGTGATGTGACAGTAGCACAGTTCATAAAATCATGCAGATACAGGTCAAGAGCTGAGGCTATAGTGAGCACAGGTTAATCACAACTTTAGAAAAACATCGCCTGGACTTTCTCTAGTCTCTCGTCTTGTCTGGTTTCAGCGAGTCTGTGCCTACTGTAGCCTTAGATTCATGTTCTTGGCTGATGAGACTGGAACCCGATGTGGTCTTCTTCTGTTGTAGCCCATTCATGTCAAGATCTGACATGTTATGCGTTGTGAGATGCTTTTCTGCTCACCACGTTTGTAAAAAGTAGTTATTTGCACAACTGTAGCCTTCCTGTAAGTGTGAACCAGCCTGGCCATTTTCCTACATTTTTTCCAGTCTTCAACTGTCCAGTTTTGGTGAGCCTGTGCCCGCTGGAGCCTCAGCTTTCTGTTCTTGGCTGACAGAAGTGGAACCTGACGTGGTGGTCTGCTGTTGTAGCCCATCCGCCTCAAGGTTCGAAGTCTTGTGCATGCCGAGATGCTTTTCTGCTCACCACAATTGTACAGAGTGGTTATCTGAGTTACTGTAGCCTTTCTGTCAGCTCGAACCGGTCATTCTGCTCAGACCTCTCTCATCAACCAGGCATTTCTGCCTGTAGAACTGCTACTTATTAGATTTTTTTTTGGTTGTTTTGTTTTGTTTTTCGCACCATTCTGTGTAAACTCTAGAGACTGTTATGAATGTAAATACCAGGAGGTCAGCAATTTCAGAAATTCTCAAACTGGCACCATGGCACGCTCAGAGTCACTGAGAGCAAGTTTTTCTCCATTCTGATGTTTGATGTGAACATTAACTGAAGCTCTTGAGCTGTATCTGATGATTTCATGCCTTACGCTGCTACCACATGATTGGCTGACTGGATGATTGCATGAATTGAATGAGCAGGGGTATAGGTGTTTATATTAACGTGCCTGGTGACTATACTCTAACTCTAACACTAATCCACTATCACGGTCAACAAGAAATCATGCTGCAATGTAATAACTGTTCATTTCAATGTGAATTGTTTAGAGAAACGGTTAAATGTGATTGAAATTTTTAAACCATCAAATGTGACACCTAAACATAATACAAATGTGATACCTATATTGACAAAATGTTGTTTCCACTGGCCTTCCTGCTGGTGTATTGTATTTCTGTGTGACTGTGTACATTTATAAAAAGTCATATATTCTTGATTCTTTAATCTTGTATAATTACACACATTTACTAACCCACTAACAGAGGGACAGATAAAAAAAAAAAGAAACTATTGTTATCATTCCAGTCTTTTTATGGTTATTTGGTTTCTTCCTCTCGTATCTTTCTCCATAACTGGGTAGTATTAGAAACCAAGCGGAAGCTGTCTTTTACTGGGACAAAAATAAGCTGGTCTAGGGAGGACATTTTTGCACGGGGTGCATTGTTCTTTAATAAACATAAAATGATAATCATGGCAATTTTGCATTTGCTGTAAGAACTGATTCCACAAGTGAAATCAGGTGCGGCTTTTTAAAATCAGAACATCTTGATCTACAATGTTGAAGACCTCTGTCTTAGAACATATTCAGGAATCATCAAGAAATACGTGGACTAGGTATAAGGCTGTGATCTGTGGCAAGGAATTGTTGGCCCAAGAGCTCATAAAATGTAAAATGATATGCAACAATAGACTGCCTTTAACCAATCACTGTTTACCAATCAAAGATGACACCTAAGCATAATACAAATGTAATAACTACAGTATATTGACACAATGTTGTTGGCCTTCTTGGTGGTATTTTATCTTTTATGATATCTTTTATGATAATTATGCTGCTTTCAAGTCCTCCTTGTACACAAAACGAAGCTGATCTAGAGAGGACAGGGAGGACATTTTTGAGACAGGGGTCAAGTACATGTAAAACAAGTACGTGAAGAACATTTACCAAAACTACAACAGATTAGGAATCAACAAGACGTACATGGACTAGGTGTATTGATGATATTTGTGTCAAAGCGATGTTGGCCTAAGGGCTCATGGAAAGTCCAATATTGCACAACAACAGACTGAATGATGTAGCATTATTAAGAGTCCTTGATTGACCAGGAATCAAGACACATGTTAATACTTAGGCAGGATCACTGGGAGCACATTACTGAGAGTTTATCACATAAACATCTGGTAGACAATAGTAGATATGCTGAAGTTTCTAGATATAGATATGGAGGTATTCTCTTTTTTTTTATTTCCACATGTACACAGAATTAAAGAACCGCCCCAAATGCTCATTACAGGAAACTGACTAGTTTTTATGGGAGTTTTATTTGAAAGTACACACTCAGATTTCGGTAATGTGTGCATCACCAAACTCAGCTTGGTGTTGCTGGGTGTTCGGAGGAGGAACTAAATACTTTACTTGAATCCAAGGATTTGTTTCTCGTTGTTCGTTGGCTGTTCGGTGACTTTTAACACACAAACTGACATTAGGAAAATAGACTCGTCTCTATTCTCTGCAGCGCATTCTACACAGTGTGTCAGGTCAATGTGTTCCAAGGGATTTCTTTTCCAGCACTGGTGGTTTCAAGGGCATAAGCAAAAACGTAATCGTGCAATCTTTAATTACTTTTAATGCCGTAAGTTAACAGAGAGCACGCATATAGCAAACGTGAAACGTGTAAGCTTGCATAACCTCACGTCAGTGGAGTGTGGAGATCTTTTTACATCAGTTTGAAATTGGGAACAGATGGATGCATTTGTTTTACAGACTGAAAGTGAAAGCCAGAAGCTTGTTTAAATGACAACCATCCAAAGGAATTTCCAAAAAGATCCAAAAAGTAGATCCAAATAGATAGTTATCTCCTTCAAGTTATGGTTTTGTAGCCTATGCATACTATATACACGCGTACATACAGTACGTGAATATATTCCCTGCTAAATGTCAAGATGACATTAGACCAAACTGTGAGTATGTGAAAGTTCGGGAAGTTGTTTGGTATGAGTCCGTGTTATTGCACAACAGAGCTACACTCACTGAGCACTTTATTAGAAACATTATACTAATAGTCTTCCCTTTGCTCTTAAAACAGCTTCAATTCTTCATGGCACGGATTCCACAAGATCACGCAATTCCTGCAGATTTTTCTTTTGCATTATCATGCTGGAAGTAGCCATTAGAAGATGGGGAAATTGTGGCCAGGAAGGGATGCACTTGGTCAGCAACAATACTCACATAGGCTGTGGCATTCAAGCAATGATTGATTGGTATTAACGGGCCCAAAGTGTGCCAAGAAAACATTCCCCACACCATTACACCACCACCACTAGCCTGGACTGTTGACACAAGGCAGGTTGGTGCCAAATTATGACCCTACCATCTGTGTGCCTCAGCAGAAATTGAGATTCATCAGAACAGGCTATGTTTTTCCAGTCTTCAATTGTCCAGTTTTGGTGAGCCAGTGCCCAGTGCAGCCTCAGCTTTCTGTTCTTGGCTGACAGAAGTGGAACCTGACGTGGTCTTCTGCTGTTGTAGTTCATCCGCCTCAAGGTTCGACGTGTTGTGCATTCTGAGATGCTTTTCTGCTCACCACAATTGTACAGAGTGGTTATCTGAGTTACTGTAGCCTTTCTGTCAGCTCGAACCAGTCTGGCCATTCTCTGCTGACCTCTCTGTTCAACAAGGCATTTCTATCTGCAAAACTGTCGCTTACTGGAAGTTTTTTCTTTATTGCAGCCTTCTGAGTGAATTCCCAGCTGTTATAAAAAATACTCAAACCAGCATGTCTGGCATGGTCAAAATCACTGAGAGCACATTTTCCCCCAGTGGACAGTGAGTATATATTCAGAAAAAGAATATTTTTCTCTTTTCAATGTCTCAGAGAACAATGAAAATGCTTCAATTTTATTTAATAAGTTCTTAGTATTTGGTTTGTCCCACTTTTGCTCCACAGGTTTGTGTAAAACCTGACAATCCTGACATTGATCAAACCTATCAGAGCTTCAATAGAAGAGATAAAGCTCAAGGAAAATCTGACCATATGTACCAAGATGTTAACATGGTCAATATCACAAATTTGCTCACATTTAAATCGTGATCTAGATATATAAAAGCAAAGTTTTCTATATTGATTAGTCAAGTTTTCGATGTTTGATTTTCGTTGCTAGGATTGATTGACTGATTTTTTCAAAATTCTAAATCTTTCTGTTTTGTTTCCAGTTTATTTCTGTTCAAATCCCAAAATTTCAAAGTGGTTTCAGACGTATGGACCACACTGCGTATGTTATAAATTGAGCATATTATAAACTATTAATAACATACTCATAAGTGAATCTAATTAGCACAACACATCACGAAGCTCTTATAAATACTCAACTAATAAATGTCTGAATAAATATTCATAAATATTTGAATTACTGTATTGCATCTAACCCAGATATTAGGTAGCGCTGAGAATGCAGCAGCACAGAAGATCTCCAAGTGTCAATAGAATAATGGACTAATTCAGAAACGTGTTAGAATAAAAAAGGTCTTGTACACAGTTTAACCTTGATCCATTTCCTGTCTTCAGTCTTATTGTGAAATGGGTCACATGAAAACAATGGTGCTTCCTGTTTAAGAACAAAAAAAAAAAAAAAGAGTGCATGTTTTCTTTGACAACAGCAGTGTGCGCCCGGAGAGCTTCTGGATGTCAGAGAACGCTGGTGTGAAAAAAAAAAAAAAAAGACTCTTCAATAAGTTAGGAAAATATTTGCAAGCTTACTGCACTCCAGCTCTAATAACAGTTTTCCTTATCTGAATCTCACAGCTGCAGGGGGCTGGATAACGAAATTCACTTTTATTTTTATTTATTTATTTTTAAAAAATTTTTTTGTAGTTTAACATACACTGGATAATTTTGGAATCACAAAGACATGCATGTGCTTGTCAGGAAGAATGTCAAGGATAGTGCATTCTTTACATGATCCTAAACAAACTCATTCAGTGTGTTAACTGATAAGTCCTCAGCCTTTACATAGACAGAGGAAAAAATACCCCGATGCACATCTTAACTGATCCCAGCAAAACCTGCACAACATGCTGCAGTAAATCAACAAGGACCCACAGGCGCAAGAAAGAATCCCAGAACTTCCTTTTCTCAAAACCCTTATCTGCATGTTTTTTTTTTTTTTCCCAGCAACATTCGACTGGCTCACAGTGTTAAAGAGCCAGGATAAGAACTTTCTAAATGAAATATAATAAAGATTTGTTGTTAAAAATAAATAGCCTATTTCTCAGAATTATGAGTAATAATAGCCTTCCCAAGTCCCAGATGTTTTGCATTACGTCCATTCTGGAAACTCACACAGCTGTATGCCTGAAGCCCATCATCTGGCGACGCATGCTGGTCGTATAAGGCATTACACAAATGAGTCTGAGCGTTGAAACATTTCCGATCATCCCCTACCCTTTACTAAAATAAAGTTCTCTCTTCTGCTCTCTTCCAGTATCCAGAATTATTTTGGTTTCTTCTTTTTATCTCACTAGGATGCAAAGCGAGCAATTTATTGCTCTGAAGCAGGCAAACAAAGCAACCCACTGTTTATGCACGGTTCAGTTCTGCTTTTGTTTGAAAGAACACGTTTCCTGAAACTGAAATAAAATACCATGGCCAGAAAAATGTATATATTTACATGGCACAGTTCCCTGCATGTTCCTGTGACTTTACCAGAGCCTGTCTGTTTGAGGAAGTTCAATTTCACTTTGTTTCAGTTTGACGTCTTTTTCTTAAAATTGTATCATGAGCAAACAGATTGATGAGTCCTCAATTGGCTGCAATAAATCCAATTCCTCGGAATAAAACAATTGTGAAATGTACACAATTAATCCAGAAAGAGGAACAGGAAAGGATATCAAAATGTACTGCTAAGAAGGATGATGTACGTATTGGAACAGCAAGGCCAATTGCTGAAGTCATCTGGGTTTGAGATCAAAAGATGGATATGAGACGATAGATCAGAATTTCAGCTTTCATTTCCTGATATCTACATGCAGATGTGTTAAACAACTTAAAACATGGCACCTTTGGTGGCAGACCCCCAATTTTTGGGTGAACAAAAGTAAAGTAACAGATAGACTTAAAATAAATTGAAGTAGATAACACGTAATATTTGGTCGCATATCCCTTGCTTGCAATAACTGCATTAAGCCGGTGACCCACTGACATCATGTTGCATTTTTCTTTTGTGTTGCTTTTCCAGGCTTGTACTGCAGGTTCTTCCTGTTGTTGTTTTTTTCCCGGGGGGTTCTCCCTTCAGTCTCCTATTCTCCCTTCAGTCTCCAAAAAGTCCTTTGCTGAGTTGGCAGTGTGTTTCGGGTCATTGTCTTGCTGCATGATGAAGTTCCTCCAAATTAGTTTGGATGCATTTCTCTGTAAAGAAACTGGAAGACAGAACGTTTCTGTAGACTTCTGAATTCATTCTGCTGCTACCATCATGAGTCACATCATCAATAAAGATTAGTGAGCCATGACACTACCTCCACCATGCTTGATTGATGAGCTTCTTTATTTTGGATCATGAGCAGATCCATTGTTCCTCCACACTTTGGCCTTTCTATCACTTTGGTAGTCTTGGTTCCAGAACTTTTGTGGCTCGTCTCTGTCTTTCTTTGTGAATTCCAATCTGGCTTTCTGATTCTTACTGCTGATGAGTGGTTTGCATCTTGTGGTACGGCCTCTGTCAACTGCTGCTGTTTTCCTTGGCTGACCTGTTCCATGTCTAGTTGTTAGTACACCAGTGGTTTCTTTCTTTTTCAGGACATTCCAAATTGTTGTATTGGTTATGCCCAATGCTTGTGCAAAATGGCTTGAGGAAATTAAACTGAAATTCTGCCTCATGTTCGTCTTTTGATCTCAAACCCAAAAGTCTTCAAAGTGTAGCGAAAAAAAATAGAATTGTCATTGCTGTTCCAATACTTTCAGAGGGGACTGTAATTAGGGAGGGAAAAAAGGAGAATACTGAGTATTCTGTAGCCACAGCCCAACTCCAGAATTACTATCAGCTTTCATGAAAAGCAGCAACATTCAATATATAAAATAAAACAACACATGAACGCATGCAATAATTTATATTTTGAGCTTAATCCTATGGGGACTGCATACTTTTAATTTTGAAGGTGCATTTTCTGAAAAAGTTTTTTTCTTTCTATCTTTTTTTTTTTTTTTAAGCGCATGCAGAACTTGTCTTTAAAGACGATGTTGAAGACATAGCTGAAAAACTCTTATCCATAAACCTCTACACAAGAAATCTCTTGAACTGCATGCACTGTAATTTTAATGGCAGGCCCCTGCGTAAGTGTTTATTGATTCAGCAACCATTTCTGTGTGAATCTGGACCTGTATTTGATCTCACCATCACGTTGAAACATCGATCTATGGCCCAATCATAACCTTCTAGTGCAGTTACCCAGGTATACAGTTAAAATAGTACAAATACTTAGAGTTCATGATACAATTGTTCTTTAGAAGAACCAATGATGATTCACCACTACATCTCCTGCTGAATATGGGGAATTGTCCTTATATTCAGTCCTTTTTTTTTTTTTTTCTTACCAAATGTGCTGATGACGAACAGAGAAATCATTTGGTCTCATTTGACCTCAACATGTGGGTTCAATTAGTTCCACTGACACATGATGAGATTGCTGTTCTCAGAAAGGCTTTCTTTCAAACAACTCATCCAAATAGCTTGTTATGGAAACGATTAATTGAAACCAAGTGATTCTGAAACTGTGATCTTTGGTTCTTGGATTGACCCACTCAGTGTCCTCCTCCCTGTGTGGGTGCCAATTTCTGGCATAATGTGTCCAATTCCTGGCATGTATTCAAACTTCTGAAACGTTTATATCATGGCTCTGTTTGTAATGAATAGTATTTTTAACAGATTATGTATTTTTAATATTCAGGAATCAACCACTTGTAGGTCACTAACCACTTAATTTATGTTTAACATTTAAATCATGTGGTGTAATGTAGATTTTATATTTGTTTTATTCGCTTAAAGGGTGCTAAAACATCTCAAGTTGATTAAATTACCTCATTTTTAGTTAAAGTATCAATGAAGTACTCAAGTGAAAGTGGCTTTTAAAACTGAAATGGCTCCATTCGTTTTTTTTCCCTGCTGAATCTACAGGCCTGTCATGAATTTTCCACACGGCACATGGAAAAGATTCCAGAGGTGTCTGAAACCTTTCCCAGAACAAACACAGTTCCAGGCCTGCCTGGAAAAGCACATGCTGATTTGTCAAACCTATGGTTTATTTAGTTTTTGTGTCCTAAAAACCAACCAGTACATGACATATCATTACAGTAAATGATGCTGGCTCTCATTTAGAAGGAGAAACTGTGGATTAGTTGCTGTTCATTTTAGTGAGAACAAGGGTCATGGAATTTCTTAAAGACTGTTACATAAACATTGGGCTAGGCAGCAAGACTGATGTCTGCTTTCAAAAATGTCTAATACTTTAGAAAACACATTCCTATTCCTTAGATTAAAGCATTTGTGCTAACTGAGAATTCACTTTAAGCTTTCCTTAATCCTTTTAGCCAAACCTACTCATTTACATTTACGGCATTTGGCAGACATCCTTATCCAGAGCAACTTACATTTATTTCATTTATACATCTGAGCAATTGAGGGTTAAGGGCCTTACTCAAGGGCCCAACAGTGGCGGCTTGAACTCACGACCTTCCGATCAGTAGGCCAACGCCTTAACCACTGAGCTACCACTACTCACAGCACCTAACAGAGAAAATGCCAACACAACAAAGATCTCCTCAGTATTCATGGGTACAATGTACACCGAGACCACAGAGAGCAAGACTTCACTTCTTGCACAGCTTATGTACCTTGTAATAAACTACACATAAACACAACCAAAGAACATAATACCGACCAGATGTTTTGTAATTTTTTTTAAAAATTTTATTTATCTTAATATACAAATTCAGATTATTTCTGCTGGTAAATATACAAACAGAATGGCCAATCAATTTTGCTAAAAAGAAGTCATGCATGTGTTACATTTATGTGAAAATAATCAACAAAGCATTCAAATGCAGAATCTAAATACTTGTTCGTACTCTAGAAGCTACGATTCAAATGCACTGTTAATCTGATATGTTTGAGATTTGATGTGTTTGGGATCTGATATGTCTGAGATTTGCCAACATGGCAAAAAAGCATAGTGATCCATGAGCACTGAAGTATTATGAAGTGTAATGCATATATGGCTGTTATTATTAAACACAATATAAAACAAATCCACGATTTTTTGCCTCATAACTTGCTGATAAAGATAATCTGTAGAGTGAGTCTCTGGGAATTTGTGCGTATTAATGCTTTTGTTCTAAATACCAAGACATGAAATTGGATCGTTTTTTCTTTCATAAGAGAAGAATGTTCATGTTTGTGTATGTGTATTTTTTTTAAAAAAGCTTAAACCTATGGCAATTCATGCACTGTGAATGTGTTAAAACATGGAAGTGCATTGTACTATTCATCTTGGCAGCTTTGAAAAAGTTCAATCTTAAGCCTAATGTTAGTATAGAAGCCTGCAGCTCTGTGGTACATTGACATATATCATGATATATATGTGCGTATGTGTGTATGCTGCTTTCATACACTCGCCAGGTCACGTGGGTTGAGTACCTTTCCGATGAACAGAAGCGCCCCTGATGGCTCGTCACGAATCAAGAAGATGAAGGGGCGGTTCACGCGGTAAGAAAGGGCCAGCGATTGGCCATTGCGGGGCGGGGTGGTGCTGGGATACTGGCTACCCTCCGGTGCTGTCTCTATGACAACCTTGTGACGGACCGTGGTCAGCTTCACTGGCTGAGTTGTGATTTTGATAAGCTCTGGCTCATTCAGCCAATCGGATAATCCTTTAAGTAAGAAGGCAAGAGGGGCCAAAAAAATAAAACAGGGACATTACATTAAAAATATTATAATATGACAAAGAGAGAATGGGAGGAAAAAGAGAGAGGGTTGATACGTGCGCAATACTATAGTAACATTTTTGAGTTACACATTTGGTACACATTTAATTAGTTTGCGAACAAACTGGTTAACAAATACATCATAGGTAACAAACAGTGCTTAATCTCAACATGAAGATTGAACGTGAGTCATTCCAAACCACACTTGGCTCAATCTTTAAGATAAATAAATAAATAATTGTCTTACCCACGTCAGAGAGGGGACCCAAGAGCTCCGTGCTATATCCCAGTTTGAGTACAGGGAGTGTGAGCTGAACCTGTACTGAGTGGAGAGTGTTGGCCAGGTCCTGCACAAACTCGGCTGTTAGCGCTTCCTCGATTAGAGTCAGGTTCTTAGTCACATCATCTGGCAGGAAAAAGTACACGCTTACTCCATCCTCCATGGGAACTTGTGCTATCTGTGGTGGAAAACGGGACAGACAAAGCCAATTTATTAATAAAGCTTCACCAAACCCTTGGTATTTTACGTATGTTACAACAGTGAGGTTCACTCACTGCCCCATGTAGCTCCCTAGAGTTATTATTATTTGACCTAGTGTTCAAAAATGGGAACTGCAACAAGCGCTAATAGAGGCCCATTGGGGTGAGAATCACGCTGCCCCATGCTCACTGGAGGAAAAGCAGCAGACAGTTTAATAACAGGGTTGCCAATGTCATTTTATATACAGTATCTCACTAAAGTGAGTACACCCCTCACATTTTTGTATATATTTTATTATATCTTTTCATGGGACAACACTGACGAAATGACACTTTGCTACAATGTAAAGTAGTGAGTGTACAGCTTGTATAACAGTGTAAATTTGCTGTCCCCTCAAAATACACAGCCATTAATGTCTAAACCACTGGCAACAAAAGTGAGTACACCCCTAAGTGAAAATGTCCAAATTGGGCCCAATTAGCCATTTTCCCTCCCCGGTGTCATGTGACTCGTTAGTGTTACAAGGTCTCAGGTGTGAATGGGGAGCAGGTGTGTTAAGTTTGGTGTTATCGCTCTCACACTCTCTCATACTGGTCACTGGAAGTTCAACATGGCACCGCATGGCAAAGAAAACTCTGAGGATCTGAAAAAAAGAATTGGTGCTCTACATAAAGATGGCCTAGGCTATAAGAAGGTTGCCAACACCCTGAAACTGCGCTGCAGCACGGTGGCCAAGACCATACAGCGGTTTAACAGGACAGGTTCCACTCAGAACAGGCCTCGCCATGGTTGACAGCCATGCAGACCAAGACCTTGTAACACTAACGAGTCACATGACACCGGGGAGGGAAAATGGCTAAGTGGGCCCAATTTGGACATTTTCACTTAGGGGTGTACTCACTTTTGTTGCCAGTGGTTTAGACATTAATGGCTGTGTATTTTGAGGGGACAGCAAATTTACACTGTTATACAAGCTGTACACTCACTACTTTACATTGTAGCAAAGTGTCATTTCGTCAGTGTTGTCCCATGAAAAGATATAATAAAATATTTACAAAAATGTGAGGGGTGTACTCACTTTTCTGAGATACTGTGCAAATAATCAGAATTAAATCTAAAAAACATCTACAAACAAAGCCATAGTGTAAGTGTAGACTGTGTGTCTATTAAATGCTGAATTATTGTAAGATATCTTTCAAAGATTGGGAGAGAGGAAGGTGGATTATGGAGTGGATAATATCCATACACATTAGAAATACCACTGGTTCCAACACAAAGGCTGAGATAAAAGAAGAAAAAACCTGTACTGAACACAGTTGAACAATGGTACGTCTAAAAGCGCTCAAAAGGAAGCTGTGAGACTGAATGCTGAATGATGTTATGATATGTTGTCAAATCTCAGCTGCCTATTACGGTGTTACTCTAAAAATTCTCTAAATAGTAGCCTATAGTATAAGGTAAGTGTGATGACATAATTTCTTGTCGTCATTTTATTTGAGGCTGTATCGCTATTAATGCCATCCTGCATCAACAAAACCTATACTCATGAGCTGCTGCTGCTGCATTAAAATGTGAATGCCAAACTGAATGCCACTCCTTGTAATATGCTAATAAGTATACAATCCACTCTATTAAAGCAGAGCAATGAAACCAAATTCCTGGGGGCAACATCGTATATGTTCAACATTGTACGATCAAAGTACGAATAATTGCTTACGTTCTAGTCTCCACGTGTACTTTGTCACTCCCATGTATATTTTACCAAAAAATACGATTCAGGCGTGAAAGGTCTCTCTGAGTCCTTGAATAAGTGAAATCAAACTAGCGAGTGAAAGCTAATCGAGTGACTGTGAAAATTTTACAGTATAATTTTTGTGGCATAGCAGACTGGGAGTCTTGGACAACCGGATGTCAATCACGTGTCCTTATTAGAATATTAAACCACGCGTGGACAGGTCTCAGATTGGTCAGTTCAGCAAATTCAGTCGTTTGTTGCATCATATTTTTATTCATGTATTTTTTTTTTTTTAATTTAAACTTTGCTGGCTATTTGACCTTGAAATATTTTCAACATTTTTTAGACTATATACCCTAAAAAAGCCAGAATTATAAAAACCCAAAACATAACAGACATTTTGCCTTCATTATTGAACTATGGTGCTGTTTTTTTGGGTTTTTTTTTACCGTGCAGCCAAGGTCTGAGTCAATGCCCATCTTTACTGGGTAACGATCCTGCTTCATCATGGCAATGGTAGCTGGGTTCTCTCCATCCAACTGGAACTCCTCCTTCTTACCAGCCTCGCTGAATCTGGTTATCCACTTTCCTATAATCAAATCGCATTCGGATTTAACTATTTATATCCCTGTTTTTTTGTTTGTTTCATTTTTAAATGCAAAAACGTGAAATAGCTCTCAGGAATATTACCAGAAAAAATAACATGTATAGATACAGTTAAAGTTCCACCACTGGCAGAGTGTAAACAATGTTTTTAATGATTAATATGTATGTTTTCATTAAATTTTTAATTACTTCCATATTGTGGATAAGCTATTAAATGAAAAGAAATTCCACTGAAAGACCACCGACCTTTGAAATAGGCTGCTCCGACAGGCACAACTGCTGGATTACGTGGGAGAGCAGCTCCAAGGACATGGTCCACTTTACCCCCCGTGTGCTGTCTGAACCAATCGTTAACAGGCTTGATTTCCCGAGCCCCGCCCATGAGAGTTTGGGGTCGTTCTCCGTACTGTTTCTCTACGGTGTTGAGGTACTCCAAGTTAGGGCGTAGTCCTTAAGACAAAGATAAAGAGGAGTGTACATTTACATGTGAGTTAAAAAAACCAAAACTTCTGGAATCGGACAACTGTCAAATTCGCGCCGAAGTACACTCACTCCTTCCTATGAGGAGGCGCTCTACAGAGCTGAAGCCCTTGGCGGGGGCTCGGAGGTAAGCGAGCAGGTCTCTTAGAGTGTCATGAAGCTGTGGGTCATTAAGGGTGTGGTAGCGCAGGATGCGGTGCAGCTGCTTCACGGTGCGCTCAGATGCTCCTGAAACAGCACACAAACCATCAGGTGCTGATACAGAGTGCTTATGTGCTTATCTTCGATACGTTGTTACCTCTGAAAGAAGGGGAATCTGAAACAGTTATACCACTTTTAGCTCTTTCTACTCCTAGAATTCAGAGCTGCATTTGCTGCAGGTTGTTTACTTTTCTGTCCCCGAACTCATTCAGGCATTAGCAGAAAGCATGGTTCAGATAATATATCACTGACAGTCCTTCGATTTCATTAGTGAATGAAAATCCAATGCTGGACCGGGTCATCCAATCTTATCGACAAAGGGCTGGTATGGGTGCAGGTTTGCATTTGAGCCAAACAGTAGCCACACATAATACTTCCCCATTCCCCCCCCCCAATTTGGTCACCTACCAAGTCATACCCTCGAGCCAACTCTCAACCATCATACAACAGCTTCTTCCAAGAAAAGTGAAGCCAGCCAACTACATCTTTTCAAACTGCTGCTCATGCTGTGTCACAGGGCGGCGAAACACACTCGGAGGAAAGTGCTATCTACCTTCTTCCGCATACATGAGCTCACAGATGTCCATGATTTGCTAGTGTCACTGTGACTGACAGGAAAAGAGAGTAAAACCATATCTCCCACCCACACAGCACAGCACAGCACAGCTCCCTTGGCTCCCGACCATGAATAACAGGGCTGTGATTATAGTTGATTGAAAACCATTAAAAAAAAAAAAAACTGCAGCCACACCGGCCCTTTAAGGATAAGATTTAATTGAAGAATGAATATTGTACAGTATGGTAAACAACTGATGAGTGTAATTTTCTGCTGGAGGGACTTGCTAGAGAAAATGCTACAATGCGTACCCATGGAGAGTTGTGTGAAAACTGCTGAGATGCTCATGGGAGACAATAGGACACTGGCCTTGGGGTTGCGGGCAGCCAGAGTACGAAACAGGTTATAGCCAAAGTCTGAGGTTGCGGCACCAAGTTTAGTCCGAGGCGTGGTGAAGAGCTCCACTGCCTCCTCCTCAGCTCCACCTTCCTCTGTGTCTGACTGAAAAACCAACAACAAGGTTATAGAATAGTGTGTGTTGGAGATAAGAGTGATATTTGAAGGACTGGGGAAGAGGGGACCTACCAGTTGAGCGAGCGAGAGGGAGAGAAGACCCCACAAACACGGCAGCAAGATGATCCTCAACATTGTGAGAGATGTGAAGAAATGCTACACATACAAACATACAATTACATTTGTAAGATGACATAATGTTCAGTGTTCATATCAAGCACTACAGTTAATCCACAGCAAGCAGATGGCTTAAGAGTTATGGCAGATCCATCTGCGGGATAGTCCTGGCCCATGGAACACGGCTTCAGGGGAAGTCTGTATTTCCAATCATGCATTGCAATCTCGCTTGCTTGCTTGCTTGGGCAAAGCGAAGCAAGACCAACAGTTCATTAGAAGGTCAGTAAATGGTGTGTTCTTGTGTGTGTGTGTGTGTGTGTGTGTGTGTGTTTGTGTGTGTGTGTATGTGTGTATCTGACAGTTGTAACAAAAAAAAAAAATTAAAAAAACTAAAAGAGCCAAAAGGTTTCATTTTGGTTACTAAGGTTACTTAGGTGTGTGTGTGTGTGTATGTGTATGTGTGTGTGTGTGTGTGTGCCTGTGTGTATGCATGTCTAAAGAAAAAAAACATGGATGGAAAACATCTAGTCTAGCTCTTGCATTAGCTTTGATTCTGATCAGTTATTTAGGACCAAAGTCAAGCGGGTGCCTCTGCAAGAATTTCCAACACACACACACACACACACACACACCCTCTTTCAATGCTCTTGTTTCAGCAGCACATCTGTTTGTCATTAAAGTTGGCTACGAATTTTCTCCTGGGAGAATGATGAATATCCATCAAAGAAACAGAAGCCACATCCCACTCTCCCCGTGTTAACCCATCCAACCTCGCCTTGTCCTTCACCACCGCGTTAACTCCACTATGAGGAGCCACTCATTGCACTAACTCTACCAGGAGTTATTAAAGTGCCACTCAACTTTATGAAAAGTGATTGGCAGCATACAGTAATTTTCTCTGAACTTTTCTCTTGCCAGAGGTATGAAAGCAAGTTCGGACAAGGTAAAAACAATTACCATGGACGGGTATGATTATAGCTCAAGGAAAAAGAAAAAAGAACATTTTTTTTTTTTTTTAAATGGGCATATATTACGTGGCTTTACAAAAAGCCATAATAAACCCAGATTTAAGGCTTTTCACACATTAGATCCATCTTCTAAACACATGCTCACACATAACTGTGTGTAGACTTGAACTTATTTTAATTTTTTTTTTTTTTGGCATTTGTGATGCTCAATCTTATTTTTATTAACATAACCTAATTATGTTAATGATCATTTCTAATTTTAAACAGCTTTATACACTGTATGTGCAAAGTTGAGCTTATTGCACCACTTTGAAAAGCAAATAAGCAGGATTAATGTATTAAAAGCAAAAAAAAAAGAAAGAACAAATGCAGCTTGCATAGATGATGGAAGCATAAGAGGAACTCGACTTCATCCATAACTCTCCACGTCAGCTTAAAATAAAAATGACTACACTCCAAATGTCATAAAAACAGGAAATGTACATTTTCTAAAGGAAATAGTTCATGAACATTGATATACTGACCTGTTTGCCCACTGTATCGCAGTGTTTCTTACTGCTGTAGGAGCCACCGCTGTCCTCTTCTCTGCACACACACAGTCCTGTCGCGATTCACGAATGAGTCGTTCTTTTTGATTGACTCGTTCAAAAGAATCGACTCGCAAGCACGGACGAACCGAAAAGGTGCGATGTCGTCCGCAGACTGAAGTAATGCCTTAATATTCAAACTAGTTTGTTAGTTTAAGCTAAAATATCTCTCTCTCTCTCTCTCTCTCTCTCTCTCTCTCTCTCTCTCTTTGACAAAAAAAGCCTCATACTGAACCTTCCTGCTTTTACAGATCACATTAAAGGTGCGTCTATCATCTAGGATGATACACATATCAAATATCATATACAAAGCTCCTCCCATTTTTCTGTTGACCTCTCCTATCAAGGTTCTACTGACCCAGACCCAGCACACACTGAGTTATAATGAAATCCAACCCCTCTACTTGCTCTCTCCATCCAGCAACTATAGGGTTGTGTATTATACTATAGTGTAGGGCAGCAAGGTCCTTAACCCTCTCTGTGGTAGCTTGGGCAGTGGTAGCTCAGTAGTTAAGACATTGAGCTACTAATTGGAAGGTCATGAGTTCAATCCCCAGCACTACCAAGCTGCCACTGTTGGGCACTTGGGCAAGGCCCTTAACCCTCAACTGCTCAGATGTATAAATGAGATAAATGTAAGTCGCTCTGGATAAGGGTGTCTGCCAAATGCCTTAAATGTAAACTTCTCTGCTCCAGCGGTGCTGTGTCAAGGCTGACCCTGTGCTCTGACTCCAACTTCCTAACAAGCTGGGATATGCAAAGAAATTATTCCACTGTGCTGTAATTTATATATGTAACTAATAAAGGCTTCGTCTTCAACTATCACTTCTTGGTCTGTTTCTTGTCATTGCTGCTCTTATCTCACATTGTGCTCTTGTTTCTGGCCTGGCTGCCTCTTGGCACAAGAGAATCACTGACCCCTATATTCTGGATGCTTCCAGTTTCAACCTCTCCCATCCATCTGAAGACTTAGAGCCAGAGACCACAGATTCGTGACCATAGATTTTGTTGGGGCAGGACAACATTTATAATGTCATAGCCTCAAACCAAATTAAGTCGAGAGCCTATGACACTTGACTTATGCCCTAAGCTACTGTCTAGTGAATTTTTTTTAGAGTGATAGGCATTTGAGAGTTGAAAACATAACAGTAATCCAGTATACACTCTAGCATCTCACTTTGACCACATCTCAAATACAGCGCAAAAGACCTGAACTAGCCTCCAAAATATGGTGCATTTTTCTTCTTTTCCTCAGCCTCTGTGTGAGAAACATAGTCACCGTGGTGCACACGCATTTCCGATGTACGCACATTATCCACTCCATAATCCTCTCAGACTTTTGGATATTGTATATACAGACATATACAGCCACTGTGTATACAGACATATTCAATATTCCTTTATGCCACTATTCCATTATACCTACACTTTATCATATCCATGTATTATTTACAATGTATTATATATTTTTTCCCAGCGGTTCATAAGCAGGTCAGTGAATATTGTGTGTTTCTGAGGGCAGAGCAAGACATGGGGAGATAAATTATTTAAAATGCATAGTATTTATATAGATGTCTGACACTGTCACCCATATACTTAACGACCCACTCTGCACACTACTGACTGTGGTAATTATCCGCCCATCTCCAACCTTCAATTTTTCTCTCTAGGCTAAATGAAAGGGCAGTGATGTGACCACTCAACTGCAAACACACATTTGCACCAACAACCAGTGTGTGCCGTTAGGTTTTCACGTACACCACAGTACAGAAAATTACCCTTCACGAGAAGATTCTGGTCTCATCAACACTACTCTTTCTAGACCTCAGGGCTGCATTTCTTGCTGTTATTCATAACAGTCTGCACTAAGCATCTGTGGCACAGCCGTGTTTGAAATCATCCGTCACTGTCAGGGAGAACTTTACACCGATTTCTTGTGTCCATCAAGGTTTTCGGTTCCCTTCTGTTTACCATCGACATGCACCATCTCAGTTCTATTATCTGTCAACATAATAGTTAAGGTTCGGAAATGCAGAATTTGGTAATATTGCCCACACTGGAAGATTTGGACCAATGGTTAAAGGCTTGGGGTTACTGATCAGAAGGTCAGGGGTTCAAGCCCCTGCCAAGCTGCCACTGTTGAGCCACTGAGCAAAGCCCTTAACCCTCCCTACTCTAGGGGTGCTGTATCATGGCTGACCCTGTGCTCTGACCCCAGCTTCCTAGCAAGCTGGGATATGGGAAGAAAAGAATTTCACTGTCCTGTAAAGTATAAGTGACAAATAAAGGCTTCAAAGCTTTCATGGTGCAGAAACACTGGTCCTCATGACATGCATTACATTGTATTTTGACTATTGTACCTCACTTTTTTTTATTTTTTTTGTCTTCAACTTAAATCCTTCAATAAACTTCAATATATATCCAAATTTTTTACTCATACATACCAGAAATCTCACGTACACCTCCAATCTGTACATTATTCACAATTTTGAGAACATTTAAGCAATTTTGTTGACACAACCCTATCTACCTCAACCTGTCTAAATGTCTTCTCTTCTACAAACCAACCTGTTCACTCAAATCCTTTGGTACCAGTCTTGTCTTTCCTCCTCTCACAGACTCTCCACAGCTGGAGCCAGATCTTAGTAAGTTTTAGTTTTACTGATCACAAACCCTGGATTGCATTACTCCAACACCACAGATAGTGAACAAGCCTTACTTCATTTAAACAAAGCTCAAAATTTACACGTTCATAATGCGTTTTCACTACAAACAAGCCTCTACTGCTCTCTGCTTTGACTCACCCATACTTCTAATGCTATATTTACTACTTCTGTATTATTGTTCTTGCATACCTTACTTGTATTCCTTGTTTTCTTTTATTTTTATCCAAAAGTTGTCCAGGATCTTGACCTTTTTTCACATACCACAAAATTCCTTTCTTCGCTCCAGACAAGCTGAAATGATAAAGCGTGAGCGGCAGACACAGAAGGATGAGAGTGGGGTGGCAGTTGAATACGGTTAATGAATTTATATTTATCACTACGAAAAACGTAAGAAAAATTAATTGCTGGCATAAATACAATTACACTGCATTCTGCTGCAAAAGATTTTTTTTTATTAGAGGACGTCGCATAAATCTTATTTATCAAATTCATACCAAGATTAAAATAAACGTTTTTGAGCTATTTTCTGAGATGTTTAATTGTTTTGTCTTTGCTGAAGCAAAAACTTGCTTAAAAAGAGATTGTCAGGCCATACAGGATTTCAGAGTTTTTTTTGTGATTGTTGCGGCCAAAAATGTTTGATTTTGTGGCGGCTATTTTCAAAATTTGCAATGTTTGTTTTTTATGAGGAAAACCTACTTGAATTGGCAAAATTTGCAATGGGTCTGTCGCAGTGATGTTTGTTGGTAAATGAGACCTTTTAGCTGTTTGACGCACGTGAATCGAAGATGGCTTTGACCGAATGCGTGTTGTGATGTCACATGACGTGTCTCGGCTCAAACCCGCGGAAAATCGGCAGTAATTTTGAACAATTGGAAGCTCCTCCAAATACTGCAGAGTTTGCTTGATTTTGTGTTCGTTTCTGCGATCGCAAAATCGCAAAATCGCAAAATGGAGGGACTGAAGAGTCCAGGGCTGTGATTTTAATATCAGCGTTCATCTGTGAATCTCTTTCAATGTTTTTTCTATTGTACAGCATTATAAACAAGTCTGAATACTAGTAGCGATTAAACTTTGGCGTTTGTAAATGTTGTCTTTGTTATACAACTATGTTGACGTATGGCCAAACACAAATGTAAATGTAAACTCCTGTAAATGTGGGTTTAATGTAACGGTAGACGGTACGTCTTGAGAAACCATGAATTTAATTAAATGGATTGAAACACAAATTTCTAGCCACGTAAATGGGTATTCAAAAGACTAAAGTGAGTTGTGATGCACATCACTATTATCTCAGGAATATTCTGAGCCATTCAATTCTGCCCTCTGAGTTATGATGACCAATCACGGCAGGTATATGATCATTTGTCATATTTACACTTTAATTCTGCTCTTCGTACAATTACAAATCTAAAAGAAATGCAGACTCAAAGAATTTTTCTTACTTTCAGCAATATTGTAATTTACAGAGATGCAGATGTCAGAACACAATTTTTTTTTTAAAAGTGACATTTTAATTGCTACAGTTTAGTGTATTACTTTCTGACCAGAGAAGGAGAAAATGCTACATCACCTCAACCTCCTGACAACATGCAGTTTGTCATGACAAAAAAAAGGAAAAAGGAAAAAGCACAAAACAAAAAAAAATACCAAAATGAAAAAAAAAAAAAAAGTGATTGAATACATGATTGACATTTCATTACAAATGGAATATAAAACTGTAACGTTAGTGTAAAGTCATTCGCTAGTTTTTAATCCATGTCCTGTGGCATTATGGCTGATCATATAATAAAAACGTGCATGTGTAGGTACAGTGTGTGACTGGGAGAGGTCCATGCATTTCTGTGCTCCTCTCGGGCCAATTTCCCCCCCCAATTCTAATATTTGGGGAGTCACTTTTGTTTCCTCATTCACTGAGACTCGTCATGCAGCATGTTATCCCAGTACGGATCATCATTCTGTGGCTTATCGCTTGGCATGTTGCTGCTCAGAAAACCTAAGATTTCTGGGTCGTCGCTTAATTCGGCTGTTGCTCCAGGATTTGGGTTGGTGACCGTGCCAAGGAAGAGAGGCGTGTGTGAGACATCATCTACTATGGCGAATATGAATGGCATGTTGACTGCGAAAATGGGGACAGTGCGCACCAGAGTGACCGAGGTAGCAGCTGAGGCCTCAGCTCCCTCCTCATTTAGCTCTACGCTGGAAGCATGTTGTACACCAGACACTACAAGTGGGCCCACTGCAATACCAGATAGATCAGGCCCGGAGAACAGTGTACCCAAACCTGGGCAAGAGAACCAGAAAAGTCAAACGAACATGTAAATGCAAAGGGAAATATATATGCTTTGATGGTTAGCTTAATTTGGACTACAGTTTATCAGCACACTCCCATTTAACACTTTAAAGGGTGCTTTGGCTTTCTTGCTCTGGAGGAACCTGTAAAAATTCTGACAGGGGGTTTCCTTTGAACCTCTTTAGAAAGTTATAGCTCTTTTCACCCAAGAGAAGTGCAATTGTGTACAATAGCCTGGAGCATGACATTATTATTATTATTATTATTATTATTATTAGCTATCTTTTAAAAACTCTACCAAGTCGAGATGAAATTTCTCACCCATGCTTGTGAGTGCTTGTTGCAAATCCTGTTTATATTCCAGTTTGAACTTGGGCAGTTTAACAAGCATTGGTATCTCACTTGGAAGACGTCGATACAGATCAGTGATGTTTAGGTTGGCAGCTGCTGTTGACAAATTTTGTGATGGCAGGGGCATGACTACCAGGAAGCTTACATTTCCCTGAAAAGGGAATCGGGCAACCTAGACGAGAGGTGAAGGGGGGGGGGAGTAGTAAGGTACAAGAACATAGTTAGGAGGGTCCAAGATTTGAAGGAAGACTTCAAGTCATTCCTGATTATATGTTCTGAGATACACTGACCAGCCACTTTAACGGCAACACCTTATCATTTACACAAGTATCCAATCAGACATTCAATCATGTGGCAGCAGCGTAATACATAAAATCATTCAGACACAGGTCAAGACCAAGGGGGAATGTGGTCTCAGTGACTAACTGTGGCGTGTTTGTTGGTACCAGTTTGAGTATTTCAGAAACTGTTGATCTCCTGGGATTTTCATGCACAACAGCCTCTAGAATTTACACAGAATCATGGAGGGAACACTTTGTTGAGGGGGAGCGAGGTCAGACGAGGATAGCCAGACTAGATCGAGCTGACAGGAAGGCTACAGTAACTCACATAACCACTCTTTACAACCGTGGTGAGCAGAATTGCATCTCAGAACGCACAGCACATTGAATTTTGAGGTGCAAGTGCTACAGTGGACACAGACTCAATGAAACAGAACAGTTTGGAAAGACTAGAAAAAGACCAGGTGACAGTTTAGATGAACCTGCTGCCCCATGATAGGCTGATCGGATAAGTGCATGAACGAGTAAGGGAATAGTTGTTCCTGTTAACGTGGCTATTTTACAGAGAGGGAAAATAGTCCCAGGGCTCAGAACTAGTTGAATAAAGCCAATCTACCTGTATGCCTTGATCTCCATCCACAAACGTGCTGAGAGGATATTTGGATCCCATCATCATGTCCACCTTTACAGAGGTCTGTCTGTTAATGTAGAAAAGATCCTTGGTAGTAATGCGTGCATCAAAGCGAGACTTCCACTCCCCTAAACACCAAACACAAGGGCTCATTTTTGCAACTGGATAAATGCTTGCAAAGCTGCGTTCACTTTCTAGTCCATAAACATCAATAATTTAATCAATAAAATAATATAGGCTCTGCCTCTAGTAGAAGCAATCATAAGGCTTGCAAGACAAAGTAGAATTTAGATCAGGCAAATGATAGTTTCTCAGGTACAAATGTGATTATTACATCCAGTTATGGCTTGCCTTTAAAATGAACAGCATTTATCAACATCAAGACCACACTGGGTGGAAGAATGGACAAAAAGTTCTTGATGTGATCATCGGTGGCCTCCTCGACCCACTGATTAACTTCTTCTACAGAAGTGAGTGGTGTGGGTGCGGATCTGAACAGTTGAAGGGATCTTTCCAGAAAGTCCTTCTTCAGGTCAAAACCTGTTCAAGTATGAGAGGAAAAACTAATAGCTAATAGTAATAGCTGCTAAGATTCATCGAGTAACGTACGACGTACCTCTTTAGCTACGGTCGTACTCACCTGGTTTGAGGTAGATACGAGAGGCCACTTTAATGGCCTTGACAATCAGTTGTTCTTGGAGGCAGCTTAAAGTTTTGTAATAGTCAGATAACAAATCTGCATGTAAGGCTCCTAACAGGTGCTCCTCGGTCTCATTCCTGGCGCCTGATTAAAACACGGCATTAGAAAAAGCGCTAATATTAAAAACTGTGAAAATGATGATCAATCGCACTTTCGACTCACGTACCCAAAGCTAACTGCGAAAGTGCAAGGGAAATACTCAGTGGAGACAGAACGACATTTGGTTGTTCAGGCCCAGGCTGCAGATTCTCCAGTAGCTTTAGCCCCAGTTGAGCTATAGCACAACCAACTGCCTGCTGAGTCTCCAGGGTTAAGTTGCATTCCTCAGTAACCTGGTGTGGAGTCCTGGTGCTGTTTTGTAAAGAGCTGACCAGAGTGGTGTTCTCAGGAGACACTGTACTGACTTCACCCTTCAATTAGTAGAAAAGAGAGGAAATTGTTGTTTGTTCGTTATAAATGATCTTTTTTCCCCAATGGCGTTAGCCTGGAAAAACCACCGAGACCATTTATTGACCAGTGATCATGGAATTGTTCAATATCTCTTGCTAGAATATGAATTTCACATATCTGAATTATACATACATTCATTATTAATCCAATACATTACATTTTTGCCAATGTTTCACTTTGTTTCGGTTGCTAGGGGTAAGATTGCTGTTAACTAGCAAACAAATAATTGGAAGACTTTTTTTCTATAAGTGCGTCCTGTTCATAAGTTCGTCTTACCATCAGTCCATGTCCAAGTAAACAGAACAGCATCAGCAGTGAAGGAATGAGCTTCATATTCTCCACGTTGACCTGGATCACATCAGAATATACCGTATTTAGTTAACCCGCAACTTATATGTAGTTAAATTACTGTAGATTTATTTACACACTTCCACCTTCAACTTTTGGCACTTCATTAGTTGTTCACGCTCTGCTTCCTTTTGCCTTCTGTGTGCATGTACCCTGATATATTTATTGTAATTTGTATGAATGAGATGAACCTTTCATCCAATCCTCTCATGTATTACAGGAAAATGAAGATTTGTGTAATCAGCTGTTGTTTGAATTTGAGCAGAATCTACTAATAGAATAAACACTAAAACTAAAACGGACTTCCTGTTTGGGAAAGCTGCACCTCTGCCCCATGACATTCTGTTCAACTAGTGAAGCTGTTACTCAGCAAGTTTGCTCGAGATGAATTAGTCACTGGCAAGGAGTTTCTTGAACAGGATTTTACTTGTACCTGCACAGCCGTCCAAAGAGGAGCTGGCCAGTGCTTGCTTGGGAGTGCAGTCCATGTAGCTGAAAGCAGGTATAAACAATGAATCTGCTGTATGCAGCTTAAGTATAATTACTCCGAATAAGTAAGCAATGTTCCAGTCACGTCATCATTTATGATGGTTGCACTGCTCATTCAGGACTGTATTACTGAGTTCTGTCTGAAGTTCACACGAGATGTCAGAAATGCCAACTTTTTTTGCATTAGTGCCCCAAGCCCAAATTCTGAAATCCTACTGAAAAGCAATCCACATTCGCCTGGCTTTGTTAAATGCCAAGAGAGCCTCTAGGCTGCAAATATTTGTCTATCTAAATATATGTAAGATAGACATTAGGTAAAGTGAAATTTCTGTGACAGACACAAAAGCAAATCACACCACAAAACAAACAAACAACAACAACAACAACAAAAAGTGAAATGCACTACACAGGAGATACAGCTTTTCATTTGAGACACGAGGACAACGACAACGTGACACACTGAAAAGCAAAACCCTCACTGCATTGTTCTTACATCACTTTATCTCTTCAGTGAAAAATAATCAGATAATGATGAATCAAATTTTTTAGAATTAGACGCTAACTCTGCATCAGAAGTTATAATAACCCCCTGATATATTGCATTTCACATTCATCACTGTGTTGCAGTCATGAATGTCACACTGAAATGTAATCACTGTCCAGCCACAGTCAGGCTGTTCAGAATTATTATTAAAACATAATGTGTTAATATGGTAGTAGGTGGCAGTGGTAGCTCAGTGGTTAAGATGTTGGGCTACTGATTGGAAGGTCATGAGCTCAAAGCACCACCAAGCTGCCACTGTTGGGCCCTTGAGCAAGGCCCTTAACCTTCAACTGCTCAGATGTATAAATGAGATAAATGTAAGTTGCTCTGGATAAGGGTGTCTGCCAAATGCTGTAAATGTAAATATGACTAAAAAGTATGTACAGCTCACAGCAGGAGATATGTTAGCAAATTTCTTAACGTGATAATGTATTGAAAGTGCAGCTGCAATACCGTACTCTCTCAATACCTCAGAGGGTTGCCATTTTACTAAGGGAAGCAAAGTTGAACAGTGGTTTAGATGACTAATTTGGATATATTTTGGGAAATAGAGTACACCAAGCTCATCATAAATTATCCCAAACAAAAAGAACCGTGGGAGCAGGCGGGATCGGTCAGAATTCATTTGGGAGTTGGCGGGAGTGGGACTAAAAATAAATAAGAGAGTCCCGGACACATCTCTGGTACAGCTGGAACGAGCTGTTAAAACTACGTGGTCAAAAGTAGTCTTTACGTTTTAATTATTTATTCATTTACAACTAATGGTTACAACATTATACCTGTAATCGACTAAAAACCCAAGTAAAAAAACAAAAAAACAAACAAACATTAGTTTGTGTCTCTCTCCGTATTTAGGTCACAATTTTGTTGCATATCCCTTATTTAAGATGAATTGTACAATACAATGGCATCATTTAAAGCAACCTTTACAAAGTAGGTAGTAGTCTCCAAGATCTTAAACATTTCAGACTGCAAAATCAATGTAAATTACACAAATTCAGCGCTGAACAGGTTTTATTTTAAGATTTTCATTGTTGCACTGGTCTAAAAGCAGTTTTACTGCCATCTAGTGCTAAACGTTGAATTCACAGACCATCAGCAAAAGCCAAAAATCATGTTTTCCCCTCAAATAAAATAGCTGACAGAGCATTACCAAAAACTTTCATAAGAAATGGAGCAAGATATGAACTTAAATGCTGAATGAACGTATTTATGAAGTTGTACCATTGTTTATGTCACAGATCAATCTGCTCCAACATCCACAACAAGTCAGTGTAAATGGTCATTGCTTACAGTTCATAGTTTATTACCGAACATGTTCGTACTGTGATACTGCAATTTTTCACAATTCCAAGCTACAGCGAAACAGTGTTCTTCCTCTCGGATGGAAAGAAGCATGATCTCGAAGTTCGAAACCCTGCTATTCCGTTAAAACAGGCCGTGTTTGTTTTACCATTCAAGACAACGAGATGAAATTTACCACAATAACAAATTACTGGATCAAACAACAACAGATCAGACCCAGAAAATTAGCTTGAAAGCATTGTGTTTCTTGCTCTAATACACCATATCTTAATCTGTTGTTTCCTCGAGTGGCTTCCCTTTATTTTTGCAACATGCTGTTGCTCAGGGGATGAATATGGAGCATCGACTATTGTTTCCTTTAAAAGTCACATAAATAAAAGGCCGCAATGTGTTGCATGTACTACACAGCAAAGTAGATCATTATTATGTAATCTGATCGTTAAAAAAAAACAACTGACCTTTTAACACACTTTATGGGCAAAAGTATGTGGACACCTGACCATTATACTCATATGGGCCCACTCCAAATCCATGGGCATTAACATCGAGTTGGTCTGCCTTTACTGTTATAACAGCCTCCACTCTTCTGGGAAGGCTTTCTACTAGATTTTAGAGCGTGGCGAGGAGGCCTGGGGTGCAGTCAGCGTTCCAGTGGGGTTGAGGTCAGGGCTCTGTGCAGGACACTCGAGTTCTTCCACTCTAACCTTGGCAAACCATGTTTGGGGAAGAACCGCTTATGGGTGTGATGGTCAGATGTCCACAGACTTTTGGCCATATAGTGAATTATTTTAGCCTAAATCAAAATAACAGTTTATCATTTGTTCCTCTCTTTCTCGTTCTCGTTCTCGTGCTCTCTCTCTCTCTCTCTCTCTCTCTCTCTGTCCCTGAACAGTGAGATGAACTTGCGCGTGTGACCACAAAAAGAGCAAAGCAGAAAGCGAAAGCTGCAAATCAAATTTTTTATGTTATTGCCTAACTAGTGTGTTTAAACCCCCCCCCCCCACACACACACACACACACACCTCATCTCCTACACCAAATATATCCATGATCGATTGTGCACAACTTCACCATGCTGTATAAGTGAGAAACCTATTTAGTCATTATAAAATAAAAAGGTGAAACTTCTTCTAATTAAGTTCCAGATGAAATTTGATAGTTAAACACTGTAATTCTGCCAATTATTAAAAAAAAAAAAAGAAAAAGAAAAAGAAAAAAGATTCATACCTGAAATGATTTTCATTCTATTCACACTAACTAAACCATAAGTGTTAAGTCTTAAAACATTCTAAATAATTTGTAGGACAAACATATGACAAACTATGCCCTTAATGTGCAAACTTGCCCTTGGTAGCGCATGGAATTTCATTTTGCAGAAAATTATCATAAAAGTACAGCTAATATTACAAAAATCAACAAACCTTAGATTCAGCGTTTTTTAATGGTGAAAAAAAGGTTTTTAGGTTTTCAAAATACGGGGGGTATATATTTAGGATTTTGTTGTTGTTGTTGTTGTTTTTTTTTTTTTTTTTGCTAATAAGGTTTATCCAAGTGTGAGAACGTTAAATCCATGTGACCTCTACCCACTCTCCTCTAAACAGAAGCATACAAATCAGTTACAGCTTTGTTTGCATTTGCATCGTGCAATTTTTCCATTCCACACTTACAGAGTTAATCAGCTTACCAATGATTGGTACGGATTCACTATGCAAGCTAAAAAAAAAAAAAAAAAAAAATCTGTATAATTATCTATTAATTTAAAATTGTGGTTAAAAAAAAAAAAAGTTAAGATGTTTATTCATTATTGTTCCTGATTACAAATCAGTTGAACAATTTAAAAGACAATGCAATAATGAAAATACTGAAAATACTTTCACCATTAGTGTTTAAGACATTAAACATGTGAATACAGGCGTGTAATTTTAATGCATTTCATGGTTATAGTCATGAAAGGCCCAGACCCATAGCCTTTGGAGATTAAACCGCAAAGGGCATAATTCAGAGGCATTTACGAATTTCGATGACATCTCACATATCGATCGTACTGTAAAGTTAGCCAAGAGTGAGAGCCATTTTGAAGGGCAAAATAAAGGATTTAGACTTACCAAACCCACGATTGGACTGGTGATAATTTTCAGCGATGTAGCTCCTGGACAGATCGCTGTAGCTCAACCACATCCAGGCTCCCCACTGCTGGTTAATGTTTTATTACTCATCGATTTGTGTCTCCTTACATATACATACACAAAATACGAAATGGCGATATCAGTCATTGATCAGCTTAATAGAACTACGCTGCCACTTAGTTGAGTATGTGCGTACCAAACACTTCAAAGCAATGAAGTAAGGATTTATTGTATCTTCATATCACACAATAGTTGTAAGGTAGTTAAGTAAATCTACAATTGACTTATCTTGTGTGCTCTGGACTGTTGCCTTTTCCACCCACACAGGACCTTGAAGCCTCCAACCCCCATACTGTTGCACTTCAGGCAAGGGGTTCCACTGTTCAGAGAGTCATTCTGGGTTACCATGTATAACCTAATATGCAGGTAATACTAAAAAAAAAGAAATTGGGATCTTTAAAAGGTCATGAATGACATGAGTTTAACTGATTTTAACAAAAAAAATAAGATAAATAAACATAAGAAAATTTATGGAGCCAGTTTGAGAATGCAGATTACAGAATCGACTAAATTATTGCTCATGCAAGAAGCATGTAGCTTAGTTTGTAAATAATTTATTCTTTGACCATCAGCCCCACCAACACAGTGCCCCCATACAAAGAATCACTAACCATTCATTAACCATCTGTTGGATTTCTGATCACTTTTGAAAATTCACCTAACCACCTACAGCGTAGTCCATGAGTAGATTAACTGCTGTGACGTATCTGTTTCTAGAATACACTCAACAACCCCTGGTTTCTCACACTCTGTAAACAAAGCCAGAGAAACTAGTCGTAAAACACACTGCTCATCTCCCTTTTAACCTGGTTGTATGACCAGCGAGCAGAGTCCACATCAGATTATCCAGAAACCATTAGCTGGTTGTCATCAAGATGCTCATGGAGAAGTGGCTTCCCTTTACCATGCTCACAGACCACAGAAACCTGCAATCATCATTCAATCACCACACAATCATCACCCGCCAAGCCAAGCATCTTACGCTTCACCATGTCATGTCAACTATTGTCAACAATTACCTCTTGTCCTAGTTTATATGATGCGCTTGCTTACGAATCTGACCCGGAGCTTAAAATAAGGTCCCACACCAGGCACCATTCTGCCACACACCTGCATGGTAACCGACATCTAATGGGACATTGACCAGGTAATTGGCAACTACAGCAGCTCGTGATGATGGGCCATTAGATAAGCCACCCGAGAAAGTACAGTGGTGCTTGAAAGTTTGTGAACCCTTTAGAATTTTCTATATACCTGCATAAATTTGACCTAAAACATCATCAGATTTATAGGACATCAGAAGTCCTAAAAGTAGATAAAGAGAACCCAATTAAACAAATGAGAAAAAATATTATACTTGGTCATTTACTTATTGAGGAAAATGATCCAATATTACATATCTGTAAGTGGCGAAAGTATGTGAATCTTTGCTTTCCGTATCTGGTGTGACCCCCTTCTGCAGCAATAACTGCAACTAAACGTTTCCGGTAACTGTTGATCAGTCCTGCACATCGGCTTGGAGGAATTTTAGCCCGTTCCTCAGTACAGAACAGCTTCAACTCTGGGATGTTGGTGGGTTTCCTCACATGAACTGCTTGCTTCAGGTTCTTCCACAACATTTATATTGGATTAAGGTCAGGACTTTGACTTGGCCATTGCTTAACATTAACTTTGTTCTTCTTTAACCATTCTTTGGTAGAATGACTTGTGCGCTTAGGGTCATTGTCTTGCTGCATGACCCACTTTCTCTTGAGATTCAGATCACGGACAGATGTCCTGACATTTTCCTTTAGAATTCGCTGGTATAATTCAGAATTCTTTGTTCCATCAATCAGTCCTGGCCCAGATGCAGCAAAACAGGCCCAAACCATGATACTACCACCACCAGGTTTCACAGATTGGATAAAGTTCTTATGCTGGAATGCAGTGTTTTCCTTTCTCCAAACATAACGATTTTCATTTAAACCAAAAATTCTATTTTGGTGTCATCTGTCTACAGAACATTTTTCTAATAGCCTGCTGGTTTGTCCATGTGATCTTTAGCAAACTGCAAAAGGACAGCAATGTTCTTTCTGGAGGGCAGTGGCTTTCTCCTTGCAACCCTGCCATGCACAATATTGTTGTTCAGTGTTCTCGTGATGGTGGACTCATGAACATTAACATTAGCCAATGTGAGAGAGGCCTTTAGTTGCTTACAAGTTACCCTGGGTTCCTTTGTGACCTCATGGACTATTACACGTCTTGCTTTTGAAGTGCTCTTTGTTGGTTGACCGCTCCTGGGGAGGGTAATAATGGTCTTGAATTCCCCCCATTTGTAGATTATCTGTCTGACTGTGGATTGGTGGAGTCCAAACTCTTTAGAGATGGTTTTGTAACCTTTTCCAACCTGATGAGCATCAACAACTCTTTGTGAGGTCCTCAGAAATCTCCTTTGTTCAATACACTTCCACAAACATGTGTTTTGAAGATCAGACTTTGATAGATCCCTGTTCTTTAAATAAAACAGGACGCTCACTCACACCTGATTGTCATCCAATTGATTGAAACTACCTGACTCTAATTTCACCTTCAAATTAACTGCTAATCCTGTGGGTTCACATACTTTTTCCACTCACAGATATGTAATATTGGATCATTTTCCTCAATAAATAAGTGACAAATATAATATTTTTGTCTCATTTGTTTAACTGGGATCTCTTTGTCTACTTATAGGACTTGTGTGAAAATCTAATGATGTTTTAGGTCATAATTATGCAGATATATTGAAAATTTTAAAGGGTTCACAAACTTTCAAGCACCACTGTATATGCACCAGAGGCTGTTTGTAGTTTTATTGGGCAGCCAACGGTCACACACATCCAAAAGTCGCTTATCAAGATGCCAACATTCAGAAAAACATCCAGTATGTACAGTTTACACCCACTGTGGGACCACTGTACCACTAGCGTACAGTTTTAGGCCCTCAAAGCCTAAAAACTATGCACACTATGAATGACAATTTAATTTCACACAGTATACAGTGTAATAAATCATTATTTTATTTTCAAGAAGGCAAAAGTACATTGATGAGGCTTTAGTGGACATGATCAAAGATTCACAGCCATTTTCAGTGGTGGAGGATGAGGGCTTCAGGGCATTTGTAAAGAAGCTTGACCCAGCATGTGTACTTCCTACAAGACATGGACTGAAGGAAATGGTTGCTGCAAGGTACAAAGTGACAAAAGAGAAGGTGGTGGCAGAGGTGAAAAAAAAGCAAGTGTTAATTTGATATCTGACATGTGGAACTCCATGAATATGGATATACATTGCAGTGACTTGCTATTACATCAATGATGAAACCAAGTTGTGTACTGTTGTGCTGGGAGTTATAAAGTTTCCTGAAACACACATACAGCTGAGCACATTAATAGAAGCAAAGACTGTTTTGCTGGAGTCATGGGGAATAAGAGAACGTTACATGCCTTATTACAGTCCACACTTACATTATACACTTTACCTGGCTGCTATTGCAAGAACTGCTATGTCCATATTTGGTGTAAGCTTATCTGCTGAATGCCAAGTCATAGCATGTTATGTTTACATTCACAGCATTTTTAATTATATTGTTACTTTTTTGCGCCTATCTTTTGCACCACCTGTTATATCGGACACTTCCATACAAGAACTGTGTACTGGTCGGTGCTACACTGTCACTTACGGTGCCTATTGTCCTGTTTACTGTCTCGTGTTTACACACGTTTGCATGTGCACTCTATGTAAAAATGTGTAGGTCTTATTTAGCTCTGTTGTCTCATAGTTAGTGTGTTGTTTTATGTAGCACCATGCTCCTGGAGGAACATTGTTTCGTTTCACTGTGTACTGTATCAGCTGTATATGGTTGAAATGACAAAAGTCACTTGATTTGAGAGGAAACATTCCATGCTTTGCTCACACCTTAAATCTGGTGGTGAAAAAGCCCCCCTCACAATCAGCCAAGCTCAGTACCATTAGAGATCAGTGCAGAAAAGTAGTTACCTTCTTCAGATCAAGCACAAATGCCACAGAGAAACTGTCTGCAATCCATCAGCAGATGGGCAAGCCAGAGATGAAGCTGATTCAGGAGGTGGAAACAAGGTGGAACAGCACATTTTTCATGCTTCAAAGACTACTTGAAGAACGTGAAGCAGTTGGCGCTGCTTTAACCTCTCAGAACACCAACGTAACGCCCTCAAACAGTGAAGTCATCTCGCAGGGCCTCCATGCCCTTTCATCCTTCAATCATGCCACAGTTGAGCTCTCAGCAGAGAAGGTGGTCACAGCATCAAAGATAATACCCATCGTCAGGATGATATTTCCTAAAATGAATGATAGAGCACACAAACTGACATGACAAGCAAGCGACTGAACTTGCAAATAACTCGGTAAGGAACCTGAAACAACGCTTCGGAGCTGTGGAGTCTATAAGGACTGTAGCTTTTGGCAGTGTGGCCAACGCTGATGCTGCAGGTAAGGACTGCATCGCTGAATGCAGTGCACGGATACACAAAACATCTACACTCCTACCACCAGAAATCACCCCAGCCATCAACTTCAGCAGCAGCCACTTCAGCAGGTGGACAGAAGAAAAGCAAAAAGAGAAATCGTTTAAATGCTAAAAAACAAAACAAAACACTGGGAACATCTACTTTTGTTATATAAAAAAAATGACTAATGACATGAATTTCTGTCTTACATTATTCTTGTCACAGTCACGTCATTTCCCTTTCACACACAGGCCTACATGGTTTAAAACAAAATGTGTAAAAATCTTGTTGAGATTCATATCATATTGAGAAAAAAAAAAAATAGAACTAAATGAAAAGATTAAACCATTATTCCAACACCCTCATTCTACTGACTGATAATTTCACCTTGACTGCTAGTTTTTATAGACAGCTTTAATGGCAAACCCATGTGTGTATAATTAAAACGGGAGAACGATAGTTAATCGTGTCTAAATGGCCTGATTAGCCAAGCCTGTAACTAAAAAAAACACACAACACAAGCACTAATATGTAATGGTATTCATTTATCTGTAAATTATATTTAAAACATTACACATTTATGAAATCATTTGCAATTGTTTTGTAAGATGGTGCCATTATGTCTGGACTGAGTTATCGTTGCTTTTACAACGTTTTCACCAGCAGGTGGCGCCAGTGAACTATTTTGCGAAGCAATTGGTTCAAATTTCGAAAAGCTTCGTTTCTCCAATCACACAGAGGAAGTAATCTGCAAAAAATAAATAAATAAATAAATAGAAAATTAAAAATATAATTCAGCAATTAAAGTATGCAATTATCACATGGATAACAATTTTCTGGACTTACAAGAAAACCTACAATAGCAATACACTTCCCTGTGAGTCCTAAGTCTCAAGGCTACATGGTTTCTTTTAAATAATTAACAGGTTTTTCTGTGCAGCTTATCATTTCTCTGTAAACCAATAAGGCATTCTTGAAGTGCGCATTCTTAAACATATAAATGTCAAATCGACGTATAATAACGGCTCATTTTTTCAATACTGACAAACAATCTGAAAACAACTGCAGCAACCTACAAAATGAGCAGTGAACCATAGACTACACAAATGTGTTTCCATGGCATAAAGTTGGGCTTTAAATCCATTTGAATTCACCCTGAAAGCAAGATAAGAGGAGAATGTGTGTGAAATATGTGCATGAAAGTGTTTTGGTATGTGGAGAATGAGAGTTATCAAAAAGTAGGCGTAATACACACTCCATCATCATCATTATGGGTCCAAGCATCACGTTTCCTCATTATCCAGGTGCATCTCAAAAAATTAGAATATCATGGAAAAGTTCATTTTTTCCTGTAATTTAATTCAAAAAGTGAAATATTTCAAGACTTTTTTGTTTTAATCTGGATGATTACGGCTTACAGCTCATGGAAATGTTAGAATAAAATATTATAAAACAGCAATGTGGACCTGAGAAGACTCTAATCAGCTAATTAACTCAAAACACCTTTTTACTCAAAACACCGTTGCTCAGTGGTCCAAAGTCTCTTTTCAGATGAAAGTAAATTTTGCATTTCATTTGGAAATCAAGGTCCCAGACTCTGGATGAAGAGTGGAGAGGCACAGAATCCAAGTTGCTTGAAGTCCAGTATGAAGTGTCCACAGTCAGTGATGATTTGGGGTGCCATGACATCTGCTGGTGTCGGTCCACTGTGTTTTCTCGAGTCGACAGTCGATGCAGCGTCTACCAGGAGATTTTAGAGCACTTCCTGCTTCCATCTGCTGACAAGCTTTATGGAGATGCTGATTTCCTTTTCCAGCCGGACTTGGCACCTGCCCACAGTGTCAAGCCCATTACCGTGCTCGATTGGCTAGCCGACTCGCCTGACCTGAATTTTGTCGAGAGGAAGATGAGAGACACCAGACCCAACGATACAGACGAGCTGAAGGCCGCTATCAAAGCAACCTGGGCTTCCATAAACACCTCAGCAGTGCCACAGGCTGATTGCCTCCATGCCACGCCGCACTGATGCAGTAATTCATGCAAAAGGAGCCCCGACCAAGTATTGAGTGCATAAATTAACATACTTTTCAGAAGGTCAACATTTCTGTATTATAAATTGTTTATTCTAATATTTTGAGATACTGGATTTTTGATTTCCATGAGCTGTAAGCCGTAATCATCAAGATGAAAACAAAAAAAGGCTTGAAATATTTCACTTTATGTGTAATGAATCTAGAATATATGAAAGTTCAGCTTTTTGAATTAAATTACGGGAAAAAATGAACTTTTCCACGATATTCAAATTTTTTGAGATGCACCTAACCCCACATACAGTATACGGCATTTTACTACTTTTACAAAGTACAGCGACTAGATGGTTGTGTTCCATAATTTAATTTAAAAAAAAACAAAAAGCAACAACAATATTTTATTTTAAAAATACACGTTTTAAAAACACCCCCCTAAAAAAAAAAAAATTTAGTTTGTTTAAAAACACCCCCCATACAATATTAGAATAAATGAAAATGTTATTTGCAGTGGGTTTTTTAAATTTTTTTATTACTAAAGTGTAAAATCATGTGGTCTGGTATTAAGCAACTAAGGATGTGTGTCAGCTTATAGAAGCAATGTTCAAAAGAGCTGAGGTGGTCTCAGAACATCTGGCCCGACTCCAATAGAGCAAAGGTTTGCTGCATTTTGCAAGCAGCAGGCAGAAAACCTCGACATAACTTACAATGAGCCAGATAGTCACCCCATTGCTGTCTAATACCCACACAGCTAGACTGTAGGATGAGAGAATCATGTGCCCTCAGGCCAACTGGGAATGATGTACAGCAGCTCAGGCAGGGGATTACAAGCAGCTTCATACAACTGTTAATCAGGAGTAGATAATAGCAAATCCCTGGCCTTCTAAAGCAGCGCATTTGCCAATTGTTGTCCTTCCTGGAATAATCTGCCTGATTATAGAATATTGATATCTGAGACAACAAGCCTTGCAGAACTGATTCACCGCTACCAGTATGGTGATGTTATCATAACAATGTATACCAGAAGATGTGGCTGAGGCGAGGCTCCTGAGTGGTGCAACAGAGAAGCGTGCACCCTCTCATCTGAAGTCTGAATCTCGAAGATGCTACAGCCATCTCTGGTGGTGTAATCTTCAAAACGAGTTCTGTAGTAAAGTATACCGTAAGATGTGACCAAGGGAGAAAAACCGGCAATGCATTCTGGGTGGGAGGGACGGCATACTCTCACCGCCCTGTCAGTCTCAGTGACATTAGCAAATTGGAGGCATCTCTGAGCTCATGTATGTGATAGACGATAGGTAGCATGAGCAGCAAGTCGATGGTACGGTTGGCTGCCTTCATGTGTCTCAGAGTATACGAGAAAATGTAGGAAGGATCTTCCAGCACGTAGCTGACAAGGTGTCTTGGCCTGGGGACAAACCGTGACAAACTTTATACATTTTCAGTGAGTAGCATGAACAGGACTGATCAGATGCACGACGATGACTGTAATTATGTTTGGAAAAAGTTTTCACCGTTTTTAGAGCTTGGCTTAATTACTTGGCTGCGTACTTAAGCAGCATAACTTCTGTGTGCGTTGCTGCAGAAATATCACGAGCGCACACAACACTAAATAGCAAATGGTGTTATAGGATAATTTATTACGAAGTACATGATTGCTGAGCTGTTTATTAGGCAATGCAATTAAGGAATCAAAATAAGCTGCATCTTGTGCACCGTGTTGACTACAATACCTACTGGACCTATTGGTGTACGAGTAATTGTACAGTTCGAAGCTGACACTGATGAATACTGACGCCCTCTGTGAAATCTCACTGTGTTCCTTTTATGGTCAAAACCAATCACAAGGTAAGTTTGATGAGGGTCATTGTCGCGAGGAGGAGGGAGTGGACAGGCTGTGAGGACGCACACCTGGCACTGATTTGTCTAATCAGTGGGAGAGAGAGAGATAAAGGAGCGGCTGGTTCCCGGTTCCCGCCTCCTCCTTGCCCGATGTTAGATTGTCATCAATTCATTATACCATTGTTTTGGGATTAAAAACGGTTAACCATTAAACAAACAGCCAGAGGTTTCCGACTAATGGCAGTCCCAGCGCTGAAGTGATGATGAAAATAATAGATGCGAGACATGTTTTCTCCTAAAAATAAAAAAAAAATTTAAAAAAGATTTTAAGGCAAAACATATACTATGGGAGGTATGGTGGTGCAATGGGTAGCGTCGTGGCCTCACGGCTCCAGGAGCTTGGGTTACTGCCGGGTTCATTTTCATCCTTCTGTCCAATAAAACATGAGGGTAGGCAGACTGGCTATACTAAATTACCCCTAGTTGTGAATGAGTGTGTGAATGTGTGTGCATGGTGCCCTGCAGTGGGTTCTTATCCCATCTGGTGTGAATTCTTCCACTTTGTGCCCAGTGTTGAACGGGATTGGCTCTGGATCCACCGCAACCCTGACAGGGAATTAGCAGTTACTGAAGATGAATGAATAAATGAATGAACGAATGAATGAATGAATGCGAATTATTCAGAGTTAGGGGTGACAGTTAAAATCTCCAGCAATGTTACTTGCATTGGTTGTACTGTATATAATGGAAATAAAACCCATGTCTGGTAGATTTTAGAGCTTTTAGAGAGTGTCTAAAAGGTGTAACCATTGGGAATCACTGAGAGCAAAATACAAGCTGATGTTCATTAAACATTTTATATTACCATTTTAAACATAAACACAATGCAATGAAAAAAAAAAAAAAAAGCATTTGCTGGGCAAACTTAAACCTGAGACCAAACCTGGGCTCAAGTGTGTGATGATTAAGGAAACCTCATCCTTGCTCTCTTACAGAGCCCCATTGTCGGGCTCTCAGCAGGCCTGTTTGCCTGCCTGCTAGCGCACACTGTGTAGGGTTTCAGCAAAACCAACAGTTGATCCTCTATGTTCTTACCCCTCCATCAGTCTTCACTCTCTCATCAGTCTTCACTCTTCTCTCTCAGTTACTTACCTCTGTTTATCTAGCTCCAGGTTATTTTATTGCTCCTTGATTTCACTGTTTCTTAGGTCAGCATCTCAGAATAGCCTCAGAATCAGCTGACATGTATGTACGTGCCCGAACTCCAAACTCTCCTGCCATACGATTATACAGATAACTTGTTTTGACTTAATGCAAGATGGAAAAAAATAAATAAATCAACCTAGTAGCAAATTCACATGCCAGTACCACTTAACAACCAATGAACACAAATCTATAGGCAGTGACGTTTATGAGTTCTGTTAATAGTAAATTGTATTTTCAATTCAGTTTGATGAAAGTGGATCGAAAACAAAGCCCAGAAATAGGTTCGGATCATTCTTCTGAACATAAAGAAACATCAAATCAAAGCACAGACTGAAAATCGATGCTTTCTCGGAGTCTCAATACATGCATTTGCACATGGTTAAGTTACATTAAATACATAAGCATGATCGGTTGAACCTACTACGGGTAAATATTGGTTCAACTCGACCTAGAGGTACATTTACACAGTTCCATATCTTCCCAACATCTGGAACTAATCATCCATAGTCAATATACTGTATATTACGGAGGTGTGTTCATTTTTCAATGTTCAGATTTTGTAGCGTTGATCGTTTAATTAGTTGCTCGTTTCTAGTGGCCGGAAAAAGATTAAAGAAGAAGAAGAAGAAGAAGAAGAAGAAGAAGAAGAAGAAGAAACTGGTATTTAAGGTTTTAGCATTAAAACAATAGTAACTGATAATAGTGTGTGTGTGTGTGTGTGTGTGTGTGTGTGTGTGTGTGTGTGTACATGAGGGGGAGTCTCTGTGTGTTTCATATGTAAAGAATGACAAGGCATGCTGTTTAAGGAAAATAAATGTTGTGGTGTGATCATTTTCCAAAAACAGCATGACCCAAAGTGCTTTATTCCTCTTATACCACAGCAATTTTTCTAACACTGACAATCATTTCTTCATTAAAGAATGACACATTGTATGTTTTATTAATTTTTAGTTACATTTGAGGACGTTCCACAACATGAACAGTCTGTCTTTGTTTCTCTTTCTTGAAGTTAATAAACTTGTCATGCCGTCTATCCTGAAGACTTTCAGATAAAAAGACAAAGTTTTACCTTTACAAAGCGCTGACACTGGAGACTCCTTCCATACATGAATGTGTCCTCACAGAAAACTTCACCAGAAAAAAACATTTTATTGACATGTTTGGTAATTTGGGATGCATGTTTTCATTGGTTTAAGCCTTTACTTTCACTCTCAGTGATATCTTTACCATGATTTATTTACAGCATACTCATTATAGCACCAATAAATCAAATTTCAATAAGAGGATTTGAAAGGATTCTTCTCCAAATTCATTAACATATGC